>JAWNNV010000318.1:0-543040 GCA_035044485.1 Scaptomyza reducta
TTTGTTTTTTAATGGTACTTTTTTTGCAGACCTACTTTGGGGCCTCTCAAATGCAAATGCCAGATTATCAACAGCCCAGTTTGTCGTGCATCGCGGGTTAGTAAAGATAACTTAATTTTTACTGCTTTAATAATATAATAAATCTATTTATTTACAGGCCAACCCTAGCCGACTTTTACTCGCTGACCGACTACCGGACTCTACTCAAAAAATTGGACTTAAGAAAGAATACAGTCTTGTATGTGCATGGCTTCATCGAGAATCTCAATTCGAAGACCATACATGACATTGCAGAGGCATATTTGACGCGCAATGATACCAATCTAATTGTACTGGATTGGGCTGAACTGGCTGATGGTGATTATGTAACTGATGCTGTGGTCAATGCACAGAAATTGGGACCACATTTGGGGCAAGTGTTGCTGAAAATGTTCGACTATGGTTTGGATATTCAGAAGTTTCATATTGTTGGACACTCGCTGGGCGCTCACTTGGCTGGCATGGTTGGGCGAGAGATTATCAGGGCTACGAATGGTGTTAGGAAATTAAAAAGGATAAGTGCTTTGGATCCTGCATTAGCTCTGTTCTATTTCAACTCCGGTTTAATGAAACACCTCAGCGAAGATGATGCCGAGTTTGTTGATGTTATACATGTAGATGGCTGGCTTTATGGAACACCAGTAAGCACTGGGACAGTTGATTTCTGGCCTAATGGCGGCACAACTTTACAGCCCGGTTGTCCGACACGCGATCACATATACCTAAGCGAAAATGATCTGTGTAGCCATAAGCGTAGTGTGTTGTATTGGGCCGAGAGTGTAGTGGATCGGTTTCCTGCTAAATTTAACGCAGTCGCTGCAGAAAGCTGGTTACACTTTAAGCTGGGTAAGACGGAGCCTGATCGAGGCGTAGTCATGGGTCACAATTGTCCCACAAAGTAAGTACGAAATGGAGTCAAATTGTGTTCAAACTTATTAACCGTAAATATTCTTTTCAAGTCTAAAAGGCAGTTACTATTTGCAAACGAATGGGGCAACACCTTTAGCTCGCGGCAAGATGGGCATTAATTATTCGTATTAATTCTAAATAAGTTATATCAATGTTACACTGAAAAAATTAAATACTACAATGTTCTAAGACGCACACTTGTGATTTTGAAATAAACTTGTTTTTGCTTTTTGTTGACTGTCGAACATTTGTGTTTTTGTTTGCTACTGTATTTTTGAATTGTGTGACGCCAAACATATCGATAGTAACGCATTCATAATACCATACCTATCGATACATGAAAGACAACCCTGCTTGCGGCACATTGCGCATCTCTGGCATGCAACAAAATAACGCAAACACAAAAATTCGTGGTTAAAAAAAACAAAACGTTTAGCAAAATGAAAATAAAACTTATTGATTCCGTTGTTCGCAGTTTCAAAGTGGCGAAAATATTCCGCGAGAACACCGACAAAATCAATGCCATCGACTTTGCACCCAATGGCGAGCATTTAATTTCGTGCAGCGAGGACGATCAAATCGTAATATACGACTGCGAAAAGGGCACACAGGCGAGAACGGTGAATTCGAAAAAGTATGGCGTCGATCTAATACATTTCACACATGCCAACAACACGGCCATACACAGTTCGACCAAGATAGACGATACGATCCGATATCTGAGCCTGCACGACAACAAATATTTGCGCTATTTTCCCGGCCACACAAAAAAGGTGATTTCGCTGTGCATTTCGCCCGTGGAGGATACATTTCTGTCGGGTTCGCTGGACAAAACGCTGCGGCTGTGGGATTTGCGATCACCAAATTGCCAGGGCTTGATGCATTTGTCCGGACGACCCATTGCCGCCTACGATCCGGAGGGCTTAATCTTTGCCGCCGGCGTCAACTCGGAAAGCATAAAACTGTATGATCTACGCTCGTTCGACAAGGGCCCCTTTGTCACCTTTAAGCTTAACCAGGAGAAGGAGTGCGACTGGACGGGCCTGAAATTCTCCAGGGATGGCAAAACAATATTGATCAGCACGAACGGTTCGGTTATTCGCCTCGTTGATGCCTTTCATGGTACGCCGCTGCAGACATTCACGGGTTATCCGAACAACAAGGGCATTGCGATCGAAGCCAGCTTCAGTCCCGACTCACAGTTCATCTTCTCGGGCAGCACCGATGGCCGAGTGCACATCTGGAACGCGGACACCGGCAACAAAGTCTCTGTCCTCAATGGCGATCATCCCGGTCCAGTGCAATGTGTGCAGTTCAATCCCAAATACATGATGCTCGCCTCGGCATGCACGAATATGGCATTTTGGTTGCCCACCTCCGAGGACGGTCTATAGTTGATAGTTTTAATTTTTGTTTGTGTATTTAAGTACAAAATTAATCCTTAGAAATTATACAAGTTAAATATAATTTTTAAAATCAACTACATGCTTCTCGTCTGCTCCTTTGCCTTGTGTCGTTCATAGGCAGTGCGTATGGTGCTTAGCAGCTGGGCCAGATTGTGACCCATCTTGGCGCTGATGCCCAGCAATTCGGGTTGGTTAAGCTGCTGCTGTAGTTCCGCATAGTTCGATGCACTGGACGCCACATCCATTTTGTTGGCCACCACCAGCTGTGGCCGATTGGCCAGACTGCCACCAAACTGTTTCAGTTCGTGCATTAGCTGATTGTATTGCGTCCACGGCTCCGGCGCACTAGCGTCCAGCACAAACAGTAGCACAGTACAGCGCTCGGCATGTTTGAGAAACTGTATGCCCAATCCCTTGTTGCGATGTGCATCCGGCACCAGACCGGGCAGATCCGCAATCGTCAGCTGCACATGATCATCGTACTGCACGGTGCCCAGATGTGGACGCAATGTTGTAAAAGCATATGGCGCCACCTTGGGCTTGGCGCGTGTCAGGGCGTTGAGGAGCGTACTCTTGCCAGCATTGGGAAGGCCAATCAGACCCACCTCGGCCATGCTGCGCAGCTCCAGAATGTAGTTGCTCTCCTCGCCGGGTGGTCCGTATTCGCATACCTTGGGACTGGTCTCCCTGTCAGTGGTGAAGAATCGATTGCCCTTGCCGCCCGCACCGCCACGCGCGGCCACAAACATCAGATCGGCTGTCGCCAAATCGGCCACAATGAGTCCTTTGCTATTGCGTACAACAGTGCCGATGGGCACTTTGATCACCGTATGTTTGGCATTCTTGCCATGGCATTCCTTGGCGCCGCCAATGCCGCCTTCGGTGGCACGCAACACGCTGTCAACGTGATTGAAATTACGGACGTCATTGGAGGCCTGGAAGATGACATGGCCGCCGTTGCCACCATCGCCACCATCCGGTCCGGCGCGCTCGTTGCACCATAGCTGCAGGAACGATACGCAGCCGTCGCCGCCCTTGCCGCCAACTGTTCTCACTCGCTTCGCATCGGAAAAGTATTGTGCCTTCAAAATTAAGGCTTGGATTATTTGTTATATAAACTAATTATTACTTTACCTCTTTGCGAGTTGACTTTCCCTTCTTTGGACGCAGTGCAGCTGCTACCTGGCAATAGTTTGCTCGATTTTTAATGAGGCATTTGGATATCAATCGACTTGAAATTGAATACAATCCCATATTGCCATATGTATGTGTTGTTATGGCAATTGTCTATCGATCGCATTTGACTGTAACGATATATACCGATAACAATGCGGCTACTAATGTATATCGTATTTGGAGCTGTTGCGATATTTACCTTGACTGTAACGATATTTACCGATAACAATGTGGCTACTAATGTGTATCGATAGCTGCTAAATGCTAAGCACTAGGAGTTTTTTGCATTTAAGGAAAATGTCTATAAAAGCGGCGCTTATAGATCTTAGCGGTACTTTGCATGTGGAGGACGAGCCAACGCCAAACGCTGTTGATGCATTAAAAAGGTATAAGAATTCAAATATCTATATATATATACACATACTAACATATAGGCTTGTGTAGATTACGCGAAAGCGGAGTTTCCGTTAAGTTTGTAACAAACACCACCAAAGACTCAAAGTCTACACTCTACGAACGACTCTCCAAAATTGGCTTTGAGCTACAAATCTCCGAGATTTACAGTTCACTTAGCGCAGCTGCAGCATTTGTTTTGAATGAAAAATTAAATCCTTACTATTTGCTGACAAACGATGCACGTAAGGATTTTCCTGAAGAAAACCAAACTCGACCCCTTGATTCGGTTGTTGTTGGTCTGGCACCCAATGCATTCGACTATGAGCACATGAATAAGGCATTCAAGTAAGTAAACTAAAAAAGTACTTCGTTTAGAACGAACTAAACCAACTTTGAAATAGTGTGCTGCTGCAGGATAAGACGCACAAGCTTGTGGCAGTGCATCAGGGCAAGTACTACAAGCGAGCGGCTGGCTTAGCTTTGGGTCCCGGCTGCTTTGTCAAGGGACTGGAGTATGCGACTGGAAGTACGGCAACGCTGATTGGCAAACCTAATCCCTACTTCTTTCAAAGTGCCTTGCCGGGCAGCTTCAAACCTGAACAATGCGTAATGATCGGTGATGTATGTCTATGCTTTTGCCATAGCACTTGATATTAATCAAATCCTTTGCAGGATGCCAACGATGATATTGCCGGCGCCATGGAAGTGGGTCTTCAGGGCGTACTGGTGAAGACTGGAAAATTCTTGCCAGACGCTTTGGCAGCCATGTCCACACCACCCACAGCTGTGGTGGAGAACTTTGCCGAGTCAGTCAATTGGATATTGTGTAGAAATAAAGGAAAATCGTGATTTGTTTACGAATATTTTAGTTTATTTTATAAATAAGAAAAATTCATGTCGAAATGCTGTTGATTTTGAGAAATTATAACAGTTTACAATATTCCCGTCAAATGCAATTAGTTCAACTTGGCTTGGGCAAATTTGTTGGCCAACTCAAGAATCTCGTCGACGCGCTCGAAATTGCCGCCCGAGGCTTGAGCGGACTCGGGCTTGCCGCCACCCTTGCCGCCCAGCACGGGCGAGACATGCTGCACCCATTCGTTGGCCTTCAGACCCTTCTCCACGGCACTCTTCGGCACCGAGCACAGACAGAAGATCTTCTTGCTGTCGGCATCGACCGAAACGAACATGGCTGCGGCTTCGGGCAACTGCTGACGCACCTGTTTCAGTGCAGCATCCAGTGCCTTTGTGTTATTGTATGCCTCCAGTTGCTGGACCACAATCCTGGCCTCCGGATCGGCTTCACAGAGTGCCTTGGCACGCTCGACCACAGTTACCGAGACGGCGGCACGCAATGCACGCTCCTTATCATCCAGGTTTTTCTTGAGCAACTTGAGAAGATTGCGCATCTCGTCCTTTTTGACATGAGGTATGGTTGCCTGCGAGATGTGTTCCGTAAGCTCAACGATTTGCTTGACATACAGCTTGGAATCCTTGCCGGACTGATCAGCCTCAATGGTTGCTTGAAGATTGCTTATCTCCTGCTCGAATGCTTCCGATTTCTTGATAGCCTTCAAAGCCTCGGGCCCAGTTAGGGCAACAATGCGACGAATACCCTTGGCTATGGCCTCCTCGCTGCTGATGACAAAGTCCATGATGTGGCCCGAGTTGCGCAGGTGAGTGCCGCCGCAGAACTCCACCGAAGTTTGCTCACCCGTCTCGGCTTCAGGATGCGATTCCAAGCGATCGACTGGCACGCCAAAGGAGATGACGCGCACTGGATCCGGATAGACCTCGTCGAAGACCGAGCGCAAGCCGCGTATGCGTTTGGCCAAACCCAATTGCGATTCCTTCGCATAGATGGGCATGTTCTGATAGACCATATCACGTGTTAGCTTCTCCGTTTTGGCCACCTGATCGATGGTCATGGCAGCCTTGCAATTGAAGTCGAAGCGCAGCTTCTCTGGCACGACCAGCGAACCCTTCTGTTCCGTGTCCTTGCCCAACACCTGCAGCAGGCAATGGTTCAGAGCATGCGTCGCCGAATGATTCTTCATGGTCAGCCAACGACGTTCCGTATCAATGTGCAGCTGCAGCTCATCGCCCACGGCCAAGTTGCCCTCGACGACGCCAATGTGCAGGATGTAGCCGCCACGATTGTAAACGCGATCCACCAGAAACTCATTGGCCTCATCATTCAGCTTGACGAGCACACCCTGATCATAGATCTGGCCGCCGCTCTCCGCATAGAAGTTCGTCTTGGCCAGCACAATGCCCGCCTTCTGACCACTGCTAATCTCCTGCACGAACTTATTCTCGAAGCGCAAGGCGACAATTTTACTGGTGCAGTCCGTAAAATTGTAGGCCGAATCACGTTGTACGGAAGCCGCTTCATACTTGTATTTGGCGGTATCGTCTGTGGGTGGCACGCCCTGCTGCTGCAGCTCGGAGATGGCATGCACATCCAGATTGATCTCATCGATCTTGCTGGCACCCTTGCCCTGGGATAGTATGTAGGAGTTTTGTTTGGCTGCCTCGTAGCCAACCATATCGATTTGGAGCGACTTCTCCTCAGCCATTAGCTGAGTAAGATCGACGGGAAAACCGTACGTATCGTACATACGCCAGGCGACGTCACCAGGAATGGTTGTTTGATTGGCGCCCAGTTTCTCAATGGTGCGATTGAGTAGATTGCGTCCACGCGTTAGTGTCTTTAGGAACTGCAGTTCCTCCTCATTAATAATGTCGATGATGTGTTGGGGATCCTTCTTGACCTCGGGGAAAGCATCGCCCAGCAGCTCGACAACGGTGTTCACCAGCGAACCAAAGAAACCAGGCTTGGCGTTCAGTTTCTCCGTTCCATAGCTGCAATCGAAATACAATATTTAAATATATTAAACTATTAAAGGATAATAGCATATAGTCTAGACCTACCGCACTGCACGTCGCAGGACACGACGCAGGACATAACCGCGGCCCGTATTGTCGGGAGTTCCGCCGTCAGCCAGGGCTATGGTTATGGTACGGGCATGATCAGCCAGGACACGGTAGGCCATATCGATGCCATCCACATCATCAGCGCCAACGCGTCCCTGATAGCCAGGGGCACCGGTACCAGCCTGGATGGCCTCAAAGAGTGGCACAAACAAGTCCGTATCGTAGTTGGAGCGTTTGTTTTGGATAACCGAAACAAGGCGCTCGAATCCCAGGCCGCAATCAATGTGTTTCTTGGGCAGCGACTTGAGGCTGCCATCGGATTCGCGATTGAACTGAATGAACACCAAATTCCAGATCTCCAAGACATCGGGATCATCCATATTCACCAGCTCGGGCACGCTGCGTCCGCCGATGCGGTCAAAGTGCAACTCGGAGCAGGGACCGCATGGACCCGTTTCGCCCATCTCCCAGAAGTTGTCCTTCATGTTGCCGGGCAGAACGTGCTCCGGCTTCAAGCCCAAATCTAACCACATTTGCTTGCACTCCAGATCAGGCTCCAGGCCACTAGCTTTGTCGCCGCCAAAATACGTCACATACAGTCGATCCTTGGGCAGACGCAGTCGCTCAGTGAGGAATTGCCAAGCCCACGAGCAGATCTCCTTTTTGAAATAATCACCGAAGGACCAATTGCCCAGCATTTCAAAGAACGTGTGATGATACACATCCTTGCCCACATCATCCAAGTCATTGTGCTTGCCGCCAGCGCGAATGCATTTTTGGGTATTTGCCACTCGCACCCATTTGGACATTTCGCTATTCGGATCCGCAATGCCCAAGAAGATGGGCTTGAACTGGTTCATGCCTGCGTTGGCGAACAACAGGGTCGGATCATCAAGCGGTATGGTGCTGGATGAGTGCACATAAATGTGCTGTTGCTCCTTGAAGAAGTTGAGGAAGGCATTGCGAACCTCCTTAGCGGTAAGTAGCTTCATTTTTGATGTATTGATGGATTTACTGCAAGACAAGTCAAAACAAAGGATTAGTTGTTGTTGTTAGTTGCCACGCGACAAACATAGGTATATACATGTGTATATTTTAGATGTATATACATTTGTATGTGTTGTGTGTACTGCAATGTGAAAGTGCACAAAAAAATTTCTTTGAACGTGACATAATTACACAAACTTTGAACCAAATTGCAACACTTTCAAATTGTTTTTCTTTTGTATTTGTAAACAGTTAATTATGTATTTGTTTTATTGTTAGAGCATTACTCACCGTTGGAGGAATTAAGTGCAAATGCAGAATAATTTCGTCAACCGACTGCAACAACGTGTAAGGTGAACCGATGTTAATGCGGCAAGTTCCCTAACGAACTAGCGGTATTAAAAGTGTATGCATGACTAGTTCAACTTATCGAACCACCGCTATCTATCAGCTATCGAGTACTTGTAGCAATTATCGATACTTATCACATGGGCGCCCAACATTAAAAAACCACTTAAATAAAACTTATCTTTTTACATATGTATTATAAAGTAAATAGCAATCCATTATCTAAATAACATGTGTTTATTTTAAAAGTCCATTCGCATGGGCATATGTTCTTCTTCAAGCTTATGCTCGATTTCCCTCATACGTAACATCAAGTTAAAGTTCTGCTTCTCCTCCTGACCCGTCAAATACATGGTCACAAAAGCCTGTATGGCTATTATAGTACCCAGGGCGGGTATAATAGGTCGCGTAAACTTGCGATACAGCATAAGCACCTCCCGGGGACTTTCAGTTATTGAAGGCAACCGGTAAGTGTAGCATCTGGTGGCAAACATAAATGCAGCGAACGGTGACAAAATTGTAGGATACACCACTCCCAAAGCTGATTGGAAAGCGGCACTCCGTACTTGCGTACACACAGGACACTCGCCTAATGGATTCAGCAGAACTGGCCGTTGTATGAAGAACTTATGGCTCAACATTGTGAATATCGCGGGCACAACAACAATAGGCAAATAACTGGAGAGACGACCATTTGCGCCAAGGTTCAAACGTTTGCGATAGTGATTGTTGACGTAGGCACCTGTAGCGGCTGCCATAGCGCTGAGTATGCCGGGCGCATAGCGCAGTGCCCAACTAAACGGGAGAACAGAAAAAAATCAAAATAATGGTTAGATAAGCAGCGTGTTGTACTCATACACATCGCCAATCTTGTCCCAGGAGGTGATTATCTTCCATTGATAGCGCAGAGCCTGATCCTCTGTTATAATAACTGCATCCGTAGGAAGTTGGTCCGGCTTGGCTCTCGATAATGCCATACTTTAATTAATAATAAAAGAAAAAACACTCGATAACCGAGTAATGAGTACAAACACTGCCAATATATAGTCAGCTGTTTGAAAAATGCCGAGTAAGTTTTAGAGTGTTGTAAAACGTTAAACAGTAGGTATGCCACTTGATTTGACAGGGGAAACTAAAATCAAACAAAATGCCGGGCAATCGTGGAGCGTCTTTGCAGTATAATCCAAAAAAACAAATTCCACGAGTTGCGATAAATAAAAACAAAAGAACACCGGCACCAATTGTTTCCGTTAAAGCGGACAATGGTCCGCCACTACCTGCATCGAAACCTCAGCAACCAAGCCCGTTGCAAGTAATGGCACCTCAGAAATCATATTGCAACAAATTTGCAGTTCCTCATTTCAATACAGTACTACGCAGCCAGCATGAGGTTATCTCAGTGGATCAAATGAACATTAATTGTAATCCAGAACTGACTCCTCGCACGAAGGCATCGATGGCGCCAAAGGTAACTAAGAAAAGGAACATCCAGACCTAAAACAAAAATTAAAAACAATAGTTTTTCGATAGATTACGCAGAAGATGAACTTCCTACCAAATGACGTGCTCTACAAGAATATGCCATCATTAAATGTGAATGACAGCCTGCGCGAGCTGTCGCATGCCAAAATGGTTCGCCCCAAGAAGATCGCTAAGCCGACAATCGTTATGCCCAACATTTCGGACTACTTAGAGAAGGTGGATGCACTGGTGCTTGTGGTGCCGGAACCATCGCCCGTTATGGAATGCACATTCTATGAATTTGATTTTCTGGCAGCTTATAAGCGATAAGACAACGTTACAAAATAAACACTTGCGTTGATATTTTAGTTATACATTTTATTCGTAGGAAATTATATCAGCTAGTTAATATAAGACACAATTAACCAATAAAATTCATGACAACCAAAAAGAGAATTACATGCGCGAATATAAAATCGGCAAAGCCACGTTCCGGTGAGATGCCCGCAAATACAGCCTTGTTCTGTGGATTAGCCTGCAGGCGCAAACAAACAGCGAGCACAAAGCAGCTCACAGTGCTTATGAAGCCCGATAGGAATGAGTTGAAGGGAAATGTGCCCACCAGGCAGCAGTAAACAAATTGTATGATGCCGGTTAACAGAATGTAGCCCAAATAGATGTCCACTAGTTTCAGCTTTTTTGGTGTGTTTTGCACATAGTCGTTGTAGAACTTGGAGATGACGCTGCTTATTTCAACCATTTTGTACTTTTTGTTAAGCTATTTTATAAAGTTTTTATATTTTGTTATTAATTTGGTGCGCAGACACGTCACGCAATATGGATGGAAACTAGTGTTGTAAGACGCCTAAGTGTTAGTCGCTCTGCAACGTTGTGAATTGCCCGTGAACGACTAGACAAGAAGAAGAAGAACCAATGATTTGGTTTTTGTTATGATTGTGGTCTCGTCATCATTGCCATTTACCAAAAGGTACATATTAAATGTCAATGTGTGAACATTTTAACTTTAAATTTCATTCATAATGTTGGCAAGAATCTAATAGCAATAGTTATATGAAAGTGATATATAAGAATACCAGCCCAAAGCTGGTGTGCGTTCTGTTGTTGTTTGTGTATTGTGCAATATACATATGCACATAAAACTGTCGGATGTTTAGATACAGATACATAAATACAAATCTACATGTGTGCGCATGCATACTGCCAGATGTAAACATATATTTAGCGTAAAATCATTAAAAAATCAAATACATAAACATTTTATCTTATGGTTCAACAGGAATTTACAAAAACTGTTCAGCCGTGACCTTCGCTGGGCCACTTTCATTGCCAGTGTCAGAGAGAGAAGCGAGTGAAAAAAATCAATGGAAGACTTAACACCGTTGACTAACCTTCAACAGGTAGGCAAAAAATAGTTGGCATACTTACGATTGTATTTAATATCTATTGTGTTTACTTACAGTTTTAGTTCCAAGTTTTATATTTTCTTAACTGCCACAACACACATTCATCGCCCAAGCAACGCCTGCCTTTTAATTTACAACAATTTAGACAAACTTATCTAAGTACAATTCTTTATTTGTAAGTGTTTATTGTACCACAAAGTGTATCGCATATGTATGCGAAGTGTTCGCAGCTTAAATGATATTTGAACTGCTCATTAATATAATGAAATAATGCGCGGGTGACTTAGAAATGTAAGAATTACTAAACTCCGATTTTTTTTCTGCCTCGAATCTCAACATCTTTAAATTGATTTATATAATTTATGAAGTTTTCAATGGTGAGAAAACTGTCCGAATAGTTATCTTTATGTTTCAGATGTCATAAGGTCGTTAATTTTAGTATGCAGTTTTTTTTTTGCTATTTATATATATTGCTTAATAATTTCATGAATTTGTGGGCGTCTTGTATGGACTATATTTGTATATACAAATTTAATTCATATATAAGCTCGACTTGGTAGCCTATATATGGCTGTACATTCATAATTCTTATCACTTGCGACTTGTTTTTCGTGTGCGACACATACATAGAAATTATATGCGTCACTGGACCCCTCAAGTTGATATCGTTTTTCAATGAATAAAGCGCATATTAAAATGTAAGAAAAACCAAAGTTGTAAACAGCCACACAGCCATTGAATGAAATGAAATCAAGTCCAAGGCTTGCTTTATTATCAGCATTGTTTAAGTTCCAGACAGTGGCACACGCTAAAATTTTCCACTCCTTTTGCGGCGGGCGTCGCCTTATCTATCGCATTATTCGTGTCCGTTGTCCGTGTTTCAGACGCGCTTAAACAAAAATATGAGTCAGCGGAAAATTTGCCAGACACATAAGCGGCATTCGCAGCATTTCGATTTTCAGTGTGACTTCAGCTGGCGAAGTGAACAGATCGTTTACACACACACACTCCCACGCTATCACCCACGCGAACGCCTATATACAAAGATATAACAGTTCGACAGCACTCATTGAGTTGTTTTTTTTTTCTATCTTCTTTTGGCCTGCTCTCTACTCAACTCAACTCAACTCACCTCACAGATCGCCGATCCAGCGAAGCGCAAGCCGAAGATGACCGAACGACAACCGTTGCTGCTGCAAAGCGATGCCTCTGATTACGAAGGCAATCGTAATGGGAATGGCTTAATTAGGCCGCCGTTACGCAGCTCGCCGCCAGACAGCACGCTGGTCAATGTGCACAGCGAGGACAGCATTGCAGGTGAGTGAGATTTTATTTTTATGGTCTAATGACATTTGTCTCAAGTGGCATTCAAAATGATTTAAATGAGAGCATGTAGAATATATTTTTTTTAAAACGAATTGATAAGAACTATCAGAAATTCTATTATTAAAGAATTATATAGACGTTATAAATACACCTGATTCTTGATTAATAATAATAATAATGATAAGTAAAAATTTTATCAAATGATATGCATATCAAATTGAATAAACACAGCTGTTGAAAAAAATATTAATTCGGAAAAAATTCAGAAAAATTCTATAAATATTTTCCAGGAGTTTTGACAAGTTTTTAAGATAAAAGTATGCATATTAAATATATATAAACCATTTTCTGCAGAACTTTAATCATATTTGAAGTATTTCACACATATTCAAGTTAAGGTTAATATTTTCAATAATGTTGAAACACATTAATATTAGTTATTATGTCAGACATCAAAGAACTACTTTAGGCAAATGTCATCATTGCATAGATAAACTATTCACACTTAATTTGCTAAAACACAGTTCACGCCGCAGCCGCCGGTCATGATGATGATGAGCAGAGCAGCCAGCTGGGCGATGAAAATGCCAAATCGACATACAACCCCACACATCACCGAACCCTGGAGCATCCCACGTCGAACTTTGACACGTTAGTGCATCTGCTAAAGGGCAACATCGGCACTGGAATCCTGGCCATGCCGGAAGCCTTCAAGAATGCCGGTCTTTATGTTGGTCTCTTTGGCACATTGATAATGGGCGCCATATGCACGCATTGCATGCACATGTTGGTCAACTGTTCCCACGAGCTGTGCCGGCGACTGCAGCAGCCAGCGTTGGACTTCTCGGAGGTGGCCTTCTGCAGCTTTGAGACGGGACCGTTGGGCTTGAGGCGTTACTCGCATTTGGCACGCCGTGTTATTACTACATTCCTGTTTATAACGCAGATTGGTTTCTGCTGCGTCTACTTTCTGTTTGTGGCACTCAATGTCAAGGATGTTATGGATCACTATTTCAAGCTGGATGTGCGCATCTATTTGTTGCTGATGCTGTTGCCCATGGTGCTGTTGAATCTGGTGCGCAACTTGAAGTACTTGACGCCCGTCTCGCTAATTGCGGCTGTGCTCACCGTTGCCGGTTTGGCCATTAGCTTCTCCTATATGCTGCACGATTTGCCCGATACGCATACGGTTAAACCAGTCGCAACGTGGGCCACTTTGCCTCTGTACTTTGGCACCGCCATCTATGCCTTTGAAGGCATTGGCGTCGTCCTGCCATTGGAGAATAATATGCGCACACCTGAGGACTTTGGCGGCTCGACCGGCGTTCTCAATACGGGCATGGTCATTGTGGCCTGCCTGTACACCTCGATTGGTTTCTTTGGTTATCTCAAGTATGGCGACAGTGTTAAGGGAAGCATTACGCTTAATTTACCCCAAGGCGATATGTGAGTATTCTTTTTTCTTTACTCTCTAGCTAACATCTCTAACATCTTCATTTCTGTTTTGCAGCCTGTCTCAGCTGGTACGGATTACCATGGCCGTAGCTATATTTCTGTCCTACACCCTGCAGTTTTATGTGCCCGTCAACATGGTGGAGCCCTTTGTGCGCAGCAACTTTGAGACTACACGAGCCAAGGATGTGGCTGCCGTAGTTTTGCGTACGGTTTTGGTCACATTTACCTGTAAGTTTCTGAAAACTCTTTAAGCTCAAGCACTGAATAATCATTACTGAATTCAATTTGTAGTTTTACTGGCCGCCGTCATACCCAATCTGGGCTCCATTATATCGCTCGTGGGTGCTGTGAGTAGCTCGGCTTTGGCGCTTATTTCGCCACCTATTATTGAGATTATTACATTCTATAATGTTGGCTATGGCCGCTATAACTGGATGCTATGGAAGGACTTCCTCATATTGATCTTTGGGCTGTGTGGCTTTGTTTTTGGCACATGGGCCAGTTTGGCGCAGATCCTGAACCCCAGCATAGACTAAGTTAGATCCTCGTGTGCGAAGTAACGACAAAGGCTTTACTACAAATCTACGTTAAGTTTCTTTTATAGAGAATATTAAGTTTTCCATTTGTTGCCGCACCAAAAAGCGTTGACGTGGAAAGGTGCTTATCCAGCTTCGATTTTATTTGATTTACATTATTTTTTAAACTTAGATATTGAATTTAATTTATTTTAATTTAGCAGAACTGCCCAATTTCAGTACCAGACAATAATTAGCATTTTATTAACGTTTTTTTTGTTTTTGTTTTAAAGTTTTCATATTTTATGTACAACGTTTTGTTTCGAATTTTGTGTTGAATCGTGAATCGCACAATGCCAAAAAAAAAGTGATTTCGTATAGTATTCCTAAACAAATAATGTTTAGACTTAACTGTTTATGGTTCTAGTTTAAGGTCAGTGCAGGTCTCTTCAATGCCAACCTCCAGACGAAAAAGAAATAAGAAAATACATAAGATTTTGTGTTAAAGAACGTATAGCATAATTGTTTTTTGTGTGTGTTTTCAGACAAAGTTATGTTATTATTCATAAATATATATATATATGTAGCGAATATATTATACGAACAATAATTATACACATACGCACACACTGTACACTGTATACTGTGAAATTTCCATAGATAACTTTGTTAGGGGAGTACTCCAATAAAATGTTCTTGTTGTTTTTGGCTATTTCACACATTATGTATATACAGTATATATATATATAAATAAGTACATTTGCCAGAGATTTGTTTTTTCGATCTCTGTTCAAAATACAACGTTTATGTAATGCTCAATTACAATTTGAAACAATAACTAAAGACAATAAAAATTTGCGTTTAATGTTTGTAAAATGTACAAAAGTGTTATCTTCATTCATTTTATTCAACGACGTACTTGAAATATAATTCCAACTATTACGTTTGGACGATGACCAAAAATAGATAACGAAATACTTAGCTATATATATAAAATTGCATTTGAAAGTAAACAAAAAGATTAAATAGCATTAACAAGGACTATCGGTAACCGGACATGGAATAAATCAGGAATATTATTTATTGTTCTAGCAGAACTGATAACTCTCTTTCTATTTATAATAACTACATTATTCGATGGATGTTTGTTCTGAAATTCGCTGACTAATCATTATATTTGCAGTTATATTGTATGCTATTATTATTATTATATTATAACACTGTTTGTATAGGTAAATTCTTTCAGTTTCATTGGAAACTTGGGTATTCTTGAGTGCTTTGATAATAATTTTTTTTAGTTTTGATTACTTTTTCTGAATAAAAATGCCTCAAAGTTATAACGAGTAAGAGAATAAAATCGAATATATTGATATATTAATAATAATTATTAATAATAAATTAAAAAATAAATGATTTACGTAAAGATTTACACAACGTAACGAATATTAGATAAGTATTTACTGTTTAGTAAATCAAAGACTGCTTTTAGCGAGTGTTGCGCTCTTATAATTCCCAAGTGCTTGTTCGCTGACGCTTGCGTATATAACGAGGGTCGAGCTGACAAGTTGTTTGTGTTGTTTGGAAGGAGAGCAAGTTAGCACTCCCCTAGACAAGGATGGAACACATAAACGAGCGGCTTGGCACAAACAATGCCGTTCACAAGTTTTTTTTTGTGTGTTTGCTTACCATACAAACATATATATATATATATGTATATATATATTTATATATATATATTTATCATAATATTTGAAGATGAAATCAGAACACAGGAAAATTTGTTTGCAAATACTGTATGTGTTATTTAAATGAAAATATTTCATTACAAATTTATAGTCTCTGAACAGTTATGTATATTTTATGTTTCAGGGCATACTGGAACCCACTTCCAGTCTTTCCAAAGAACGCAACCATTTTTGGAAGCAAGGAAACCTGTTTCGTCGGCGCACTTCTTAGACACAGCGTCGTTACCCTGGCATACCCAATACCTGGTGGGATCCCAACCGTTGCGGTACTTAGCATCGGTGGTGCCGGGGCAAGTTGGCTTTCCATTGCCATCGGGATTGCAGTCGGCGAAGATGGCCGCCACAAACATGGCCAGGCAGAGAAGAATAAGTGCTATGGCCGGAAGAGTATTATTTGTGAATGATTATTACACTACTATAATATTGATTGACTCTGACTATACTTACTCGCTTTCATATTGGTCAGAGTCAGTCAAGAGAATCGTACTGAATGTGCCCAACTAGACCGATTGACGATTCTTTTATAGTACAACCGAGGCGTCGAGACATACACCGGTGTGGTATCTGGCCTGGCTGAAATTATGCTAGTACTTTATTAATAAAACTTATCTAACGGTGTTGTGTTCTTGTTTGTTGTATATGAATGGTTGTGTTCGTGCATTGATAACTTCTATTTGGGCCGGAACATGAAGAGCGTACAAATTAATCTAGCTAGGGGCTTTAAATATATATTGCACTATCTTGAAATTTGATTTCGTAACCGCCCCTGAATTACTAGATAGTAAATCCAAATTGCAATGTGCAAACATTGATTAAAATTCGAGAATTCTCTGTGAAGATTTGCAATGTTTTCATTTGGTAAAAAATCATTAGAAGTGATCAATATTTTTGTAATTAAATGATAAAATATTTTGAAGTTTTTAAATTGGATTTTAAACTTTATTAAAAGTTAAGCAAAAACACAATTTAAAACATTCAAATTTAAGCTTTGTCGTATACGTATTATTTTCAGCGAATATAGTTATGGGATAGGAAAACCAAATCGAAAACTTCACAAATTTTTTTTTAACTTAAAATATATAAAATATGTAAATACACTTTTGTGTATAGAACGAAAAAAATTTATATTTTATTGTTGTTTTACTATAAAAACTCAAAATAAAAGTTTTCTTACAAATTTTTTCATTACACTTTATTAAATAATAATAAATTAATAAATTGATTCTTACAACTTAATAAACCATAGAAAACCAAATCGAAAACTTCACAATTTTTTTTTTCACTTTAAATATATAAAATATGTAAATACACTTTTGTGTATAGAACGAAAAATATTTTAAATATGTTTTATTATAAAAACTCAAAATAAAAGATATCTTTTTTTTTTTTTTTAATTTCTTACATAATAATAAATTTAAAAAAATTAGCAGCACTAGAAATTTCCTGCCCATATATATTGTTTTTTAAATGTGTAACACTTTCTATGCCATTCATAATCTTTTTCAGATCTAATGTTTTAACTTTAATTATCTCCTTCATTTAATAAGTAGCGTCAATAATTAAGTATGCTAGAGGCACTAACTCTTTGAATAGTTTTATAAGAAATGTTTGTAAAATTTAATTATAAAAATAATACATTTCTGCTCTTTTTTTTTTACCAATTTAAAAAAGCTCCAAACTCATTTTCTCCCAACATAACAACTTTAAAATTATCTGTCTAAAATATATTCCTTCGCAAAATTTAATACTCGACTATGAACTACTTATTATAAAGTTTTTTGAACTTAAGCTTATGACCAAAGTGGTTTTAAATTTCAAGTAAGATAATTTCAAGCTAATTATGCTAAAAATAAGTCGAAAATACTTAAAAACGATAATATTTTTTCGAAATACTTGTATCTAGTACAATTCAGGTATGAATCGCAGGTTCAAATCCCTTCAGCGTTTTTTTATTATTATTTTTTTTAATATTTTTTTTTATTTATTTTTTTATGCAAGTCCTTAGTAAGCCAACAGTCAAGGCATTTACCGCATTAGCAAGATATCTAGCTTCAAATATCGTCATTGTTTGCATAAACAGAAATATTTCCAATGGTTTTCTAATGGTCTACATTTCTATTATTATTATGTGCGTTTTAAGTACCAATGACTTGACTTGTTTCTTTTAGTGTATGAGCAATTTTATAAAGAGCATATTTATATATATTTGTCAAACATATTGTTTTTTGCTGATACTACTTTATCCAACAAAATATGTTAAAAATGTACAAACATCAAAAATATAATATTTCATCATTTATTTATTTTTAACATAATGGTTCACAAAATCAGTTTAGGCAGTTTCTGGACAGGGATCGACCCATTCCCAGGTGTTCCAGGGAATGCATTCAGATGTGGCAGCATCAAAACCACCTGCTGGACAGGGTTCCGAATAGACATCGCCACCATTGCATACCCAGTAGTGAGTGGGATCAAAATTGTTGCGGTACCTTCCATCGCTGTCAGGGGTACAAGTTGGCTTTCCATCTGTATTACGATCGCAGTCGGCGAAGACGGCCGCCACAAACATGGCCAGGCAGAGGAGAACGAAGGCTAAGCAAGGAGTTCAAATCGTAAATATATTTAGGATACTTATTTATTGTACTATTTAATACTTACTCGATTTCATGTTGGTTGGAGTCAGACAAGTGAGTACAACTGAATGTGCCAAAATAGCCAAAGAGTTGAAGCTTATATACTGTACGAACTTATCTTGTTTCCCGGTCTAATCTCTTGCGTGGCCAAATTGAGACAAGTTCCTTTTAATTACAATCTATTATCAAGTGGTCTATCTTTAGTTCGAAAAACGACGCGACGTTCAAACTAATCTAGCTGGAAACTTTAAAACTTATTACACAATCTTGATATATGTTTTAATAACCGACTCTTAATTTAGTGATTGGGAATTTCGTATTGCAATTGCTAACCATAGATTTCGCATTTTTCTTTGACTACTTATTTGATAGCGTGAAATGCATACTTAACTTCAATGTTGCATATCTCCGGTGTTTCTCAAACGATTTCATTCAAAACTTCGCAGATTATCATTATATCGTCTAATGCTTCAAACGACATTTAAAAGTTTTTCAAATTCAAGATTTTGTTGTTATCGATCACATGTGTATATCGGAAACGGACAAAGTTATCGAATACAAGCTCGTACTGCCTAGGTATTAGGCGATCTCCTGTTCCAAATCTGGAGTCTATAGCTCTTAAAGTCTCTACCCCTTAAGTATTTGTGTCTATCCTTTGAATAACTTTATTATAATTACGAAAACTGATTGATTCTTAATGGGATTAACAATATAAGATGATCAAACACTCGAAGTGATCTGTTGATGCAGTGTCGTAAACATGAATTAACATTTCAAATTCAATGTATACGGCACTGCATCATCCAGATCTCCAACTATTTATTCATTTTGATCAGTTTGCGAAATGTATCCATTGGTCGATAGTCTCTTGATTTCCAAACACTATGGCACACATAATCGTGCGCTTTGGCCGGCATGTAGGCAAAGAACGTCTCTGGAGTAGAGCCAGTTAGTCGGGAATAACCACGCAAGGCCAACGAGACAAGTCGCGATTGCTTCAGGGCCATCTCAGTGAGTCTGTTATGATACTCATCGCGGATTTGATTGACGCGACGCCGGAAATAGTCCCTATTGCCATGAATGTCGCCCAAATTATTTGGCATTGGCACATCACTGTTTTCATTTAGCTTCATCAGCTGCTCGTAGACAATGCGACTGGAGTTGGCCAACTGGTTCATTTGACGATAGCTATATGCTTTGCCATATCTTTCGGCTATCCAATCCAGTAACACCGGTAGCTTGTGTGCATTGGGTAGTGTTACCAAAACATAGAATGGATTTTCCTTCAGCTTATCGATGCCTGATTTCAGCAGCTCTATCAACTTGGGTATATCATCTGGATCGATGCTTTTTATTTCTATTCTATCAACTTTTGCACGAATTGGCTGTCTCATACATTGATCCACGCTTTCGCTAGCTTCTTCAATGGTTCTTCTTACACATTTCTCAGCTGCCTCTGAAGCTGTCAGTCTTTTGTCCATGGGACTTACATCATTCTCGATTTGCTCCTCCATTGCTTTATTTAATGCCCGTATGCAATAGCTTCTGATCAGAGGTTGCCTATCAGCGCTCGACTCATTTAATGGCGTTTCATAGATCTTAAAGAAATCCCAATGCAGTAAACCATCCGGCATATTGCCCCTGAAGCAATATTTAACATCCTCAGCTTCAGTTGAACTTTTTTCATCTTTAAGTGAGGATTTAATAGTGTGCTCAACTTTGCCTTTGTCATTAAGTAGCATAATTTTGCAATCATTTTGTATACACTGCGATTTTCGTAGCCGCTTCTTGGCATTATTGGGACAATTGATTTTTTTTCCCTTGGAGTTGTATTCGAATTGACCTCGAATGGTATCCCCTTGATCACCATCATCCAAATGTACTCTTTTATTCTCCATCTCAGTGCCCCATTGCAGCACCTTAATGCCAAGTTCCTCCTCCATTTCCTCCTCATATTGTTGGGGATGTGCCGGTATATTCGAATTCTGCGGCAACAAAAATGAGAAATCAGCCTTGTGATTAGGCTCACGTCCTGGCATTGCAGCCAGTTGCATGCACATTTCACAGCCGTGGCAGTCGGCTTCACGTCTCCTAATCTTGCGCAGTGCCACCAGTTGGCAAAGCCTGTACTGTTGTAACTGCCGTGCAGCGGATTTCACTTCCCGCTCCAGTCGCTGGACAATGCGTTTACTGCGTTTCTTTCTCTCTGCGCCCGGCACATCCAGCATGTCCATGCAACGCTGCATTGTCTCCAATGTGAGCTCCCCTTGTTTCTTATCTGTCGTAGTTTCTACCCAGCGATGCACATTGCACAACCCTTTACCAGTTGGCGAACGGCCCTCCGCAAAAAGCTGGGCAAGTGCATTGGATATACATTTTTTGACCTCGCGTTTGGCTGGCGACATTTCATAGGTGGTAAACCAACGGCTGCTCTCATTGGGTATCATATACATTTGATCCTTGTAGTTTTGATACTTGGGAAATACTACCTTGCGGTCCCTGGGCCTACATATGTTTGAAAATGCATACAGTTTGGGTCGCACTTGCTTATACGCATACGGTAAACGATTTGTATTTTGTATGGTGCAAGATTTGATCTTTTGTGGTTTGGGTTTCTGTTTGGCTAACTTTTGTTCCTGATACTGCTTGGAGTACTGCGACGTTGGCAATATTTTATCCAAGCCACGCATCGTCGATGCCATATCCAGATGCGCAATCCCAGACAGTATCAATTGCTCGTTAGTCGTGTATATGTTGTGCTCCTCCACAGGGCCGTGCGGCTCCTTGTAGTGGGCCTCCCACATGAACCAGAGAAATGCCAAATCGCTGCCCTGGCTAATGTCGATTATGGCCTTTATGTTCTGGCCATTTATCATCGGATGCAGTCCCAGCCGCGACAAGCATTGTCGCACTCTATATGTTGACTCCTGTTGGATGTCGTCCCGCAGTGCGTACAACAATTTGTCGCACGCTTTGAATTGCTCCGGCGCCATGTCACGGAACCAGCGCACAGATCTCTCCAGCTCTATAAATTTTTCCATATTATCTTTAAACATTTTCGTGCAATTTCGCTGTATTTTATATTAATTTTATTTATTTTTTTTTGAAATGATTTTTTTTCCTAATTGTTTGAATTTCTTCAGAGTGAATTTTCACAACTTTAATTTAAATTAATTTTAAAATATTTTTTTGCACATGCTCAGAGTAGAATCATGCTAATTTCTTTAAGTTATCTTTAATGTTAAAGCTATATTTTTAATATTCTCATACATCTATTAAAATCCTTATTTAAAGGGCATGACAGCAAAATCTTTAAAAAATTTTGTATCACATTTATTAAACATAGTCAAAAAACTTTCTATTAAACATAACTTCAAGTAAATTAACGTAGCGCAAGTAACTAATATGCTTTTCATACACTATCTTCCATTGGCAAAAAGATAGCATTGCACAAAATTGCGTGTCAATATTAATAATAATCTATATACTAGCTGGAAAATAGCAAAAGTAGTGAAATCATTTGTATATGTAGTTTCAAAGATAAAGTATTTGATGGCTACTGTTGATGTCGCGTGCTTTGTTCCTTGAAAGTTATCTAAGATGTCAGAAGAGCTGCCGAAACTTCTTTCATTTCCCAAAAAACTCTCACCATGTATCGCATTCAGATAGCGTTTCTACGAAAGTCTGTCACAATTCTCAAAAAAGCTGATAGTCGAACTTGCAGTGAGATTTTTTTTTTGTTGCTTGATAAGAAACTAGCGACAGTCAAGTGCCAAAAAAAAAAAAATAAAAATAAAATAAAAAGTGACGCTATTGAAAAGTAGACAAGGTTAAACGAAATTTTTTGCATTTTGCGTTCTTTGGTAGTTAAAAATAAATGAATGAAAATTTGCCATTGTCAAGAAGCTTGCGCAACAACTTCTAACAAATTGTTGCGAAGAGGAACTGTGTAAATTTCTTGACTATCTCCAAGCGAAGAACTTCGAGAGTGTAGTTTGAGATGTAAGAATCGTTCTGCAAATGTTAAGTTATCAGTAGTATATATATATATGTATATAGATTGGAACGAAAGCTGTTGAGTATTTGTATTAAGACTACTGAACTTTGATTATCTAGTTTAAAACATTCTTATAGAGCTTTTGTAAAGTCCATTATAAAAGTGCTTAAAACACAATATTAATATTGAAACATTATTAATAATAAACATTGATTAATTATATAATATAATATTATTGAGCATTAATATAATAAAATAAATAAAAATTTATATTTGTATTATTTTCTTTAGGGAAGCACTTTCCTTCAAACTTTACAACTTTAGAACGACAAAGATAATAATAAAATAAATAATAAAAAATAAAATAATAAAAGTTTATTCAACTTTAAGTTACATGAAAAAGAATACTATAATGCTGTAATCAATAAAGCGAAGATTTCATAACTTAAAGAAGTGACTACTGTGCTTCTAATACATTGTATTTAATTTTATAAAGTTTATTTCATTAACAGTTGCTGGCAAATTGGCAACTACACGCCTGCTGGCCAAGTTAATGGAACTAGTGTGCAAAAGTGAAACCCACTAACGTTTACTATTCCACAAAAGCGTACATATTCATGTGTATGTATGTGTTTAATAATGTTTTCGACTGCTGGCGAAAGAACTCGCCCATTTGGCGACACTAATTGTCAATGATTGCGCTGACTGGCGGGGGGTGGGTGGTTGGGTTTGTGGCATGCAGCCAAGCGTCCAAGACGCTTACAATTTCTGGCTTAAATTGCCAAAGCGCAATTTGTCGCCAGTTGTGTTGTGTGCTCCCCAAATAGCATGTGGCATGTGGCAATGCCACAACATCTGTCTGTCTGTGCGCAATATTTTATAAAGTCGTTGACTTGGCTTGAAGCGAACTTAGTCGCAATGTTCGAATTCAAACGGAAACTACTCGCCAAGCTGAGCCTTTGGCACCTCGTCTTGTTTGTCTGCCTGCACTTAAGCTGTGCCCAAAACGCCAGCACAGTGGTTTGGGAGCCAACTACTGGCAACAACAACAACAATAACAATAATCATAACAACAATAATGATGGAAACACGAATAATAAACGTGATGTTGGCAGCAATAATCGTTTGGATTATGCCAGCACTTCAATTGCCAAAAGCTATGATCCACCACCGGAATTCTATAGAGGACCCGGCTCAACATCAAGCGGCACTGCCAGCTCAATCCCAAGCCACTCCAATCCCATCTCTGGTAGCTATCTTGGCTCCACAGCTGGCGGTGGTGCACAGTTGGGCCACGTGGGTGACCACCTCAGCGAGGCATATAACAAGTGGCGCCAAGGCTTGGGGCAACATGAACGCATCAGTGTGGGTGAGTAAAAATGCAGTACAGTGATAACTTGCAAAGAGGTACCACTTATTTTGGTAACGAAAAAAATATAAAAATATAGATATTTTCATAGACTTTAGAGTAAAGTTTCGAAATCATTTACAATTTTACCATATGCTTCCACAAAAAATAATATAATGATAACTTGCAAAGAAGAACGACATATTTTAGTAACGAAAAAAATATATATATCGATTTTCAAAGACTTTAGGGTAAAGTTTCGAAATCCTTTTACAATTTTACCATATGCTTCCACAAAAAATAATATAATGATAACTTGCAAAGAAGAACGACATATTTTAGTAACGAAAAAAATATATATATCGATTTTCAAAGACTTTAGGGTAAAGTTTCGAAATCCTTTTACAATTTTACCATATGCTAAAAAATAATATAATGATAACTTGCAAAGAAGATTTTAGTAACGAAAAAAATATATATATCGATTTTCAAAGACTTTAGGGTAAAGTTTCGAAATCCTTTTACAATTTTACCATATGCTAAAAAATAATATAATGATAACTTGCAAAAAAGTACGACCTATTTTAGTAACGAAAAAAACTATATATAGAAATTTTCATAGACTTTAGGATAAAGTTTCGCAATCCTTTTACAATTTCACCATATGCTTCCACAAAAAATAATATAATGATAACTTGCAAAGAAGTGCGACCTATTTTAGTAACGAAAAAAAATATATATAGAAATTTTCATAGACTTTAGGGTAATGTTTCGAAATTCTTTTACAATTTTACCATAAAAAAATAATATAAACTGCTTAAAAATTAAAACTAAGCAAAAAAAATTGGCTCTAAAGTAAGAAAAACTAGTAAAAAAATGTAACTTACGTAAAATAATATGTACATATAGAAAAAAATACTAATAAATTTGTAATTACCCACACAGGTCATTATGGCGGTGGTGCAGGTGGCGGTGTAAGCACACACGTTCAAAGTCCACATGGAGGACAAGCCAGCTATGCCTACGAAGGACATCCCTACGAGTATGCGGCGGGTGGCGGTGCCAAACATGCTTCCTACTACGGAGGTGGAGGCAGCAGTGCTGAAACTGTTGTACCCTTTGATGTCTATGGCGCGCATCCAGGTTACGGGTCACATCATGGCCATTATGGTGGACATAGCGGCGAATACGCGTATCTGGAGCCACACAATATTGCCATGCACAAGGGACCGCCGGAGCTGTCATCAAAAGCGCTGCTGGCCAAGAGCTTTCTCATCCCACTAGCCAGTGCTGCTGTGTTGGGCATAGCAGCTGCTTTGGTCAGTAATCCGCTGCTGCTGCAACTGGGTACTGTCTCTGGCATTAGCGGTGGCTTTGGACCCGTTGTGGGTAAACGCAAGAGACGTTCACTGCGAAGCCCTTATACTCCACATAATTAGCATTTATTTGCATCTTTTAAAGTTCGTAAAAATGGTTGCCAAATAAATCAGGCTTCAAAAAGTGTAGTTCTTGCTAAAATTTGCTTTGCTTTTAATTTTTAATTTCAATTTTTCCCGTGTGCCACTCCGTGCATGACTAGCACCTTTTTTTTCCTTTTCTTCTTCCTTCCTAGCGCCGACACCTATCGAATCTCCTGGCCTATTCGACCCTCCAACCCTCGTTCGACCACCAAAACCATCGATAGCCCATCGCCGACCATAACAAACAATTTAAAAATAAAGTTTATTTGCTTGTCGATAACCGGTAAACAATACAAGCAGTTATCGCTGTTAATTGCATGTTAACGCAGTTATCGCTGTTAAATGTGAAATGCAACCCTGTTAATTAACGCAATATGTTAAAAGTTAACATAAAGCTTAACAGCCGATGCGGAAACTATTTAAGTGCAACATTTTTTGATATTATTCCATGTAAATAAACAAATAGCAGCTTATTCGAATAAAACTAGGAACCTTAAAAACTGGTTTGCCAGATATTGAGCCTATCTCTTTAAGTTAACCAACTTAGCTATCACGCTTCTTGGCCACAACTCATTTAGTTCTCAGACAGATACTTTCCGAACACACACACACTCACGCACATGCGAATGCAACAACAAATGGAGTCGAGCAAAACGCGAATGGAAACCATAAGTACAATAATTGAAGAAAATGTCAGCTACACACACACACACACACATGATGCTACGTGACTTAATAATGTTTCCACATCCCGCTCATCCAGCTCTCCTCATGTATGGCATTATATACCATAACGGCCACAACGTGTTGCTCTCATCTGCAGCATTTGGTAAGTTTTCTTGTCATTGACCATTTTATATCATTAACTTTATGACTGCATTTTTTTGCAGGCACACAAAACTTCAACGACACTTTTTTTTTCTCGCAATAATCAACTATGGAATTTTAATTGGTTAGTTTGTGAAATGAAATGCTGAAAGCGTTGTCAACAGCTTTTTCATCTAGTATTAAATGCAGTTGGCTAATTAATATGTCGCTTATTTCAATCACAAATTATCGTTTATAAATGTTTGTTTATTGAAATTAAGAATAATGTGCACAATTACTGATCAAAATGATTTATTACTGTTTAGTGCGACCAAATGTTTTTAATAAATAACAAATGATAATCAGGAAAAATACAAATTTATGCAAATAAATAAACCTCTGATTTGGTTGAAATGCCGAAAAACGCTGCAATTTGCTCAACTGGAAACTAATTGCCAGGCATTTCAATGGGTAATTGCCACGCCCCCCCGCCCAAACAACCGCAATGTTAGCTATGACTGTGGGCTTTAAGCATTAATGTTTATAATTGAAACAGGGTACAATACAAAATGTACTACTGTGGTAATTATTTAACAAATTCAAATCTATAAATATTGCATTTAATTTGTATGCTAAAATAATAAACATTGGTTGCTGCGGTTAGTTTGGTAGTTACGCTTGTTTGTACGTTTCGGCTCGAATGATTAAATTGCGGTTAGCTTGGTCAAGTGGTCAAAAGGATTCGCCATGAAATCAACCAACTGCGTTAGATGACACTAATCAGCAATTGCCATTGTTTGTTTGTTTTGTTGTTTATGTGTGCAACATGTCAATGAGCTATGTGTGTGTGTTTGCGTCCTTTAATATTATAATTATGCTGCCATAAATGACTTACCAATGTACTTTCATAAATACACATATATATATATTTTTATTTTATTTTTTAAAATTTTTTTTTTAATTTTATTTAATTTCATTGCTTTTATTTGCAGATTATTCGATTTTGGTGTTAAGTGTTAAGAAATATATTTCATGCCGTAAAAACATTTCAAAATTTACAATGTAAACATTAAAAAAAAAGTAGCTGCCGAATCGGATGAAGTTCTCAGCAGTTTTTGGCAAAAGGTATGAAATTAACCGACTGTGATTTCGACACGATATGTTTACATATTTGTTTCAACGAAGTCGATCATTTTCGCCAGCTCAGCAACGAACTCTTCGTAAGTTTTTACAGGCTTGGCTTCCATGGTTTTTTGAGGAGCCCCCAATTTGGTGGGATAAGTAATTGTAATATACAAAAACAAACCCTCGTTCGAACACTGCCCAACGGCACATTTCAAAAACAGAAGCTCGAAAACACTATTTATGAAGCTCTCTCGGTTCCACAGTTTAGGTGGCCGAGAAATGGCCTGCTCCTTCTGTATGGGCATTTCATCGAGCACGCGATAAAAGAACTTCTCGAGCTTATGGCAGTCGCGTGGCACGGGGCGATTCTTCGATTTGTAATACTGCTTGCAGTTTGCAATTATCAGCTTGAAGTCAGAAATCAATTCGAGTACATGCTCGTAGTAATAGTTGCGAACACGTTGCTTGATGGTGGTCACATCCATTGGAGATTTGATGATCTTGTAATAGTCTGGCTTTTTCTTGATCTCCACCGGATACATGAACTTATAGCTGAACTTTTTTAAGGGCAGCACATCCAGCAAATTGTTGCGCAAATAATGAATATATTTTGTGTAGACGCCATTTCTGTCTGGTCCCGGAAAAACTGGGGGCTGTTGAACGCCAGCTGGTAGGGTATAGCGGTAGTACGGCTGTACAAAAAATGCACAACGTTAACCACATATAACATCTAAGCACACTAAACTTACCATTTTCACAAGAAAATCAAAATTTGTTCAAGTTATGAAAATTACGTCTCGACGCCACGAGAAAAGCAATAGAAAGAACTTTGACTTTCGGATATGTGACTTCTAACAAATCCCCATATATCGATATATTTTATTGTGAGGATAACGTCACTTTTTAAAGTATGTGTTTCTTTTTTAAATATTAAAATAATTTTTATAAATAAAACGTTTTTTTTTTAATGTTTTTTTGTTTACAATCTACAATCTTCGACAATAAGTACATTTTATAATTTTTAATATATATATAGGAAATTTTTCATTTATTCAATGATAAGGAATCATTATGTTATCTTACCAAGCCTTAAGTCTTAAAGGCAAAACTAAGTCGGCGACGCCGAGTGCTGTTATCGAATGGATTAATAGTTAAGTGGTTGTGTCTCGCGTCTGTTTATTTGATTTTGGCTGAATCGGGTGAACTCTTTGGAGACGAATTTCGACGTCCCTATGGATCATCTGATTTTTTACGACCAGTCTTTGAAGAGCTATGCTTTGGAATCTCTGAAGAATCTCAGTGTTTGATGTTGAGGCTGTATCCTATAAGTCCATATCGCTTTAAGGATGCACTTGTAAAGCCGCAATTTATTCCTTAGGCGAGTTAAAATCTACGTCCCAGAGACAGTTCATTTGCCTTAGATTTAAGCTTCTGTATAGTTCGTTGAGGGGACCAGTAGTAAGGTGAAGTGTTGAAGCTTAAGTTGAACGATTTTGTTAACATACTAATAATAATAATTACAAATGAGTTTGCAATGAGTTAGCTGGCCAATACTTTGTCTTCATACAGCTTAGAAAGACGCTCCACCAATACCAAAAATAAGCTGATCCACCCAAAATAAACCATTACTGGGCATAAGTATACAGGAAGGATAGAAAATTGTATTGAAAAGCATTGTATTAGTTTAGAATCTATCTACTTAGTGGTTTTCAAATCGAAAAAAACACGCATAAGTTCTAAATGACCATAAATATAAACAGTGAGTCACAGAAGTTATCCTTTTTAAGCACACCCCATACTTTTTAACTTTTTAAACGTCTTAGCTGCAACTTTATTAAGGTTTATGTTTTCGATTCTTCAAATTGTATTTGCAAAAATAAAAATGTGGATTTTTCATGCGGTGTTTAAAATATAGAAAAAAAACTAAAAATACGCATATTATCATCTCACAAAAGTATTCGTTTCGAATATTGCCTCTTCCGTTGTATTGTATTTTATTTTATTATCCATTTATTTATTTTTTCAATGACTTTCTTCAAGTTCCAATTTACTCCATTCCATCGTAAAAATGTATCACATTTTGAGCTTTGGAAATTCCGAATTGGAACATAAAAAGTACTTTAAATAGAGATGACAAATGATGACAAGAAGTTATCGATATATTGTAGATGTCAAACTCATCGACTTAATGAAGTTTTCAAAAGTTACATTATCAAATTAATAAATCCGATTATTTGTGAGCGTATAAAAAATATTAATTCTGTTGTTTTTCTTGAGAGCTTCTTGGCAGATAACTTTCTGCTGTCCCTTTTGTAAATTTTATTAAGAATTATTTGACTATATCGTATTAGCAATGGTGAGTTTGGTCTGGTAAGTTGTTGCATTTTGGTAACGTTTCTTCCAGTTCTCCCAGACAAAAATACCAAGTGAAGGACTGCAGCCCGTGGTGTTTCCGAGCCCGAACAAGATTGGCGTCTACACGAATAAGATACATTATTTGCGCAAGTATTTGTTGGATGAGCTGCCCAAGAAGAAGTTCAGCTTGGAGTTTATGGGTCCGGTGGATCCGCAAAAAGTGCCGCACTATTACGCCATCGTTGAGTCTCCAATGGACGTTGGAGCGATCAAAGAACGTGTGCACAACTTCTACTATGGTGGTGTGAATGAGTTAATTGATGACTTTAACTTAATGATATCGAATTGCAAGCTATACTATCCGTCGGAGGACCGAGTGTATCGTGACTGCCTGAAACTGGAAAAGTTCTTTGGTCGCGTGCTTGAGAAAATGCCTTTTGGCGAGGAGAAGCCCAGTACTAAGGATCCAGAAATGTTGGGCCGTCAGCATTATATGGAGACAACTCCTGACGCCACACGTCTGCAATGCGAGGAAAAGCTAATGTATTTAAATACTGCTATTGATCAGGAGCCGGACAAAAGCATTACAACTTATGTATCCAGCAAATTTGAGAACTTATCCAGAAAAGTAAATCACCAACAGTTTCGAAGTATCCAACAGTTCAATTACGAAGTGTCGACCTGCTTCAACGATATTCTTAATGATTTAGAATCAATTCGAAACATTTTCAAACCGACGGTGGAACCGAAGCCAAACAATGATCTTAGACAATTGATTGAGAAGCTCAAAGATTTTGAGAGGATTCCTCAGAGTGAGCCGAAACATTATGAGGATATTCATGCGGCGGCTAATTTATTGAAGCAAAAGCTGCAGAATTCCGGCAAATCTTCTGCTACGCAGAAGGAGCAATGTAAGCCATCCACTTCAGCTGCGGCTAGAGCTGTCTTGCTGGCTGAATCAACTGCAGCGAAAGACTTGGAGCTTAGCACCACCGACGAAGACGATTAGGTTTTCTATATACATATATGCATATTATAAAATACATTAATAAAAGCTCAGTCACGTATATCTATTCCGATATGAGATCTGAGTAATCGCCTTTATATAATGTTCTTAGAAGTATCAGTAGATAAAATGCTTTTGATCCACATTAAAGTTTGCGAAATGTTTTACACGCTTCAACAACGATGTTGGCAATCCTTAACTCTCTGCCCCTTTGGAGAATGTTATTGGCCGGCACGCCCACATTATTGCTCAGCCCCGCACAACAAATCACATTGACACCCACAAATCGCACAGCCATGCCCACATAGTTGTGGGCGGCAGCAGTCCGAACATTTCGACCCTACACAAACACAAAAAAAACAAATTACAACTGTTGTAAAGTGTCATTTTTCAAAGTGTACAGCAATATAGGGTGGGGTGGGGGCTGGGGTAAAACGCAATATAGAAATAATCATAATGGTCCAGAGCATATTTGAGACGAAATCTTGCGTGGAAATGTTGCAGAAACAACAGCAGCAGCACCACCAACAAAAAAACAACAATAAGAGAGCACTAAGAAAAATGTTAGGAAATTTCGCTGGCAGCACAAAAAGCAATGAGGGACAAAAAAACCAAGAACATAGATGGGAAAAACACAAAAAAAAAACTAAGCCAAATTCCAATTTGTCAGGAATTTGTTCAATTTCAGTTTTGCTTTGTTGGACGGTCCGTTCATTCACTCCTCTCACCCTGCTCTCCCCCTCTCTCACTCACTCTTTGATAGCATCTGCATGCTCCACACGTGCCGCCATGCAAAACCATAAGCATAACGGCAAGAGCGACCTCTACTGGCCATTATAGAGCTACCACGACAAATGGCTGATATTTAACACTCACACACACACATGTACACATATTGAGCAGCCCAAAAAAACTACATACTTAACAGCCACACAAAAACGATAGAGAGAGAGAAAGAGCATCAGCTGTAACAGCTGTTAAAAATTGCTCAAACAACGTCGCAGCCTGTCGCCCACCATTCACATAGATAGCAATGATGATGCTAGAGATGAGCGCGTGAGAAGTGAAGTTCACGAAATAAGGACTTTAAATTTATTCATTGAACATATATTGAAACAATGGTTTAATTTCCATGCTTATTTCGTTTGTTAAATTTAATTAATTGCTTATTTTTTTAAGACAAATATTATATTAGTTAAACTATAATAAGTCTTAAATAAAGAATCTTTATCTCTTTCCATTGCTATTAAAAATTATTATTGTAGCTTAGGGCGAGGCGAGTTAGTGTTAGCAGTTAAATTTATGTTAAGACGTTTGTACGCTTAAGAAAAAATCAAAGTTTGACTTTTTGACTTGTGTTGTGTTGAAAAAAATTGTAACTTATTTTTTTTTTATCTACTTTTCTATTTATTATTCTAACTTTTGCTGTTATTATTTTGATTTTTAATCTAGGGGAATGTATAACCTAACACTGAAACAATGTACTAAACTCAATTATTTTGACTTTTACTAGGAAATGTATTTTGATATAGGTCCAAAATCAATTGCAATTAATCGTATAATAGACTGATTAACGATTTTAAAGCTATCACGACTCACGCGGCTATCTCCAATTCATTGTTGAAGTAGGCAACATCAAATATTTGGTTGCAGTACTTATGGCCGCCCCTAATGACATTTGTATGCCGCTGCAGCGACATGTGCAGCTTAGCCATTCCAACTTGCCACTCAACTCATGTGCTTCCACGTACTTCCGCCTGCAGCTTGACTTGAAAAGTTGAAAATTCAGATTTTATTTTATTTTTTTTTTGGTTCTATTTTGGCCATTGACGTTTTTGGCCAACAGTTAATGTATCGAATGTGCCAAATGATAGCGGATTATTTATGTTAAGTGTTAGCGCCAAAAAGCAATGGGTTTGCATAATTATATATATATGTACGCAGTTGTTTTGTAGGCGCTAAGCCCATTTATAAGCGTCGATTTACCTGCGATACATGTATAAATATTGGAAAATACAGTTAAAAGCACTCAATTGTTGGCAAACCAAATATAAAACTACCAGCATGACCGCATTTAACTGTGGATTTGGATGTGTGTGTGTGTGTGTGATTTGGGGCTTTGTTAATCTGTTGGCGCTTGTGCGTCGAGAGTTTTAATTGAATTTTGAGTGGCGTATTTAGGGATTTGTTATTTTTAATAGCAAGGCCATACAGCAATGAAACGCAATACGAAAAACAAATATAACAAACGAACGTTTTTCTAACGCTTTTTTTTTTGTATTACTGTAGTGAAAATTGAACAATTGGAAGTGAAAAGGTTTTGGCTTGAATGGTTTTATTTGCAAACAAATAAGTGAAAGTGGTTAAATAATGTTTTGTGGTTTTTATTATCATAAATATCTTGCTTAATTAGATTTATTCTGTAAATATGTTGTTAATAATATATATCGATAATTTTTCTATTAAAATTATTTTGTATTACTTCTTACTTGTTATTACTAACATTTGATAGAAGTCAAGAAAAATGCTTTTGAATATATATATTTTATATTTTGCTTTTTTTGTTTTGCCTTTTGCTGATTGCAAATTCGTTCACATAAATCCAACTTGAGCAGCAAACATATAGCCATAGATATTATAGTCCTTTTGAACTCAATTTGTTGTTATAGATTTGTTTTTGCAGCTTTTCACACATCAAAATTGTGTTATAAAATGCAATTTGTTAGCGCCATAAGAACTTCGATACCCGCATGCTCTTTATTATTATGCTCGATGACCAATTTGAAAAGCAATATGCGAAAGACACGCCCATACGCCCACACTCGGACACACGCACACCACTCACACCAAAAAGGGATTGAAATCAGCTACGCTTCTTCTGAATTTACAACTTGAAATTTATTTATTTCGGGAGCAACATTTGCGGCACATGCCACTCGTGAGTGTTTATTTGAGTGTTGTTTCTTTCATTTTTTGACTGGTTTTTACGAGTGTGTGTGTGTGTGAGTGCATTTGTTGTTCATTTCATTTAAATTACCCTGTGGCTGACCTCCTTGTCACAACATGGCGCTGCAACATATTGAAGTCCACACACAATCGAATGCTCATTGAGGGCCCCTTTAGAATGGTCAACAACACAATTCAATTGAGCCATTTTATATAAAAGGGGTTGGGTTTGGGGAATTGTGTGTGTGAGTATGCTTTTTGTGGTTTTTTAATCAAGTTGTTTGCGCACCAAATATTCTGTTGATGTTTTGGTTTTTGCAGGTTGTCAATAAAAAACAATGTCAGTCTCTAGAGATTCCAATGGATTCGAATGATACTTGAATGATTGAGTTTAAATGGGTGTTTGTAGAAAAAAAATTGTATGTAAGAGTATTTACAATTTAACTGTATGAACAAATTTTAGTTAAGGAATTTGCATAAAGTACTTTGACTTGATTTTTAAATTTTTTATTATAATCATATTATTTACTTAATTGTTTCGTATATAAACCAATTTGTAAATTAAAAGAAAGAACTTAATATAATTTGTTTTAAGCTTTTAACTTAATAAATAACATATTTTTGACCTCATTCTCAGTTTTATGTTTTCTTTATGCTCGACTCGACAAGCTAATAATTTTTCGTATGTTCCGTAAAAATGATTGCCTACTTTTCAGCGAAATACATGCAGGCAAATGTGCATGGACCGTAAGAGGATTTATGCCTGCCATGGCAACAAAAATTATTATTATTTTGTCTGCATATATAAGTCATAATGTTTCAATCCCACTCCCTCCCCCTGCCCCCTTTCTCAGAACTACCTCTATGTCGATGTCTGTCTTGCTTAGTAAGATGTACGAGCTTTTTATTATATTTAAATTACACAAAGCATTAAATATAATTCACTCACTACGCTCCATTTAGTAAGGCTATAGAAAATGGCGCACATACAGTCATCTCTCGCATAAGTCCTCTGTCAGCGCACAAAAGTATGCAACGGGCCAAGGCAAAAGCAACAATAACGAAAAAAAAAAAAATGCCGTTGAAAATCGCTGTAATACTTATTCATCAATTATATGATGCGCAAATATGTATATATAAGTATAAGTATATGTGTATATATATGTATATATGTGCTGAGATTTACAATATCAGACACACACGCACAAACACACACACACTAAAATAGACAGCCAGTACTTTATTCTCTCTTAGCGAGCTCCTAACTCACTCACACACACATACACGCAACATACTTACATGTGTGCAGACATGCTCTAGATGGCAAACGCGTCATACTTTACTACTTACTAAATCCATTACAAAGTATTTACGTAGAAAATTGCTTTATATCTCTGCATATCTCTCTCTCTCAGTCGACAGTCTCAGTCGTTGCCAAGCTTTCGTCGCGTGTGTGGATATTTTTGTACAACAGTAACAGTGTTTGCTTAACGATGGTCGACAATCAAATACCCTTAAACTAAAACTGAAATATTTGTTAGTACAGCTTTTTTATACATACATATCTAACTCAATATCTTTTTATTGGTATTTTAGTAACAGAATCAATATTTATCAATATCATATCTATATATTCATCAATTATTAAAGATACATCATTTTAATCAATCAAATATATAAATAAATATTATATTCAAATATACCTTATAATAAAACATAATACATATTAAAAAATATTTCTACTAACTATGTTTACGAACCATGAATGCAATTCCCTAATATATTTTACAGGGTATACAAATTTGAGTACTTGGGAATAATAGTAAGATTCAAAAGCTTTTGTGCGGTATATTCCTCCTCTATATCCTGCTATCTCCTTTATTCTCCACCCTTATGACAGTAGTCAGTAAGGTATTTGCAGTCAGGCTGCTTGCTCCCGTCTGTTTGTGTTTATGTAGTGCCAGGCACACACTCAGCCACCGCCTCCGTCTTGGATTTAGTCTTAGCTTGAGGCTCCAACTACAGCCCAAGGCACACACACACACATACAGTGATGACAATGGCAAGACAAAATAGGCTGTGTGCACAAATTTATGTGATTTTTCGTAAACGTCAGTGGCAAATAAGGAAATATTAAAATAGATTTGTGCACTGTGCAAAGACAAAGGCCAAGAAGAAGTACACTGAAAAGATTCTAACGATGTAGATTAGGGAAATGAAGCTGAATAAGCTTTGCGTTGATTGGATGCTAAACGATTGAGTTCACAAATATTGACAGTCATCAGCATCATTTGCAGTAGAGTCAAGTTAAAGTTAGTTTATGGATAAGGATAAGGATATATAATATATTTTTGATATACGTATCTAGATAGTAACATTATAAGAAATCAAAGCAAGGTTTATTATTATTGCCACTTGGATCTCAGTTCAGGCAGTTCAATAACAAAGAGCACCGCCAATCCCACGCAATATCTATTCAAATTATAGTCTATGTGTTATTCCGTTGCATAATCTATAAGTTTAAGTAAGTATATTGTAAAGTTTCATTAGAAGTTTTTCCGTGAATGAGTTAACAAAACAAGCTTATAATATTATTAGGATTGATATTTTTTTTAAGTCAGAAGAAAACCTTAGACTGATTGTTATCCTGAGTTCCGAACATGTTCTTCAATTTACAACACTGAATAAGTAACTGTATATTTCTCATGGCTAAAATGCTTATACTACATATGCCATAGTTCCCCGATTTCAAAGAAGAATCTTAAATGTTTAAGAAATGCGAATTAGAAAATTGTCGTGCAACGTGGCGCAAAAAGAAGTTGGAGGTGGGAAAGATGTTGGGTGAAGATGTTATTGCCTGAATTGCACTACGAATCACTCTAGCGTGCTATCAATTACTGTGGCAAGTGTTGCACGTGCCACAAGTACCAACTCATCCCTCGCTCCAGAAGCTACAGATTGCTCATCTTATTGTCCCGGTTTGCTACTTGGCGTTTGGCTTTGGCTCTCTTCGTCTTCTTCGTCTTCATCTTCTACTTCTAATTTCTTGTCGCGCTTGCCTTCATCTCCACTTTTTGTTATTTAATTCTTTCTTTCTTATTCGCCGTGCATTTTCCTGACAATTTCCTTTAGATGCTGCCGCTGCTGTTGCTGTTGCTTTTTGTGTGCTTCCAATTGTTGCACAATTTTTTAATTTGTTGCTTGACGGCAGAAGATAGAAAGCAAGAGTTGCTTCTTCCTGGCAATGCGAATTTTAATCTAAAATGGGTGTCGCCGGGGTGTCCGTGGGGGGAAGGGAAGCTGCTTATGACCAAGCTGCAAAATTACTTAATTTTCGACAAGTTAAGCAAACTAAAATTACTCTTAAATTTTGCGCACAATTCCCAATTAAGATTTATTCATTCAATTAGCCGCAAATAACCACACAATTTACGCAAATTAACCCACACACACGCAGACGCACACTCGCACACACGCTTGCAACATAAATAATGTTACAATAATAATTAAAGTACCCACAAAACAAAACAAACTTCAATTTCAACATTAGTATATACACAAACATATATAGAAATACATTTATGCATTAGTTGGACCTTAAGTAAATTGCAATTGAAATTTATGCTCAAGCAATACTTGAAAATCTATAGATGTGAATAAATATTTAGGTTTAAGTGTGCGCACACACACACGCACACACACACATATGGTATATTTATTAAATGGGACTAATTTTCGTAGGCCTTGTAATAAGCCTAATTTCAAATGCGTTTGCCGTTGCCACTGCCAGACGATAAATTTATATAACAACATGAATGAAAAAGCTAAATTAACTGCACCGAACAACAAATACTCTTTCCGGCGATGGTTTTGATACTGTCTACGTTTAGAGTATTTTTTTGGGTATGATTAGCAAATATATCTTTAGATTTTAAATCAGTTATCAATTCTTTAAAATATTAATAACTAACGAATAAAACTTTTAGATTATTTTTTCTATTTAAAGAATTTGAAAACAAATATTTTTTGTTGTGAATAATCGATTAAAAAAGATTGATAACTTTTTAAAATTAATAATAAAAATTATGTTAAAAACTTTTAATTTTTTTTTGCTATACAAAGAATTAAAAAAAAAATATTTTTAGGTGTGAATAATTAAAAAAGTTATCAATATTTAAAGAATTTTAAAACAAATATTTTTTGTTGTGAATAATCGACTAAAAAAGATTGATAACTTTATGAAATTAATAATAAAAATTATGTTAAAACCTTTTGATTTTTTTTTGTTATCTAAAGAATTTAAAAAAAATATTTTTTTGGTATGAATAATTAAAAAAGTTATCAATTGACTTAAGAGCCAATAAAATTGATGTTAAAAGAATTTAAAAAAAAAATATATACAAATATTTTTTGCTGTGATTATCTTTGAAATCCTTATTGTTTTGAGGCCTGATAAGCGTGTTATAACTTTTGAGCTTTATATGACAATTAATTGTGCTTTGCAGTGAGCTTAAGATTCTAATTACAGCTGCAGCTGAAATGCAGTACTTAAATGCAATTGCTGAGCAAAATGCTTTAAACTTGTGTACTTAATGTGTGTGTGGGGCAGCAAAAGGATTATGCAATCAGGACGTGGGAGGCAGGAGGCGGCAAGCAACTCACTTAAGTAGCAGCTTATGACATATTGTATGATTCAAGTTTGCCACTCCAACTGTCTGCGTCGAATAAAATCCCGCTTCAAGTGTTGCACGTAAGTGGCGTGTCCTTTGCCATCATCTGCCCTTAAATACATATGTGTATGTGTGTGTGTCCAACTGCCGCAAGTATTCGTACCATGGCCTCTATGATTTTAATTGCTTTAGCATTTTCAGCAGTTAAGTGAAGTGTCTAATGTCTGCTGCAAACTACTTCGACCGACTAGCCGCCAGTTAAGTTATCGAAAGCGTCTTTTAGTTATTCAAAGTTACAACGAACTTGAGTTGGCAGCGTTTACATTTGTTCAATTATAACAAGCCTTTGACTTCGTTTACAAAACTCGAAAATAATTATAATCTTTTGACTTTATAAGTTTCTTCAAAAACAATCTGTTAAGTTTGTAAGTTTGTAGAGTTTTATGTTACTTATAGTATCAAAATAAAGAAAATATTTAAAAGGATAACAAGGAACCGTTAGTATCGTCATACTTTGTGCCGTTTCATGTAACAGTAAATTAATAACTGGAGACCGTGCAGCGTTCGACACCGACACACATGGCGTATGAGTAACCAAATGCAGTAGCTGCAGCTCCCGCTCCGAGGCAATAGCTCTGCAATTACGTTCTACTAGCTGCAACGCATAAATTTGTGCATAACGACTAAAACAGAGGCGAATGGCATAGATGAAGCCACAGGCCCAAGAGTCCGAGCAGCAATCATTAATTATATATATATGTGGTGTGTAGGTCAATTTATAATTGGTAGCAAGTAAGGAGAAATTGCACGAAATAGGTTTGCTTGGGGAATTTCCATTGACTACGGTTGGCTAATGGAGAGATAGAGGCATGGAAATTCAATCCAGTACACAATTATCTTGATTGGTTTAATTTTGATTACGCTACGGAAAATAGAACTTGTGTTTGGAAATTAATTGACCGCACTGCTATACGAAGCTAACCAATTGCAAAAGTAACTAAATATTGAAAATTTTGATTTAAGTTTATCATTAAATGAAGTTCATGCGATGTGTTTGTTATTCAAAATAGGTTTAATAGTGTGAAAAATCTGAAAACTATTGTCCAAAGACATTCGATTAGGTATTTATGGCATCAACACCAACTTTCAAACTTCGCCATCTCTTCACTTATTTATCAAACTGCTCCGCAATTCGTTCATCCCTCAAAAGGAGCGTTTGCTCATTAAAAAACTGAATGTGTGACATTTTGTCAGGCAGCAATAATAAAATTACAATCGAAGCTCGACGACAAGCAAAAGGCAAATGTGCTGAATCAGCGCAAGTAAAGAAAAGTTTGGGAGGGAGAGTGCAAAAGGGGCCTGAGGCAAATGTCAAATCAAATTTATTGACTTTCATTGTAATGTTTTTTGCCACAAGGGATGGGGGATTGTGGGTGTAAGAGACGGGACGACAATGACACTAGAATTCTTACGAATAACCCGCAGTTTCGCGTTCATTCAAATGTGCAAAGCCAATGACAGAGCGAATACCCTTCATCCGTCTTTTCCTTCTCGTCATACATAATGTGCACCTTTTTTTCAGTTGCTTTGCACTTTTTTCTGTATTTGTGCACGATTAAAGCGCCGCTTAGTTAGAAAGAGAGAGAGATAGATAGAGAGAGAGATAGAGCCAATAGACAATCATAGCAGGCAGTACTCAAAGTTTTCCCCTCGCATTTCTTAGAGCGTTTTTCTGATTTTCCACAACTTAGCACAATGCCTGCGCTGGCAGCTCCATAAAAAATCATACGCTTCCATTCATTGCAGGCGTTTTAGCTGGAAGGGTGGTGCGGGGCGGGGGCATACTTCCAGACATTTTACCATCCTCCTTTGTGCAATGTTTGACAATTATTTGCATTGTTCGACTCGGTCGTTTGTTCAACATGCACTTGAATCGGCAACTACACTACTTGAGTGTCTATAGTTTGAGCAGTTCAACTTAGTACAATGTTGGTTAGTTAGGTGCTTAACTACACACATCTATTGTTCCGTTTCTTTTACCTTCGTATTTATATCTTGATATTTGCATCCATGCATATCAAGTTATATGCTTAAGAGTTCTAAACTGCTAGGTTTAAACAGAAACCAATTAAGAACTTGTTAATGGAAATGATAAAGTTATAAGAACAGAAGATGTCCTGCCTCTATAGATTGTGTAAACACTTTACAACACTGTAAACACTTATAGAAATAGTTAACAGAAAGTAAAGACTATTGAGAAATAAAGTTGAATAAGTCAAAACTATACATAATATTGCATGATTTTTCTTAAGCCCCAAGCAAATAGATTTCAAGTACATAGTACTCTAACAGTACTTTCAACCAAGAAAAATAAATCCTTTAATATTTTTCCAATGAAACCGAAAATTTTTACCTTTTATCTAACGAATAAAACGAAGAAGTTTGTTGCCAAAAAAGCATTTTGATATTTTAATGCCAACATTTCTCATTCTCTCTCTCTCTATTTCGCTTCGTTTCTATCGCTTGTGTGTGTTTTTTTAAATGGCTGTTTCCGCTTCCGTTTCCGTTACGTTTGACTTGCCTGCACGTAAATTGTGCGCCATTTCAGTCACTGCGTTTCGTTTCTGTTTTTTCTTTTCATATGTAACACTTGGCGGTAAATTTTACTACAATGCTAACATATATAATCTTTTTCACTTATCTTTGCCAAGCGGTGAAAAAGTTTTTACGGTCTGAGGTTAAAAGTAGCTTCATACATTTTGAGAGCGCTTTCTCTCCTGTCTCCGAATGAGATGTTGCAAAAGGTTGTGGCATCTGCAAAAGTTGCAAATGCAACGAATTTTCTTGCTGAATCCTTTAGTTTTGCAAATCTTTTGACAGATTTATGTGTTAATTACACTGCGTATGTTGACAGCGAATATACATGCACTTAGATAATATGATTGATTACCTAAAAAGTATATTAACAAAGAGTTAGTTGAACATTCTGCTCGGTCTTTGAGATATTTATCATATATATTACATATAATTGTCAAATAACTTTAAAAACCTTTTTTTTTGTTAAAAACATTTGAAAAAAAATGTACTAAATCTTAAGTAATATCGGATGGATCAAAAATAATAGTCGCTGAAGACAATCTCAATGGTAAGTTAAACTAGTCCACTTTTGAAATAATAATATAATTGTTATATTAGGTAACCAATTCAGACATATTTTGAATCGATATTGTCTACGATCTTAGTGTATTAAACTGCTTTAAAATGGCCGCCGAAAACTCTGAAGAGAAGCCTATCTTGAGCCCTGCTCCTCTGGATCCCGTTCCGGTACTTTTATGCAAATTAGGCAAAGCATTGGGTTCCAAGCGGATGAATTGTATGCAGTTATGCAAAAAAATAAAATACACTAATAATATTAAGCCATGCGATTTTCGAAAGCGATTCAAACAACTACACATGGATGAAGATGAGCAGGAATTGCAGGATCTTCGCTATATGTTATTTTTGCATCTGTACAGGCTGCTGGTTAAGCTGGAACCGAATGAAACGAATCGGCAAAAGTATCTTGCTTTTTGTTATGAACTCACCAAGGTGGAGAAAAAACTGAAATTAGAAGAATCTCTTAAATATCGGGAGGAACACACTAATCGATTAATTGCGCTAACTAACAAAATTTGTGAATTAAACAAGTTAGTTACGGATAAAACTCCCGAAACGATATTTGAAGTTGGGTATGCGCATATTCAACATGTTGGTTGCCGTTTTAGCTCCATTAAAACAGATAAGCGAGTTTTACATGACATGATTCAAGAACAAGAGTTCAAAGAATTAAAAATTCTCGAAGACTCTGCAAGACTTTCAGAATCATCAAGTAATGAAAATAACGATATAGAATCTGGAACTTTTACAATGTCCCCGGATACGACTACCCCGAGGACAGGTTGTGGATTAGAAACTAGTCTACCTGATACGGACATTTTCAAAAAAACTTCTACAGATAATGCAATACTTGGCTCTGCATTACCCTTAACAAGTGAATCGATAACTATTGAAGCAGAAACTGAACGAAAGCTAAGTGAATCGATAACTATTGAAGCAGAAACTGAACGAAAGCTAAGTGAATCGATAACTATTGAAGCTGAAACTGAAAGAAAGCTAAGTGAATCGATAACTATTAAAGCAGAAACTGAACGAAAGCTAAGTGAATCGATAACTATTGAAGTAGAAACTGAGCGAAAGCTAAGTGAATCGATAACTATTGAAGCAGAAACTGAACGAAAGCTAAGTGAATCGATAACTATTGAAGCAGAAACTGAGCGAAAGCTAAGTGAATCGATAACTATTGAAGCTGAAACTGAAAGAAAGTTAAGTGAATCGATAACTATTGAAGCAGAAAATGAAAGAAAGCTAAGTGAATCGATAACTATTGACGCAGAAACTGAACGAAAGCTAAGTGAATCGATAACTATTGACGCAGAAACTGAACGAAAGCTAAGTGAATCGATAACTATTAAAGCAGAAACTGAACGAAAGCTACCCAAAGAAACTTTTCATACGCATGCTGCGAAAGGGGGCATAATAACGAACTCAACACCAATCAATAATATGGAAGAAAATTTCAATTTTGACTTTGCAAGTGATCGATTCTTGCACACTTATATGTCTGGAACGAATTTAAATGAACTATCAGAATCAGAGCTTATTGAAGATATTATAATACCAACAAGTTCATCGGAAATCTATTCTGATGCAAAAGAAGTAATTGGAGATAGCGTTTCCAAGTCGAGTGACTTCGAAAGTTTACAAGATAGAAATTTGGCCAACAATTTAATGCAGCAAACACAAAGTCTTAAAGACCTGAAAGAGCTAGATTTGATAGCTCAATGCGATATGTGTGAAATGATTAAGCCAAGAGAACTTCAACAAGTTGAATGTAAAGGCTCAACAACTGAGTTGGATCAGTTAATAAGTAATATTGATAATGCTTTCGAAACTGCCAATATACTGTCAATACTGCCTTCAGTAAAACAAATATTGAACCCAGCAAAAACAGAGCTTAAGACACATCCAAAGGAATTGGCATTGAAAATGGATCTACAAATAATACAAATGGAACTAGAAAGCGATCAGCAAAAACTTTATCTCAAGGTCGACTCAGTATTGAGTCAAAGAAAGCTTGCCACAGCCAAGTGGCAACATCAGCGACACATTATAGCAGCATCTCGTTTTATCATACGACTCTTCAAATGCAATCCCGCCTACCAATGCTCTTCCCATGATCGCAATGCGCCCAATTTTAATGAGCAATTAATTCAGTTTTTTGAGGTTATGGGTAATAGTTGCACGCACTCAACCATAGATGTCGCTGCTGTGAAGCAACGCTTGGGCACGATTATAGAACGTATATACAAGGAATCAGTCAATGATACAGATCTAGCAAAGATTCAGCTGAAACAACTGCTCACCACTGATGAGCAAATCGAATATGAAAAAATGCTTTGGAAAATACGAGAGTATGGAAAAAGCCTAACTCTTCCGCCAGAGAATCAATTGCAAGATGCTTTGCATGCTTTGTTAGGCTATGAATGTCAGCAATTGCGTTATTCCGCACTGGATAACAGCTTAATGCTACGCTGGCCAAACTACCAAAGCAACATTAGTGAATCGTTTCTGCTGCTGTCACTCGGACAGGTTGGCTACTACTACAAGCAATTGCACTTGCAACTTGTGCGTCTACAGCAGCTGGGTGGAATTGGTAAAGAGTTATCAAACTGTCTACTTGTCGAGCTGCAGCTGTACTCACAGTTCTATAATAAACAAAAGGCAACACTAAATCAAAATTTAATGCAAATCTTTTGGCAAACACGCAAATTTTTGCATCGTTTCTGTTGGCTGCTGCAATTGTGTTGTGGCTTCAATTGCCGACAGCCACTGTTGAAACACCTGCAACTGCAACTCAATGTGGGCAACAAGGAGTACAATGAACTGTTGGAGCGTTGGCTACAAGCCGCCACTCAGACACTGCTGACAAGGATTAGCAGCTGGCTAGTAACTGGTCAGCTATCGGAGGAGGAATTCTTCATAGTCAAACACAAAGATGCGAAACCAAAAAACTATTGGCATTCACATTTTGAGCTAGACGAAAGCCAATTGCCTCCATTTTTAGATAGACAACTCGCCCAAAAAATGCTCAACATTGGCAAATGTCTAGATTACGCTAAAGAATTTCTGGGCGTGCAACTCAACGATACGGCAACAGTTGAGACCTTGCTGCAACAACTGAGTCAAGCCTGTACAGCACCGTATCAGCTGCCACTGGAGCAGCTAGTCAGCCAGCTAGAGCGAAAGACATCGCATGAGCTGTTTTACCAACTTAAAGATTTCTCACCCACGGCTCTGGAGCTATTCAGTAACCTGCATCAGTATTTACTGCTCACCAATGTTGAGTTTGTTGGGCAGCTTGTTGAACTGTTGGAACCGGCTCTGGAACAACCCGCAGAATGCTATGATTCATATTTGCTGAACAATATGTTGGAGTACCTGATCTACGAAAGCAATACGCAACTTTATGTAACTGAGAGCAGTTCCTCTCATGCAAAAGATCCTTATTGTTGGCAACGCTTTCTATTGAGCTGGCATCACGCGCCGCATTGGTTAGCACTACTAGGAAACAGCTCAGTCCGATATGAATTATGTTTTAGGTCCATCTGGCAAATGCATTATGTGAACTATGTGCTCAATGAGCGCATTACGCGACAACATTTGCATTTCCATGATCGTGTCAACTTGGAGGACTCGCCAGAGGCGCTAACTGTCAAAGAACGCTTCAAGCAATTTATTAAAAAACTTCTGAAGTTTATGCACAATTTGAGATGTTATGTGCTGGTCGATGTTTTAGCCACAGCTTTAAGGGATCTTTCTCTGGATTGCAAAGCTGCAAGGACTTTAGATGAACTGCTGGAAAAACATTGCTCATATCTAGATACCATCCAGTGGGGCTTGCTGCACAATATCAAGTCGCGTCGTTATCTGGACAAGCTCTTTGACATTATAATGCAGTTGGATGCAGTGCAGCAAAAGTTTTTTAGATCGACTAATCTTGAGAGTCGCCTGGACTTTCGTTGGTCCTGCCAAAGCACGTGCGATTCTATTGGCGATCTTGAGAAACAGTTTCAATGGAGCTTGACCAACTTTTTGCTTAGCTTGTTCTGCACAGGAGAGCCAAAGCTGATGGTCTTGGCCAAAAAATTGGACCATAACGGCTATTATGCCAGTATGGTTAAATATCAACGCAAGGCTATTGCTGATCGTCAGTTAAAATCACGCTAGCAACGCTATCTTAGTCACAAAAGTTTCAACGTTTTGTTCACATTCATTTGGCACTTGTTTGTACCTTTTATGCAATAATCACAATTTGAATACTATATATTTATTTTTTTAGACCAACAGTTTTAAAGAAATAAATATAAAAAAAGCGGAATATTTTTTTATTCAAAAATTACCAGATTAAGGCAAATTTAAATTATTTTTAAATATTTTGCATTATTTTTTTTGGATACTTTATTAATTTTAATGCAGTTGTTTGGAGAATGCCAGCAGATGTGGGAATTATGTGGATTTATCGATTTCTAGCTATCGATTTTTATCGATTTCCCAGGAGAACAACACTTACAATCAATTTTATAGGTTTTCTTTTAAACTAATATTAATATTTTATTAAAAATATTTTATCTCCCAAACTAATATACTTAAATTAAAGATTAAATACAAAATTAAACTAGAAACGTTTATCCAAACACAATTTTTGTTTCAACATTCGTTGAATAAACTTCAAAATGCCAATGGCCAGTATTAGGATTAAGTTAACGATAATTGAAATATTGAAATCAGCAAACAAATATAAATCTAGTCTTAATACAACTTAAACTTCTCATAGAAATCGTCTAAATGAAATTAAATAATAACAAATGTTCCCCTGCTGAAATACAAAAAGAAAATCGTATCATTTAATCCACAGCTATTATTAAATTTAAATTCACACATATTTCCATTCATCACATTGCGTTCTCACAAACTGTTCTTCTTGTTGAATCCGGTCGCTTCAGCAACGACAATGCTCTTAATCCAAGTAATTCAAACTAAACCAATTCATGCACAATGCTGCGTGTCCGTTTTGGAATTGACAATGGATTTGTGCAACAACAAAAAATATATGTGTATGTGTGTAAGTTATAATTCATTCGGAAACGGATGGATGAGAAGTAGAAAGATGGGAGACGGACAAAAAAGATGAAAAAAAAACCGACTCTTTGGCGTTTTTGTGCACAAATTGGATTTTAATTGAAAATTAAGAATCGACTTAGAAATGTTTGGATTGTGCAGCTGCCTTTTGTTATGCTAATTTCTGGTGTGAATACAGCTGAATACAGATTCAGGCAGTACAATGTACAAGTGCCTGCAATGCCACAATGCCTGACTGCCTGACTGCCTGAATGGCTGAATGTCTGAATGTTTGAATGTGTGTGAGCTTGTGTAAAATAAAGTAAATAATGGATAATTACTTTTTGGCTTAGGCGTTGGGGAAATAAATTCCCAAGTCTCTGCCCCTTCAGTACTTTTCACTTTTGAGTTCGTGTCAAATTTAATTACTTGAACAAAAATTTAAATTAATTCAAATTGAATACTTTTTTAACACATTTTTTTTTGTGTTCATATATAACTTTTGCATAATTGCATAACTTAATTCACCATCTAAAATATATCAAGCTGCAAAATCTGTGCTAAGGAAATGCACAATGGAAATGCTAGCAGGCAACAGCTTACACAAGTCAAAAGCTCTTTGTTATCTTGACAGGCACAGCTGCTGACGTCTTCTGTCTGAGCCACATATCGGGGCGGCCGACTGCAAAATATATGTAAGCAGCTAGCTGTCTTTTTTGTGGGGCAAAGAATGTCAAGAGTAGGATAATTGAGCCAGGCATTTAATATAAGGTTTAGTCAAGTTTGGATTTTTTTTTTCTTCTTTTTTTTTTAACACATGTGTGCTTTGGACGGCAAAGGCAAACAAAAGACAAGTGACTGACTTTTCACTTGCTGCTGATTAGGAAAATTAATTTCATAGAAAAGATTTTTTTTACTCCTTCTTATCTGAATTGTTGGCATAACTTGTGCCTGAAATATTTCTGCCAAATATGTACTAATTAAAAAGATTTTTGAGCGGACTCATACGCTTATTAAAACCACTTTCGCATAACTCGTCCATTTTTAAATTGCTTACTTAACTCAAAAATATTCTCAAATACTTTTTTTTAGATGCCTTTGAGATTTTGTGATTTATGCTAAAAGCTTTTTAACATAAGCTTATATCAGACATTTATTTATATATGCTGTGCTATTTTATATCTTTAGGTAATGCTTTAAATAGATAGTTAATTTAAAAAAATATTAAATAATAAAATACTAATATGAGTTTACGATTTTATTTTACCAAGTTGCTTAAATTCACTTATCATATGTCTGGTAAAGTTAAATAGAAAACAAAATAAATATAGATGAGAATGAAAATATAATATTGAAAATGTTTTCCGACAAACAGCAAATGATTTTTTTTTTAACTATACAAAATTATGACTTCTTAGTAAGAATCTAGATTTAAATGCACATTTTAGTAGTATAAATGAAATATAATTCTTTGCTCGATTAATATTTTTATTTGTTTGGGAAGTTGCTGTGTGTGAAAGAGCTTATAATCTTTAGCCTGAAATAGTAGTTGATAATTTTTATGTTGTTCCACATATTACTTCACTCGTTTACAATGAAATTTATATTTGATTGCTTTATGTTTGCTCTTAACCCCACTATTCGTGATGCGGAATATTTACACTACTTACTATGTAGAGAGAGCACTTACAGGGGGCATCAGCCGCATCAGTAATTGTGCAATGCGAAATGAAACAATAAAATTTATTAATATGACCATGACTTATGGATGCTTGATCTGTGCGAGCAATAAATTTTCGTGCAGTGTTTGTTTGCTTGCCTCGTTGGCCGTTTAACATTTTGGCATTGTTATTGACAATTTGTTGTCAGTATATTTTTATTTTCAGAGAAAGGGAGAGACAATTTATGTGTAGGATACTGTTGCAAAAGGGTGGTGTGGTTGGTTTGGTTGTGGGTTGGTCTTTATGAAATACTTCTCATTATTGCTGTGGAGCAGCTGGGACAAACATATTTGAACTATTTTCATTTCAATTGCAAACACAGTTGGTCGGAGGGGGGGGGCGGTGAGGAGGGCGTAGAAATCAATTGAATTGCCATTTCACATATGAAATGGTCATTTGTCAATGAACAGATACCCACACACACACACACACGCACACAAAACAATTGAAAAGTGGGCGTGGCTGGCTGGGCTTCCTTGCTTGGATGGTTGGTTGTTCGGTTGGTCGCTGTGGTCAGTCAAATGGCCGCATAAATATGTCGTTCGGCATGGCCCTCCACTTGTCGCTAAATTGCTGGTCGTTATTAAATTTCCGCTGCGTTGAGTTCTCATTTCCGTTTCAATGGGCAGCGCAGCTGGCAACAAAATGTTCGACGGATGTTGCCACAGTCATAGATACCGCTAGCTGACCACCAACCATCACCATCTCCAATCTCCATTTCCAGCTCCAGCTCCAACTACAGTTAGTAGTTTCCTTCCAACAATAAACAATGTTGGTTAGACAAAAGGGTTCGTTGTTGTGCCAACATATGTACTTTGCCTTCTCTCCCATGTGGCGTATGCGTAATATTCAATTGTTATTACATATTAATTTCAATATATAGTAGAGTGTTTATATATATATTTCGGCGCATGCATTACATAAATTTTGTTTTAAAAATCAATGCTTGTAATCCAATTGCATTTTTGGCTTTTTAGCAAATTGAAACTAATTGAAGTGTGCAAAAACTCTCGTTTTGGATTTTGACTTTTGCACCGATTTCATAGCTGCAACTTGTGTCATAAATATCAATAAAAGGCATTTTTGTTATGTGTGTGGCTATTATTTGCGATTTGGTTGGCATTGCGTATACGCCGCGTGACTCCCGTTTGGGAATGCATCTTTTTCGTTGCGTGCGTGGCTCTTCCTTTTCTTTGACATGCTGTGTTTTGGCATTTGCTATTATTTTGTTTAATTCACAGTGTTATGGTTATTGCTACTAAGTGCCAAGAGCTCTTGACGTAGCCAGTGTTGGCTAATGGCGAACTGGAAACAAACGAAAACTTTGTGCGCCATAAATATATTTTGCTTAGACAACCAAACAACAAAAGCAAACATAAATATACTTGTTAGATGAAACTGTTTCGTGTAAAAGTTATCCAATCAAAGATACATATATATTTTTTTTTCTTTAGGCGATTTATGGCGACCCTAACCTTATAAAAATATTATTCGCACACTCATTTAATTATTTATGCATATTGCGTTAGGTAAAGTACCTCGGCTAAAAGCCTTAAAATTGCATAGAATTTAATGAAAATATATTACGAGCTACCCGCTAACTGTTTTGCCCCCTATGTGCGCCCCTTTTGGGGCCACTAATTTTATTGTTCGCTTGCCCTTTGTGGCTGGTCAACCCAGCGCACAAAAAAAAAGGCATAATAAAATTATTCAGAATTATGAAACCATCCTTCAGACGCTGCCGCAAACGGCGGCAGGCATGTTAACTCTGTTGGTGCGTGCTTAATATTTGGCCAAGTTTTTAATAATAAAAGGAGCGTTCGAGCAACTGACGGCTGTAAAATCTAAGAAAATGCATAAAAAGCCGCTAAGTAAATACATATTAAAAAATTGTGTCAGTTTGCTTGGAGCATCAGCAGCAGCAGCAGCATCAGAGCTTAACCCATTTCATGGTTATTATTCTGATTATTATTATTATTATTATTATTTTGTTGGCTAAACAAAGTATGTTAATGGTGTCCATTGTTCGGTTTGGCAGCCAGAATGCCTGGCTATCGGCTAGCCTTTTATTTATGTGCCGCTAATGGACAGTGTTGAAAAAGTGCAAAAAACTTGCCACACAATATTATTTATTATTATTTGCCATAGCATTGCAATATTTATTCATTTGCTTGTTATTGATTTATGAGCTCTCAACATTTAAATCAAAATCAACGCAATGTCTTTTCGCATTTTATCAATTTGATGCGCCTATTCATTATTATTTATTTTCTTTTCATTTCGCTCAGCTCGACTCGAATTTATGGTTTCCACTGACCACAACTGATTTATTTTCATTTCTATTTTGCCCTCACTTTGCTCACTTTCTCTCTTTTCCCACTACACACGTACAAATATGTTTCTTTGAGCGAGCAGCGTAAAGAGGCGTAGTGTCAAAAGGGCTTGCGATTTAAGAAATTAAATATTTTTAATCATTTCTTTTTATTATGATAAAAAAAATCACTTAACACCTTACTGCATTATTACAATAAATCTTTTGTTTTTTATTATATTATATTATATTTATTATGATAAATATATTAAATATATATTATATTATAATATATTAAATAAATAATATTAGAAATGTTAAAGTTTGTTAGCATGTTTGTTACTCCTTAACTCAAAAACTACTGAATGGATTTTAGTGAAACTTTACAATAATAAAGATAATACATCAGAAAAACTACAGAGTGGATTTTGGTGAAACTTTACAATAATGAAGATAATACATCAGAAAAACTACAGAATGGAGTTTGGTGAAACTTTACAATAATGAAGATAATACATCAGAAAAACTACTGAATGGATTTTGGTGAAACTTTACAATAACAAAGAAAATATATCAGAAAACCTTCAGAATGGATTGTGGTGAAACTTTACAATAATGAAGATAATATATCGGAAAAACTACTGACTGGATTTTAGTGAAACTTTAAAATAATAAAGATTATACATCAGAAAAACTACTGAATGGATTTTAGTGAAACTTTATATTATAATAAAGCTAATAAATCAGAAAAACTACTGACTGGATTTTTATGAAACTTTACAATAATAAAGCTAATACATTAGGCCATAATTTGTATCCTTCTAGTTGCTCCCTTTAGCGACGCCACTGGCAAATTTAACTCGATATGTTAGTGTGTCAGGCTTGCTTACTCTCCGAGGGGTCCTGCGGCTAATTTGATAAATATGCGCGCGTTTATTCAAATCAATCAGCGTCAGTCGAAGTGGCTGAGTCACAACGGGGGCCCAACTCCTCTTCACCTTCCTCACCCCCCCGTTCGCTGTCTCTACAGTTTCTTATCACATATGCTACACGCGTTTATGCAGCTTGTGGCAGCTATCTTTCTTAAGACACACACGCACACACACACACACACACCCGCTCTTATGCCTTTAGAGATTTCATTAATGTGCGGATAACTATAATGAGACTCGATGAGCAACAAGAGCTTGTGAAACCATGGGGACTTGCTGGCTCCTCAATATGATTTAAATAAGCCATAGCATAGGCATATGATGAGCTGTAGATTTAAAAGTAGATGTATTTAATATTTATTAATATGTTCAAGCTACTTAAAGCAGACTTTCTTCATATTAGTTTAACTCAATTTCGCTTGCATGAGCTGACTTAACCCTTAATGAAGCTGCTAAGACTTTGGTTCAAAATAGCCCCACAAATGTGGCAAGGTAAATTAAGTGCCTCACATTTGCAAGTTTCCACCGAATGGGGCAGTTTATGCCGTAGAAAGTTGCGTATGTTGTTGGGGCAATAAATTTCAATTGAAGCTGCGCAAAGTAACTCAAAAGTGCGTTTACTCAGCTTAGTGAAGACCTTCGTATTTGATAGGGACTTGCATAAGAGCTAAAGCTTAATGCACACACACACACAAGCAAACGCTCCTCCACTCACAATACAATAATATTAAGCTCAGCAAATTCCATTTTATATTTAAGCAAGTGTCAGCTTGCAAAATGTTTTCACGTTGAATGCATTTACTATCCTTATTCATCCCCATCTTTTGGTCAGGTATGCTGGGTTTGCGCTCCGTTGCACGTTGCGTATACGCAATAAATTGCACAATTTCAAGTGGCAAAAGTGTCCGCCAAGTGTAATTGTAATATTTGCTCAATGCGAGCGCTTAGTGTAAGATGCCATTGGACAGATTTTGGTATTTGCCAAACTCTTCGCTACGACCATATCTGTCCCCTCTAATCTAAGCTACAATTTTTGCCATTTAAATAGATGTGTGTGTGTGTGTGTTTAGGTGTAAATTGTAAATTTCGTTTGCAAATGCTTATCAAATTGGCAGTTAAGTTAACAGCGTTTTAAGTTGATTGGGTGTGAAGTGTTTGGCTTCGTTTCGTCTTGGGGTGAATCGATGTGAAAGATTGCTTTAAACATTATTTATATATTTATTATTAACATATAATCTCAATTGCCATGGCAACATGCTCCTTTCATTCCAGAAACTTCATCTTGCCTGGCATCAAGGTTCGCAGGAATATCCTCAATCCTTTTGTGGGCTTTTGGCAGCGTTGTATATAATTCCAGTCAATATTCTCTTCTCTTCAGTGTGCGCTATAATATATCTTATTAGTTAATGTAAAGGGATATTCTGGCAAAATATACTTACTGTGTAAGTGCAAAGTTTGTTATAGTTCTATAATATATTTGTATATATAAGTATATATTAAGTTGTTATACGGTTGTCTAACCAAAGATACAAGTACACAGAAAAACACGAACAATAAAACAATAATAAAGTATTTGGATAGAAATGGGTTAAATAAATGAGCGAATTCTGCGTGCCAAAAAAATAATTTAAAAAAATATTACACGCTATTTACGAAATAAATTTTGTTCGCCCTGCTCGAAGGCTACGAACAAACTGAACTTATTAAATATTCAATCAGCTAGCTCGACGCTGTCTGTGACATTAGAGGCACAGGCTCCTAGAATAATCAATTTATTTCGATTGTGAAATGATATTTTAAGAACAATAAAATGTATTCTAACTTTGGCAGGAAACTTTTAATGCTTACGAAGCATCCAAGAACCCATAAGTTATACAAATTCTTGATCTCAATCGCGAGCTTTGTCTATATAGCCATATCCGACTGTTTTTAAGTAAACTTGACATCCAGTTTTTGAGTTATCGAGCTGAAACTGCGTTAATTTCTTCTTAATGCCAAACTATTAATATTATTGGAACTATCAAAATATATAATAAGAATACTTTGAGTGCAAAGTAAAATTCTCAAAAATAGTATTAATGTTTCTACAGCAATAATTTATAAACTTTTAAACATTACTTAAGTAAAAAAATATTTATTAATATTTATTTTATTTTATTTATTTATTTATTATTTTTTCTTATAATATGAAGTATTTTACATGTTGATGTCGAACTTAGTTCAAAAATCCAATTGCTATCAAATTGCAGGGCACCCTTTCTTTATTGCTTGTTGCCTTTTTTGGCCTGTCCAATAAATGTCGGATCTATTACTCGTTTATCCGCACTCTGCTGCCCCCTTCTCCTTCCAGAATGAAAACGACACTTTGCTTGTCGCTAGGCAAATTCATTAGAAAGCAATTCAAAGAAATGCCTGATTGCAATTCAGTAAATGAATCCCGAACATAGCATATTTGTCTGTGCCGCCTCCAATAGAACAAAGCAAAAGTTTCGCATTCATTTGACATGACACAAATGACAAATTATATTACGTTAATTTAGATTCTCTCTTTTTTTTTTAAATGTCGCACCATTTTTCTGCTAAGCTGTCAACACTTTTTGCTGGCGTAGCAAATTGGCAAATGAAAATTTCTCAGATTGTGAGTTTCTGTCAGGAATTATGGAGTTAAGAAATAGTTGGCAGTAAAGAATGTCAACAAATTAAAAAAAACCCAATGGATATGTATTTTCCCTGAAATAGTTTACAAAAATATTTAAAAATAATATTAAAAAAATAATTGAACAATTTTATTGGAACTATACTTTTATCTTTAACGTAAGAAGAATCGAATTTTGTAACTGTTAAAAATATTTTTTGATTCGTTTGATTTTATTCTTTCATTCAAAGTCGCATTTCCTTATCGACAAAAGTATCGTAAAATTGAAACCTTTTTTTGCCGAAGGTCAGAAAGCACTAAAAAAAAGGTTTATTCAAGGATTAAAAAGCGTGTGCTGGGCATGAATAAACATGCCCGAAGAATGTGTGCCTCGGTTTTAAATATTCACATATCGAATAAGCTACTTTAAACTTAAAATAGAAAACTCATAAAACAGGCAGCTCAGAGCAGCTTAAACATATATATAGATATATATATCGCAGCTTGTGTGTTTGAATTCGAAGTCGATTGGCTCGTCAAAAGAAACCCTTGAGATGATGTTGTTGTTGTTGTTGTTGCTTTTGCCTGACTAATTTTCGCTAATGCAAAGAAGAAGAAGCAGCCGAAGTGAAAAACTAATAAAATTTACGTTTATCCTTGGAAAAGGCACTCGAAAATGCGCGCCTAATGCGCCGGGATGATGATGATGGCAGCTCAGCTGAAACGAAAAAAAGAAGTCTGAGAACGGCCCTAATATAGACAGCAAGCCCCAAAGACCTATAGAGAGGCAAACAAACAGGCCTGACTGACACCCAGACAGACAGACAGACAGACAGACATGATGCCCTGGGGCTAAGTGCCATCGAAATTCAATTCAATTTACAGCCAACTCGTGTGCGAATTTCGAGGGTGCGAAGAAATTTCTTAAGCATATTTTTTTTTTCGTTCTTCAGACTTGATTTGGCCTCAAGGTTGGCGTTCTGACAGTTTTAGGCGGCGACTCAATGCGTATGGGGGGGGCGTATGAGTAATATTTTGTTGGGCAAAGGGTTGTGCGCCTTAAGAAGCGCTGATATTGATATCAAAAAAGAAGGCCGCTGTGTTGGATTTTTGAATGTAGAAAAAACTCAAGTTGGGTTGGGTGGTTTTTTTTTTCATTTTTTATGTTGTGTACATAAATATGTATGCTTTGTTGTTGCTGGTTTCTCTTTATTATATCACGTTTCCAGCATAAATGCGTTAAGCACAACGTGCAAAGCGATGGCGCGCTTTTAGGCGCTGTGTGCGTATTTGAAATGCGCTTAAATTCATTTCTTGTCATTTTTTTGTTCTCTTTCTTATATATATATTTTTTTTCTCTGGCTGTCATGACAGTCATTGAATTACAAGCACACACACTTTCGCACACACACACACACCTACACACATGTGTGCGCTTTGGCTTAAAGCCTCGACAGCCCAGAGAACACTCTATTGGGGTTTGGTTTTCTTTTTTTTTTTGGTTCAAGTGGCGGTCGTCTATTTCATATGTATTATTTGCTCATAGCGCCAAGGGGTAATCCTTTAGTTTATATTATTAGCTTGTAATGTGCGCATAATTGAAAGGATTTGTGTGCCCTTGCCTGCCAACCAACAGCAGTTGGATAGACTCCTTGAAGACACAAAGAAAGGTGCTAAGTCGCTTTGGCTGCTGCCACTTGAAACTGATGAGCTTTTGAGTGTTAAAACGATGAAAGGTTTGAGTGTGCGAGAGAGGTGAAAAGGTTGACAACATGCTAGCTTTACTATGACAGTATCATTATTGAGCATTAACAACATAGTATATACTATAATTTTGATTCACTTAAGGGATATATTTTGAAGTAAGTTGCTTTGAATGTAAAATCAAAAGTATTGTAGGGAGCGGATCGCCAAACTTCGGTGATTGAAGCGATCAACTGAAGCATCATTATATCGTGTCTTTGTAAAGCCGAAACACTTATATTGAATATATAAAACCAACAAAGAGTTGGAACTGAAAGCTTTTTATGCTGCTGCGAGATGCTAGCATTGTTCATAAGGTTTAATGTTATTTGTTCAAAAAATAATATATATATGTGTCTGCGCTTATTTGTATGTGAAATGCTCGTAAATTTTCATAGAAACAATTCCGTTGGGATTTTATAATTTTGTGCAATTCGAGGCATTTGCCTAAACTTTGTTTGTGGCCATTTTCATGGCAACAATTTTTGTACCTTTGCGCGCATACTTTCTATTTCTTTTGAGTTCCTTTTTAGTGGGTGTGTAACCAATCTGTGTGCCAGCTGTTTCAGATTTATATGAAAAACTTGCCTACCCTTAGCGTTTGCCTTTTCAATTTGATGGCGATTTTTGCTAGGTGCTAGGCATTGTTTTTTGTTCTTGTGCCTGCATTTGTAGTTGTTGTTTTTGTTGTTGCAGCGGTTGCGAAATGTGTGTTTTAGTGGCTTGGCATTAGCATGTTGGAAATACATAATGCCCAAGGACCGTTATAAAGCGCTAAAAAAAGCGTTGCATTGAAATTGAAAAAAATGTGCCAAAAATTGTATATTTTTCACATCTTGCTGCTCGAAATTTATGTTCGCAAAATATGTGTCCGTTTTTCCTTTGGTGCATGTGGCGACAAACTAAGAAATAGAAGAGAAAACATATATTTATAAACTAGAGGAGGGAATGTGTAGGCAGTGTGGAAAGTTACGGATTTGTTGGTTAAAAATTATAGAAAATTTGATTTTAACTACGAAGTTTGTTTTTTGTAGAGTATATTCTAAATTAAGCAATGAAATCTACAAAAAAAAAATAAAAAAAATTTAATATTGTTAAACATTTTAAGAACTATTAAACTTACGAAAGTGTTCCGAAACTAAATAAATTTCATTCTCGCATCTTTAAATGCATAACTCGAAATACTATACATCGCCAGTTGGCAAAGTCAAAGTGTGTAAAAGTCATTTCGTCATTTTAGCATTGTCGTTATTGAACAATGTCTGAGCTCATCAATAAACTTGGACACTACTACACGTGCTTAAACATGCCGAGAACTTTGAAGAGCTTGGGAATCCTTTGTTCGACACTAAACAATGGAATTTTGGGAGAGCTTTCGCTTGTGCTGGTGTTGACTCCAAGTGCAAACTGGGTCGTCCTTTCAAATGAAATACAATACAATCGCTTATTATTTATAGTTGTGTTGTCGAATTCCACAGCTCCAAATGATTGCTACTTATCAGTTTGGCGTTGCCATTGTATTGTGGCAACGCCATTTTTATGCCCCAACAAATGTGTTGACTTGTCTCGTGGACGTATAGTATTGTGCCTAAGTATCGACAGTGATTTATGGCTTTTAGTAATACTATTTGGCTAACTGAAAGTCTAACGAAATGTCGCAAATTACAGTTAGAGAATGCAACAAGTACTTTGCTTTTATACGATAATAAAACTAACTTATTTATGGTAACACATTTTTGGCTTTAAGCAGAACTAATACTCATTCTATTATTGTCTCATTTGTCTTAGTTTTTCCACGCTCGGCAACTCTTTTCGCGCTTTGTCACTTCGACATTTGTTTTCCTTAGTTGACCAGCGACCAACCAGCGACAGCAGCGTGTAAAAGGGTATCGAATCCACTCCGTAACGCAAGTTTATAGCTTTGCCGAAACTTTCTCACACATGTCTTTCCAACTGGACACTTTTTTCTAGCTATCCACAATCATATATTAAAAAGTTTTTTATGCTTCTAAAGCAATAAAACCAGAAAACTTTTATATTGTGATGGAACCGATTGGGAAACACCCTTTTTTAGTCGTGCTTTATTGTCTTTTATTAATGTTTTTTTTTTTAAAATTTTTTTTTTTTAAATTTTAGTTATTTAAAAAAAGTAAGTAACTTATATGTTATAGCTCTAATAACTAAAGAAAAACAGCATTAAGAATATAAAAAAGTTTTGTTTTTACTTATTATTAACTTTACCTATTTTATTTATTTTTTTCCATTATTTTATTGTATACTAAATTTAATTCTTTTTTTATTTTTCTGCTTTTAGGTTTTAGTAAGACGAAAAAATGCTGTTTAGATTTTGCAATCTTTGTCCTTGCCCTTAATATATTTTGTGTTCATCTTTTAACATAGAAACTTTCATATTTCAATTATTTCATTTTATGTTTATTAATTCCTTGCTCTTAGTCAAACCCTACATCTACTTAATGTTAAAAGAGTATACATATAGAGTTTTATTTTTGTTTTGTAAGTTTCCTAATGTTGGGCATCATAAAGAAAGTTAGCTCAACAACTATAGCAAATAGTTCTATAGCATTTGGAAATTATTTTCAGTTAAACTAAAATTTAAAAAAAAGTTGAATTTTTCCCTTAAACTTAATTATAATTATTTTTTATTTAACAATTTCAGTATTAGATTTTTTTAATGCCACGAGAAAAGAAAATAAAATTACTGGCATTAAGAGCTCAGCCGCGGCGCATATTCCATATCCTTTGCTCAGCTCAAGCCCTTCATATTAGGCACATGGCCGTTCGGTTTCGTTTATTATACGCGAAGATACAAAATAAAAGCAAAGCAGGCGAAAAAAATTGTAAAAAACATAAAGTTAAAATTGTTATGAAAGGGAATTATTTATATGGCTCAGGTAGGTTTAGGGTTGCCGTTCCTGACGAGCGTCAGTGAAATGAAAGTTTATATTCGGAACGCCAAAAAAAAAAGAAAAAAAAAATTAAATGAGAATTATATACATATAATTTGGTGTGCAGAGGCTTAGCTTTTAACTCTTTTCGGGGGCAGGTTATAGCCGGGTTTAATTGAAAAAGTATGCAAAGTGCGGTATATTTTGTATATCTCGTGGTTTTCCACTCCTGTTTTGCTGGTAACTTGTCTAATTGAGTTTTGCATCGTTTTTAATTGGATCGTAACTGGGTTTGGCGTACCTTTAAGCAACATAAATGGTTTGTTCAAAATATGTATTTAACTTAGCCAATATATATTTTCAATACTTTTAGCTTTCCACACTTTTCATTTACGAACGACAAAACATCAAACTTTTTTCGAATTCATTTTCAAGTTTTTTCTTCAAAAAAAAAAAAATTCAAAATTAATTAATGCCAATTTGTAAGCGCTGAAATCGAAAACTTTCTTCTCGCAGCACTTTCATTACTTTGCCACGGGTTCAAAAGAATTGGCCAAAATGCTGTTCCAACAAAAAAAAAAACACCAAAGAAAATTCTTTTCAACAAAAATTACCGTAAAGTTTTAATAGAAATTACCATTTTGGCTTGGCCTCTGGTCGTTTGGTTAAGTGTCAATAAGTAGAGAATCCAAAACCCGTCGGCAACTGAAGCGGCAAAGCCTTGCCTTGCCACACCCTCCTCATCGTTTGCCCCCCCAAGGCGACACTTTTGATTTCAATAAATTTTCGTAATTAGCGACAGGCGCATTTTTCTTTTGAGTTTGTTCGACTTTTTCTGATTTGTTTTTCATTTCATTTAGGTTTTTTTTTTCTTCTTCTCACAGCTGTCAGAAAATGCAAATTGAATTTGTTTTTTTTTGTGAGTAAAATTCACTCAAGCAGAAATGTTAGCGCTAACAAATTAGAGCGTAACAAAAGGGGACAGAATAAAACGAGTTAAGCAGGTGACCAATGTCGACAAATTGAAAGATATTCGAAACCCCCCATTGTATTGTTTGGAAAGCAGTGAAAGCTCATTGTATTTATGTTTTTTTGTCATTGAATTAAAAAAGAGAAAATAAAAAAGAGAAAATAGGAAAGAAAAATTCAAAGTGAAGTTAAAATATTTACAGACAACAAAAACCAATCTACACAAAAATACATTTTGGGTTCTAAAAGTGAAAGTGTCATATTCGATTTTATGTTAGGAGCAGATTATGTATTCCAAATTGACAATCTACATTTAATCAAAGTATTTTTTTTGTCTGTTTTGCTCATAGAAATAACTAAAATAAAAATGATGAGAAAATAGAAAAGAAAACTTTAAAGTGAAGTTTAAAGAGCAGTTTTTGAAAGATGTTTAATAAACACAAAAGTACATTCCGGGTTTAAAAAGAGAAAGTGTGATATAAGATTTTATGTTAGAAGCAGATTCTGTATTCCAAATTGAGGATCTACATTTAATAAATGTTTAAAATGATTTTTCTACAAAAATACTCTGTGCTTAATCGTTAGTCAACAACGATTTTATATAAAACATTTTTACAATCCTATAACGCATATTATCCTACATAAAACATATGAACATTTGCTTAGCTGATTTTCCCACTTGGAATTTCAAATGCCTTAACACAAATCAGCAACAAATCTCAGTCATAGAACACATAGGACACAGAAAGATAACAAGTAGAAGTGGAAAGAACAACTGAGGGTTACAATACCAGAAGACAAACAAATAAACTGCTGTCAACTTTTCAACACAGCACCAGAGTGTCCTGCGGAAAGAAACGAAAGCAAAATGCTGGTAAAATTATGCCTTGCGGCAGTTTTAAACATTTTGTGCGATTTGCTTTTCTTAGTTTGGCACTCCTCCTCCTTCCCCCCGCCCGTTTTGCAGCTTATTGTTGTTGTTTAGTTAATGTTGCTGCATGTTTCCATTTATTCCTCGTTTTTTTGTTTCTTTCTTTCTATTTTTAGCTGTTTGTCTGTTTTATTGCCCCATTATTCACATATTTGTTAGAATGAATGCTGCCATCGCCTTTTGATTTCAGGCCACACAATTCTTTGTTTATTTTTCATTTGGAGGCGAGGTCCTTCAACAAATTTCCCTCACTCCCCTTTCCACAACATGTTATGCATATGAGCTGCATGTTAGTCTCTTTCTGGGTGTTTGTCTGTGTGTGTGTGTGTGTGCGCGGAAATGTTGTGAAATGAGAAATTTCCGTTTCTGGTTCCGCTGTCGGAAGTAAAACAAACGCCGATAAAACACAGCCCGCGTTTCGACACAGCTTAGCTAAGTGAGTCGATTCGAGTCGAGTTCAGACGAGTCGAGTGTCCTGCCTGAGAGCTTAAATGATGCCTGATAATGAGATGTGAGCAGTGCGTCGACAGCTTCAGTCAGTCAGCTCTTGAATATGAAAACCAGTTGTTGCATACACTTATTGTGCGTTATTTATGTTGCTTTTGTGTTTTAGTTGGCAGGCATAAATCGACACAACCTTTCCCCTTCCCTTCCCCCCTTCGCTAGTTTTCTATTTCGCGTTGTTGTTTCGTGCTCGTCTGGTCTGTTTGTTTGGACTAAGTGCGTTTGGTTTCCGATAATGGCAACATAAATTACTGCTACTAACTAAACAGTGACAACATCGCACAACGTAAAATACTCTTGCTACTCACTAATACACTCATACACCAAAAAAAGGACATACTTTTTTCGTTGAGCAATCTTTTTGCCCAAGTTTTTGCAACTCTTTTTTTATGGGCTGCATTCGGAATTGTTTTGTTTTATAAAATAATTTTGAATAAATACTAATCCTAATTTATATAGATCGTAGTATTATTTAAATTTTTATTTTTACTATTTTACTTAAAATTAAATTACTTTTTTTTAAGTTTTATTATTTTTTAAATATTTATTTTTAATATTTTACTTAAAATTAAATTGTTTTTTCTTTAAGTTTTATTACTTATTTTAAGGATAAACCAAAAATACATAGATCGAAAATGGTAGCAACATAAAATACCTCTTGCTTAAGTAGTAGTGTATAGAACTAGTCGTTCAGTTTTTGGTTGAACGATTTCATTGTTGTTTTATGCCTGTTGTTTAGTTGCCCAACTGCCTGGCTGCCTGCCTGCCTGCGGTGCACATTAAAATTATGCTCTGAGTAATGTAGTTTTATGCTGTGCTTCGGCCAAACACTTAGCCCCCGCTGCTGCCATACCCCCAGCAACCGCCCCACCAACCCACCCCGGTGCCTACAAACCTGCCAGAGGTTCTGCGGACATAAATATAAAAAAAAAAAAGGGAACGGCCACGGCAAAACGAAATGGTTCGCTGTGGCATTGTGTGGAATCTGCAACTGGACATTGGGAAATTACCGTTACGCAGTTGTCACAGTTTGTGCGGCCATAATTTGCCTTGGCCTGCGGTCATGTTTCATAACCTTTGTGGTTGTTGTCTCTCTTTCGCTCTCGCTCTCTCTCTGTGTCGCATTGCTCATACGCCGCATGTGCCGCAAGCTGCTGCTGTTGAACAGTCGTAAATCTGTGATGGTTGTGTGAGTTAGTGTTTAAGTGTGTGCGTGTGTGTGTGTGTTTATGAGTGTGTGTTAATGTGCCCACAATAAACAATCAATTTGTTTGTAGGCCCCGCTCGTGTTTATTTCCATTTCCATTTCCATTTCTTGTTCCTTGTATTTTTGTTTTGCTTTATGTTAATTAAATGATAAATAAATACGATGCTGCAGGTGGGGCACATGTTTATGTGCCTGATGTGATGTGTCAATTAGTTCAATTAAATATTATACAAGTGGAATAAATCAGTGCAAGGTTAGAGGTCAACTGAAAGAGGCAGTAATAGGAAACTTATTCAAATTGCATTAAGAAGCATTGAAAGCTGAAGGAAAAACTCATAAAATATGACAAAAAAACAACAGAAATGTATAGATATATCTCAAATTATTCCAATGAAGAACCCAAAGTTATTTTTGATGTCTAAACTTTAATAGCTTGGGAAATAGACAACTTTTTTTGTACTCGAACTTTCTTCAAGTTTTTTTTTTTATTAAATACAATTTGCCTGCAACAAAAACTAAATAAGATATATACGTACGTTTATGCATATGTATTTGCGTACTTAGCTATGTCTTTCTGCAACCCCTCGTCCCCTTGTTGGCCCCTAGTGACAAATAACACTAAATTAAAATTTTATTGGGGTCTTTATTGGCCGTCGCAAAGCAAAATGAAAAATGCAAAGGCAAAGAAAAACAGAAAACAAAATAAATAAATGGGTATTAAATGTTTCGCACTCAAAGCACGAAAAAAGATCGCATTTATTTCTATGTTTGTGTGTGTGTGTTTGTTTGTGCCTTTAGGCGGCAAACAGCAGCAGAAAAGCAAAGCAGGGGATGAACGGAGAAGGCGCGCAAAAGAATTTTTAGCAGCAAATTCCCCAAATTGATTAAAACTTCATAAATTTACATTTTTATCGCTGGGACATACCAAATGCCAAAAGGGGCAAACAAAAGGCCCAAAAGCACTAACAACAACAACAACAACAAGCGGCAAATAAACGTGCAAAGCGAGCTGCAAGTAAACAAAGCGACACACACCTTCAAAAACACACACACGCACACTCAAACACACATACATTTAATAATATTTACACATGTTTTGGCGCCACAACTTCGCACAATTCAAATTTCTGTTCGCTGATAATGCAAACAGCATGCAAAAATAAAAAAAGGTAAAAGACTAAAAAAAAAAGCTATTTATCGACTAAGAGATACCACGTACTTGTTATGTAATAATCAATATAATGTTGCATTTAAATAAATAAAAATATATGCGAAGAACATTCAGGAAGATTTTTTTTTGATTTATTGCTGTATTGTTTATTTTGTTCAGTTATTTGTTATAAATAAAATCACTCCTCAAATGCAAAACGATTATTTTTTTGTAGTTAAAGTCTTAAAACAAATATATTTACTTACATTCATAGATAAAAGTTCTCCTGTAAACATAATTTTTTGATGCAAGTCGAACTTAAGTTTGTTTCAGTTTTTCTTAAGCTCATAATACGATTAAGCTTTACGATGATAATGTATAATATTTTTATTGAAACTCCTTTTTCATTGAAATGTAACCTTCTTGTGCCTTTTTGGTTGCATTTCCAGCACTAATCACACTTAATATGCCCCATTTACTTATTTTAAAGAGAGGGTATACAAAAAAAAAAAGAATGTCAACGGCGTTTGGGTTCAGTGAGCTGACTTTGTTAGAAAGCCAATGAATGAGTGTTGTGCGTGCTTGGTTGTGTGTATGTGTGTGTGTGTACGTATGTGTGTGTGTAAGTATGAATTGGCTGGTGGTGTGTTCTTTCCCAAATGAGAAATAAAAGTAAATTCACATCATCACAAAATATTATTAAGCAATCAACTTCTGTTTGCCCGTCTACACCGCTGTGGTTTCAAATTTGTTGCGCCCTCTGTTTTTGGCATTGTTATTAGCGGCTAAGGGTTGCCAACACCCGGTATGGTATGTGTTGGCCCGGCTTGGCGTTTGGGAGCCTTGATGTCGCTTGATTGCCTGTACCTGGCTGATTAAGCGAAACTGATTGAGCGACAGAGAGAAAGATGATGCCTTTCTGCATATAATTGGTGTGTGCGAGTGTGTTTAGGTGTGTGTGTGTGTGGAATGTTGAATCATTTAATTAGCAGACAAAAAAAGCAAGGCAGACGATCGCAAAAGCTCAAGGTAAGCAAAATTGATGTGCCTCATTTAAATAAGCTTTGCGAAATTAGCATTTTTATTTTAAGTATGTGAAAGGAAAGGCTTGAATGTAATGTATTATGAATTAAGCTGCAGATTCAAAAAAAGAAAGGCAAAAGAATTATTATAAGTAGATTTTAATTATAAAACAGCGAGATGTCTTAAGAAAGAAATGCAAATAAAATGATATCCTTCTTTCAACGAAAATCCTTAAGTTGTTCTTCAAACGCATTCCGCTTAAATAATTGGCGCGACTTAATTGGTAGTCCGAGAACATTACTCAAAGTGGCGTTAACAAAAACTGATTTGCCGAAAGAGAGAGAGAGAGAGAGAGAGAGAGAGAAAAAGACTTTAGTTCATCGTGCATAGTTTTTGGCAGCTTGACATGTTGTTGATAATTTCGTTCGTTTAAGTAATGTTATTTTTAACTGCGCACAAAAAACTTTCTCGCAACTTTCGTGTTTGCTTTTAATGCAAATGCACTTTTCGGGCTAAAATATCGGACTATGCTTAAAAAATAACAAACTACTATGTAGCTGGGAGGGGGGGCCAAAGTGTAAACGGCTTAAATGCTAAGGATTACTTTCAGGTGAGCGCTAAATTAAATTAAATCTCAAAAAGTCATTAAAATGCAAGTTTCTTGTTGGCAAAGTTGACATTCAGCTACAGCTACAGCTACTAAGAAGCTTTTTAACTTCAACTTTAATTAGACTCCAAATAATAAATGCCTTAAAATGCAATAGCTTAAACAGTTTCAAACTAAAAGCAACTTCTTTGATGCAAAGCTAAGCAACAAATCATAAACTTAATTAAAGTTGTTAAGAGCAAAAAAAAAAGCACAAACTTCAGTCTGGAAAAATGGTTATGCCTAACGTTTCAATGTTGTATTAATATTAAAATAATAAGATATATCTGAGCAGAGCACTGCTTAAAGACCTGGATCCATGGAAAAAATCGAAAAAGTGAAAATTGTTTTGGGCTTTTGGGCTTTTCCTGCGATGAACTGCAAAACAAATATGCAGTCTATTGCTGCGAAACAATAACAATGCGCAATGACCCGAAACTAAACACCGCGCCGAAAGCAAAAAAAAAAAAAACTAGAAATAAAAACATGCTCCGGAGCCGAGAAACATTCACAAAAAACTCGCGACCAAAAAAAAAAAACCGTTTTTCATTGCTCTGTCAGTTTTCAGTTTGTCCTTCTGTTGTTGTTTTTTTTTGTTGGTTCTTTTCGTACTCGTTGCCTATAGACATGGAACAGGCTTTGCTTTAGTCCATATGACAGGGATGCATTCGTGCATTGAGTATTTGGTATTGTGTATGCGTGTGTGTGTGTGTGTGTATGCCGTCATAATCAACAATATTTTGAGTGCTTTTTGTGCAAAGTTCTGTGATTTTTTGTTTCCTATTTTTTTGTTAAGCCTTTGATTGTTTTAGTTGTTGGCGTCTGTTAACATGCGGCGTTAGCAATTTTTGTAGGCTTGTTTCAATGACTTCTGATCGTGTTTTGTTAATTTTTGAAGCGCACTTGTGGGTTGCGTGTCAAACTACATTCCAACCTACGTGTTAAGAGAGCTGTGCCTAATTGAGTTTGAATTTTTTAGTTTTTATACCCTCAACCCAATGAAAAATGTTAAAAAGGGTAGATTGGTTGTGTGCAAAAGTATGTAACAGGCAGAAGGAATTTATCGACTAGATACTTTTACTTGTTTATGGAGTGTTTGATATAAGATAAGTATGACGTATACGTAGAAGGAAATGTTACGACTAAATACAATAATCTTTTCATCTAGTTTAATCATTCTACTCATAAATTTGTGAACTTTTATTTATATGAATGTTTTGGTATGATGAAAACATCCAACGACGTCAAAGTGCATGAATCCTATAAAAAAAAATCACTAATTTCATTTACAAATATAAAAAACACAAATTGATTTCAATTCACTTCTTTGTTCTAACATTGCTCGTTTAGTTGGCATTTTCGTTCGTTGGTTTTTGTTTTTATACCCTGAACCCATTGAAATTGGGTAAAAAGGGTATAATGGTTTTGTGCAAAAGTATGTAACAGGCAGAAGGAAGCATCTCCGACCTCATAAAGTATATATATTCTTGATCACCATCAATAGCCGAGTCGATATAGCCATGTCCGTCTGTCAGTATGTATGAACGCGTCGATCTCAGAGACTATAAGAGCTAGAGACTCCAGACTTGGTACATAAGCTCGCCTAATCCCCGCGCAATACAAGTTTGTTTTACATTTTCGATAACTCTTTCCGTTTCCGATATACACATGTGATCGATAACAACAAAATCTTGAATTTGGAAAACTTTTTGATGCAGTTTGAAAAATTAGACTAAATAATGACAATCTGTGAAAATTGTATTGAAATCGGTTGGGAAACACTGGATATATGGAGTATTGATATACGCGTATACATACACACACTCACACATACTGGCAAGCACTGACTGTATGCGTAAAGTATAGGGTTCAGGGTATAGTCTAGTCGAGATATCTCGACTAAAACCTTCTTACTTGTTTAATTTTCATTCTGCTCTTTGCCACACAAGTGGCGTGCAAAAAAAGTTTTGGCCACAGCTTTTCATGCTGGTGCGTGTTATCTTGTTAAAGCAAAACTTCAACTTTTGCCAACTCGCCTTTGCATAGATACATCTATACGTATATGTTGGTGGTGGTTGTGTGTGTGTGTGTGTGTGTGCAGCGGGTGCATCAACAAATGTCTTGGCTATGCTTTATGTCTGGGCGCTTGTCGAGAACATATCAAACGCAACATTTTGCGCCAATCGCTTCACAACTTCGAACCCAAAAGAGGGACAGAAGAACGAGAACTTTGATAACATAGAGCAGGGGATAGTACCAGCGGGTGGGGGGGTTGTGGAAAAGGCAAGCGACTGCAGCACAAAAACAACATAAATTTCTACTTAAGTAAGTGTTTAAAAGAAAGATGCAAAGGAGCGAGAAGGGCAAAAACCTTCTGATAAACGATGCCGGCGAACTGGCAAGGTACAACAAAATAGCTATACACTAACTGAGAGTATACTGCACTTGACGTGATGTTTGCATAATAAAAAATTCCTATTGATACTTATTATTATTAATGGCAAAAGTTTCTTATTGAATTTTATTAACAGTTTCCACAACTTACACGCGAAAGAGTATTTCAGCGTCTGCTTAAACACTTTATAATATATAGTTTTAGTGAGTTTTCTTATGCAGCTGCTGCAGTGGTGAAATATGCAAAAGTGCAAAACGTCAGTGGAAAAGTTTGACGCTTTTCTGGTCAAAAATTTGACTTGCACTGCAGTTGAAGTTGAAGTTTTCTTGATGGCCCAAACTTGGCCGCTTAGCGTGAAAAACAAATAAAGTGGGCGTAACTGAAGCAAGTGGGGAGTTGTGGTTTTCTGCATCAGATGGGTATAAGGTGGCCCGGTGAAGCTTGAACTCTTAACTGGCCAGCGGACAAGGACAAATCCGCAAGTAATCCATGAACCAGATCGAACATTACGAGTTGGCAGTGCGATAAGCAAAGCAGAGTAGAGGACTGCCCGCAGCTGCCAAAGAACTTCACACACCTGCAGCAGACCAGGACAGATCCCAAATCCAAAAGACCAGAAAAATGTTTTGTGCTGTGGCAGGCAACTCAAACACGCACACACACACACACATACACGAACATACAACGCACATACATATAGTGCCAGAAATCAAATGAAAAACTTTTTTGCAGTCAGGTAGAAATTGCTGAGCAGCGTCTGCTGTTGAACTTTTCGCCTTTTCGCAGTACGAGTTTTCTGCTGAAATTGCTGAAAAACGAAGAAAAGACATACATTGCTCAGCGTCTATCCAAAATCCCTTCTTTGGCGGCCCCTTCCTGCCCTCAAGTTGGGCAGTTTCTTTTCGGCAGTGAATGGCGAGAGGTCTTGCATGCAAACACATGCGTTAAATGGGCGGCCAGTTTGGTGGGTGATGCACGCTACACTTCCGACCCCCCTCCATCCGCGCATTGACTATGCTGCACATTCACCATTAAAATGCTTTTAATCAAATTAGTGTAAATATTACAAGTTTCATATGAATAGAAGGTTTGATATTGATTTTATTTGCGTGAAATTGTAATAATAATCGAATGCAAATTTTTGTTTAATGTTTTTATGCGGATGAACTTAACTGGAGCATGTGTGTATGTTGTTTCCTCCACATAAGAAGCTGGATATCTATTTAGTTGTTATCCAAGTCTTCCATTAGATTATAGATGGCAAAAATGCTTGACATTTCATCATCAAACTGTTCGACATGTTGAATTTGTTTGGCTTTTACTTTTCTACGCAAGTTCTTAAGTTTGCTCCATACAGCGTTGGGAATAGAAGGGCTATCCTCGTGATACATAATCTTATCTATGTATTTAAGCTGTGCAACCTCAGTATTGGGCATCTCGTCGACAACAGTCATTGTGTGAAACCCCTCGTAAAAAAACTTCTGCAGTTCCACGCAGTCACGGTACACACTATCCTCCGGCTTATAAAACTTCTTAGCGTTTTCAATTATAAGCTTAATGTCATCGATCAATTCGAGCACATTCTTATAATACAAATTGTCGACACGTGATTTGATCGTGCCAAAGTCCATTGGAGATTTGATGATGGTGTAATAGTTCGGCACTTTCTCTATATCCACCGGACCCATAAACTCCAAGCTGAACTTCTTCTTGGGCAGCTCATCCAGAAAGTACTTGCGCACGTGATGAATCTTATTCGTGTAAGCCCACTTAGTGCCTTCAGTCGGAATGGGTTGTACTTTAGCTTGCGGATTATTCTTGCACACGAACAAAAGCAATATTAACAAAATGCAAAATCTTATACAACACCAAGCTTACCATTGCTAATAGATTTTTATAAATTCACAAGTTTATTATTTCACAATGATGTTCACGCGAAAAGTTACAGCAAACAATAAATGTACTTCACAAATATGATTCTTGCCCAACTTGATTTAATCGATGATTTCACAATTACCAATATATCGATAGTTTTTTACAAAACAATCGTTACTTTTCTCAAAAACCAAGCGGAATTGGAACTACGTTTATTACTTTAGAAGCTATACACTTCTGATATGAAACATGAAAGTGCTTTTACATCCTAACAAAATACATCGATATATTAAGGTTAAGCTGTAATCATCGATTCTATCAAGTTGAACAAAAGTCATATTAAGCAAAGTAAATTTGTGCTGCTTTTCCCGCGGACAACAAATTTACCAAAAATATAATATTTCCGAACATTTATTAAATTTCATTCCCAAAAACAGACAGAATGAATAACATTGTTATTAACATACAAGAAAATGTCTACTTGCATAGACTGTTAAAATTTCCCTTTAAATATTGGTGCTTGGGACAAATATCCCTTCGTTGAACTGAGCCCAGAATGAAGTTCGAAAAAGCTTTTTTCTGTCGCTCTCCCAACTGTTCTCTTTGTGTCTCTCGCGTTAACTGCCAGTTTTGTGGTCTCTCGGTATATCGTTCGTCTCGTGACTTCGGGTTTTTATCTACTGACCTACAACAGTTTGTAACTGTCAGGTCATACATGAAGTTACTTTTCGAATGTTGTGATAGGTTACGGGTTCTCTGCCACTCGTGCAACTCTTTGGGGCAGGTAGCTAATAGTTGGGCCTATACCTTAGTGTGTGAACTTCTCTCCCTTAGTTACCAATACTCATTGTTATCGAGTGTATAACAAAAATTTAAAAAGAAAGAATACTTCGTGTGCGAGTGGGTGTGTGTGTGTGTAGATTGGCTCTTGACTTTGCTGGGCTTTCATTTTCTCATCAGTCACTTCGTATATATATATAGCAATGCTACTAATCGGCTTTTGTTATGCCAAAGCACATCTCGGCAACAACAATTTTGTGTTTTGGCCAAGCTATTGTTGCCCAATTTGATCGGACTAGCTAGGTAGCTAGTGATAAATAATTAGTTTTGCGCTTGCCAAGCTCTTTAAAGTAGGTTTGTGTCAGCTTTTTGGCAAAACTTAAGAGCAACTTACTGTTATCTGATGGGAAATGCATTTAGCTCCTCAAGGCATTACAGAACGAAGTCTTCAGCTTAGCGTTAAGCTCATCAGAGTGCTCTTTTCTCTTTTCGAAGAAGCTTTAATCTTTCATAAATGCACTAGAGTGAAGTTTAAGCAATGGCCAGCTTAATTACTTGACGATCCAACGTATCAAAATAGTTTCGTTAAGCTTTTCACTATTTTAGTTGAAACGTCATTATAAATAGTGTACTAAAATGTTAACTGTTAGTTAAATGAAATGCTTTTGCAGTGTTGTTATAGGTTCCATGCCACAAAGTTTGTCATTTATCTAATCCGCTTGAGCTGAATTGTAGTTTCATGTTTCAATTTAGCATCCTGTTTTGGCTATCTATGGCTTATGGCTTATGGATGGATCCATTCCATGGAGCACCCGCGGCTACACAAAATGAAACTGAAAATGAAAACAAAACACAAAAAGAATAAAGGTGAAAAGCTCATTAAACACTTGCCAAATCACACTTACGCCCCATTAGCGCACTAAATAAGCGCAAAATGGGGATAATGCTCAACGACCACGCCCCCACTCGCCCACATTGAAATAAACCAAACTGAAACTGAAATACACGGGCCAAGCCAAAAACCAAAGTCGGATGCGCTGCATGGGGCCAAAAACCAAACCCAAACAAAAATATCCCCGCGGCTAGCGACGCGCTAAACGATACAATGATGGGGTGAAAGGGTGTGGCATGCTAATGGGGGGAGGGAGAGCGTATTTAATGCTGGGTCACTCACGAAACTAACTGTGTTGCTGTCGCTGTCGCTGTTGTTGTTCTATGTTAACCCCTGCTGACCAATAAAGCCGCTTGTGTGATATACAAGGACAACGACAAAGTTTTTGGCCAGCAACACATGTCCACATGGCCAAAACAAAAGCATCCGACAAAAAAAAAATAAACTCAAATAAAATTTAAGCACATTAAAAAATGCTTCACAAATTTACAAATCTCCGTAGCGATAGCTATAAACAAAAAAAAAACCGAGTAGATAAAAGGGGATTGGGGCCAGCGATAGCCACAAAAAAGGTCAACAGGAAGGCGAAAAAAGGGTCAGAATGTGAAAAATGAGCTAGCACTTTGAATATGGCTGGGCGCAAAGTTGATCACCCCGCCAATCGCCCAGCAGGGGGAAGCTATGTGGTTGCCACACATATTAAATTAGCCGGTCGGGCAACCCTGGCCAATGGGTATTTTGTTTTTTTTTAGGGATATATTTTTAGGCAGCCATCTTTGCAGCATTGTCAGAGTTGCATTAATTACTAGCATTCGCTTTTCATAGTTGCGGCCACTCGAAAAGAGCGCTAAAAGGTAGAAGAAGAAAAACCAAACACACACATACACACACACACTTATATGCAGTTAAAAACTTAATTAAAGACTTCATTAACGTTGCTTTTGTTATGGCGTCTGCACTACGTATGTATGTATGTATATATGTGGTATACCCAGACACACATACATACATATAGTATATATACTATATACGGGAGCTGTTAACTGCCTTGCCCTGGGGCCAGCGATGGTGTGAGTTTTAATGTTGTTGTTGTTTGGTTTGGTTTTTTTTTGTTGGTGGGAATTATGAATTATTTTCGTTTCATTACCTTTTAATTAAGCTTTAAAATAACAGCATTATAAAAATAAATAATAATAAATAACAGATACGCTCAAAGCTGACAAAAACGTATACGGTTGAGTGTTGAGTAGCGTGAAAAGATAATGTGCAATGTTAAAAGTGAAAAATTCCATTGGTGTAAGGGTGGAAAATGCGAAATAAGCTCATAATACTAAATTAAGCTTTAAAGAATTCATTTTGTTATAATTATGCAAATGAATTTTGTTGCAATTTGGAACAGATATTGCAGGTTGCTTAATAGCTTTTTGTACGTTATGAAAAACTTGTTGAAAGCTATTATTTATTATTCAAAAAAACTATTGAAAACACTCAAGATATATGGGTTAAGAGATTAAATTTGTATATTTTTTTTTTTTATAGTAAAAGCTTATTGAAAAAAAAGTTAGAAGGCTCTAGTCGAGAAGTCCCGACTAAACTATAAGCTTAACTATGGCTTACTTTGCAGGTATGTGTGTGTGTTCGCGTATTGTGCATACTTTCTTAACTTCAATGCTCCATATCTCCGGTGTTTCTCAACCGATTTGAATAAATAAAATAAATTCTCATCATTTCGTCTAATATTTTAAACGTCGTCTCCAAATTTTCAAACTTCAAGATTTTATTGTTATCGATCACATGTGTATATCGGAAACGGGAAGAGTTATCGAAAATTATAAACAAACTTGTACTGCCTAGGGATTAGGCGAGCTTATGTTCCAAATCTGGAGTCTCTAGCTGTTAAAGTCTCTGAGATCGACGCGTTCATACATACGGACGGACAGACGGACATGGCTATATCGACTCGGCTGTTGATGCTGATCAAGAATATATATACTTTACGGGGTATAGTTGAAAATCACAATATTTGTGAAATGTGAATATCTTTTTATTAAATTGTTATAGGCTAAAAGATTACAGTATCATAACTGAATAATTTGGTATGGGGTTATTAACTTTCTTAAGCTCCAAGCAATAAAATCTAAAAAATAATTTAAACTAATTCCCCAAGTCTAAATTTAGCTAAACTGTTTTCGATAGTAGCTTTAAAGTGATGCATATTTTATTATAATAATACAAAGTAAATAACGTGGGCGTTTCTGTGGCAGATTATCTATTTTCGTAGAAGTGGACACAAAGAAGTCTTTGTACCCTTTTCTTAATATCTTTGTGTGCATGTGTTTTCAATATAAAGATAAGCATTTTGTATTAAACATTTCCTTCAGGCCACACACACACACAGAGAAGCGAATGTTTCCGTTGAAGGTCTTCTTTGCGTTCGACATGATTTACAACGCCGATAAAATGTGCGCTCATCGTTAAGTCAGTCAGGCAACTTCCTGCTGCCAGCCTATGGCTGATATGGTCCTTACATAAGCCGTCAGGGCCTTAACTCACACTCAATTAAATCAACTTATTTTTGGTCAAATAATTTTACATAATACGAAATGAACGCTGGAGCTCATTAATTTAACTTAAGAGTTCAAGGCGAAAAAAGAAAAGCAGTGCCAGCTGGCGGCTGGCGGCAGGCGGCAGGATGGTAAAAAGGAGCTGCGGGCAGGATGTGCGGCCAGGTAAGGATGTACAGAAAGAGCGAGAAGTACACAAAAAGTAGCACAAAAGCGGATTTTCATTCAAGGTGAAAGCAATCAATCAATATTCATGAAATCAGATTTAATTTTAAGCGCATTTAAGTTGCCCAGAAGGATGGGAAGAGCGTGGGAGGTGAGGCATGGGCGTCGTAATGATGTTACGGGTGACAGTGCGGGAAAGAGAGAGGGAGAGAGAGAGAGAGAGAGAGAGAGAGAGAGAGGAGTGAGTGAGAGAAAATGAAAAAACAACAATCATTTGGGTTGGCAAACAACGAAGACGACGTCGAACCAAATGAAACTGTCGAGACAAGGCAAAAGTTGGAGGAGAACATCATTAGAAACTCGTGGCCTCTCAAGAGTGGAAGGGGGGTTGGGGTAGCAGATCTCCCGAGCATGCTAATTGTATGGCAACTGGGTGTTTCCAGTCCGCCCACCTGGCCAGGTTGCTCCTGCCTCGAACTGCTGCTGCTGCTGCTGGCAAGTAGCTGACGCGCATAAAACTAAGCTGCCAATTCAATTTTGTAATCAGAGCGGCATGAAAAATTAAATAAAACATGCAAATAAAATTATTACGCGTAATTTGTGTACAGGGCCCTGGGCCTAAGCAACGAGTGGTGTCAAGAGGGCTACATTTCGAATGAAATGGAGGGCTAAAAATATATATTTTACAGTTAGCTAAATGTGTTAAAGTTGTGGTTCCATTCATTACACAAAGGGAATAAATTAAAAGTGTAGCATGGAAAAAATAAAATAAATAATTACAAGCACACAGAGACACATAAATGTTAAAATAATTTTATAAAATAAATTCTTAAACGCTGTTTATTATTTAGAATGTGTAAAGTCGGAGTTTTAAAGCTCAAAGTAAAGAGTATGTCAAAAATTATGAATTTTAAATATAGTAAGAACTCAAAAACTTGTGAATAATTTACATTAGTGCAATCGGAAAATGATAACTTATAAAGAAAAATTATTTATTTTGCTTGATAAAATAGTAATATTATATTTGTAAACATTTCTCGACGGTCAGCGACTGATTTCCATTCAAAGCACAAACAGAAAACAAACCGTAAAATGTTTTGAACACATTTAGAAAATAAATTACATGTCCAACAGTTTTAGCCAACTAAACCAAAAAAAAAAGAAAGAAAAGTTTTCGCGTTTGACCATGAGCCATATAAATATTACAATTTAAAAACTTTACTTTCTCTCTCTCTCTTTCTGCGTTATTGTCTCTCTGTCCCCGTTTTGTCTGCGTCGCTCACTATGTATGCAAATATCGAGCAATACATTTTACTGGGCGGCAAAAAAAAAATTAAACAAAAAAGCGTACATGTAAAATGGAACACAAAAACTTTTTTGTTGACTGCGAAAAATATTGTGCTACAAAGTTACGCACAAAAAAAGTGTGAATTGCATTGGAGAATCGCTCATATTATATGGTTTTTATTATTATGCAATTTCCATTTCACTTTTTTTTTTTTATTAGTCTTTTTGCATGCATTTATTTCGGGTTTGTGCTGTTAAATGTGACGACATTAAATTTGGTTTCGCCTGTTTGACCCAGTGTCTCGAAATATGTGTGTTTGCTTTGTTTGTTATATTTTGATAAAGCAGAATACGAGCAGCTGACTGATTTGATTGTCATGTTAGTTTTGCACCGAATGCGAATGCAAATCATTTCAAATTTAATGCCTGAACATTTATAAATAGCTATCGTACATTAGAGCAGCATGTAGTTTCAATTCGAAATGCATAAAAGCCGCAAAACAGGCATATTTCTGTGACATCGTTATGTGTTTGTTTTGTTTCCATTCACAATAATGGCATAGCATTCAAAAGTATGCAACACTTTTGTGCTCGCCTGCACATTTTGTGCGTCTAGCTACCGTTATAAGCATGGTGGCTTGCATTCACTTGAAACTTTCGCTTTCAATGCGCTATTCATAGAAACCAAAAAATTCGCATATGGGAACTTATTTGCAGAAAACTGGGTTAACGAAGGCGAACATTGCATTCCTTAGAAGCATTTCGTTCGTTATGCAAGTCGACCAAAAACAAAAATATTAAAAATGAAAGGGCAACGTGCTCAATTTTGGAAGGTCATGTTTGAGCTTTATGAGAGAAACAAATTAATAGCTTTGAAGTACAAGCAAAATGGAAAACTTGTAGCGTATCTTTAAATTAAATTTGAATGGTATTTGATTTTTGGATACATATACATATAGATCCGCTGCAGCTGTCGCCATTGACAGGAAGTCAAAAGTTGGCAGCTAACGGAAACTGAAACTGACAGCGGCAACGGCAGTCACCGCAATGACAATCGACCATCAAACAAAACAAACAAAAACAACAACAGCAACAACAAAAAAAAGGGACGCACACAAAATTGAAGTCCAACTGAGAATTTGATTTCAACAGCCAACAAAAATATTTTTTTCCGCCCACACAGCAGCAGCAGCAGCTGCTCAACAGCAGCAGCAGCACCACCGACAATAACGAACAAGAAACGTGAAGAGGGAGAGAGAGAGAAAAAAACGTACTCCAATTTTAATATAAGAAACAACAAGTGAAGGACCCAAGGACCTTCCGAGTGCGTTTTCCAGCTGTTCCACTTTTGGTATTTTTCTCATTTTTCCATTTTCTTGTCGCCTTGTTCATGCTTCGCCTTTGGCCGTCAGACGGTTTTCATCTTGTTTGCATGTGTTTCTGTGGTCGCTCCGGTTTTTTTTTCTTCTTCCCGTATTTGTTTGGTATTTTATTTATTTTTAGTTTTTTTCCTTTCCTGTATTTTTGTTTTGCTACCTTTTTTTTTTAGTTGCTTCAACTTGTTTTGCTCTCATTCTTTGTGTCGTCTATAAGCGCTGATTTGGCAAATTGTTTGACTTCCTTCTTGGCATTTAAAAAACGTTGATTTGATAGTTTTGCTTGCACTGTGAATGGCAATGTGTGTATGCCTTAAAGTGCATATCTGATTGCCTATTAACTTGGGTGGAATTGGAAGGATAACAGTTTCAGTATTAACTTAGTAAATTCTTTATGGGTTTAAGATTGTTTTCTCTTGAAGTAAATACATTACAATGGAATTACAGATGGGATAATCTTACTTATTATCTAGTTATGTCTGGTCGAACAGTAAGCTAAATTGCTTTATAAGTTATGATTAAAATATGTATTCACTGACTTGTAAAAAAATATTTGAATATTTTTAATAAATTACTCGAAAGTTGAAAGCAAACCAATAAAGAAACTTGAAACAATAAAGAAAACTCGCAACTATCAAGCTCTACAAATAGTGTGCATAGTTTTTAGCAATTTGTTTACAAGTTTTTTTTTTTTTTTTGTGCGTTCGACGAAAGCAAAAATACAATTTCCGTGTTAAGTTGAAAAACAAACAAACTGACTGCCAATTTTTAACGTTCTGCCATACTTAAGCTAACAACAAAAACAACAACAATAGCAGCAAAAATAACAACGATAAGGAGCTGAATGCAATCGAGTGCTAGTTGAGTTGCGTTGAGGAACGAGAATTGAGAATCCAGTTGCGAAATGAAAGAAGCAAGGCAAAAGCAAATTTCCACTTGCAGTCAATAATCAACTAAGCATAAAATAGTATTTGAGCTATTGAAGCAGCAAAAATTTGTTGCTGCTGTGATGCACTTGCCAAAAGGCAGCAGTTGTAAATATATATAGCGAAAAGTCTTCTTAAACATTGGACTTGCACTTGGTAAGTTGCCCAAAAGTATGCTGTGAAAAATCGAATAAGAAAATATAGGGTAAACCAAATAAAGACATTTTGCTGCTGGACAAGTTTCGAATGTATTTAAAATTCTGCACATGTTCTCACTCAATTTAAGTTAAATTATTTTTCACAAATTTATAGATTTCTGCGCACACACACACAAACACACAGCTGTAAGTAACTAACGAAGCGATGAGAAAAGGGAGTCGAGAGAAATAAGCTGCCAAAAGGTAAATGGTTAAGGTGCAAGCGAAAACAGCCAAAAGATTTCTAGCTAATTTGCGGCAATAACATCAAAGCCGATTTAGCCTTTTTTCGCTACCCTTTTTTATTCCCTTTTACCGATTTTTCTTCCTAGTTTTTTTTTTACCTAACCGATTGGCCTTTTTTTTGTGTAAGTTGGGGCGAGCGCGTCCATTGGGGCCGGAAATATGGACGTGTATTCGTGTGCGCATCTGTTAAATGTTGCGTTGAAAATCATTTTGTGCTAAGCTCTTTTCTTTGCTTTTTTTCGACCTTGAAAGCTCTCAAAATGTTTTGCACTGTAATTTTGATAGGAAAATTATTTAAGATCTTTAAATATGACTTTTTAGATTTGTTTCTTAACTTTGGTTTAGATATAATAGTTGTGACATACAAAAAAAGCTGAAAATATAATCAAATTAATTTAATTATTTTTTTTTTTAATTTGCTTAAAGTATTTTTTTTTTATATGGTTTTTTCTTTCCCTATGAAGGGGTTCATTTTGTTGTAGTTAGATCATTTGTCGACCAGATCGGATGACTATATCATATGCACATGAAAGGTCTCTGATAGGATTATATGTTTACTATAAAAAACAAGTTCGAATTCATTATATAAAAGCAGCATCTACAGCTCACTTTGGTTCACAAAGCTTTCGCCATTACAATTTAATGGGAATTTTTCTCGGCTTGCGCTATTTTGTTGTGTTTCTTTTTATGTTATCACTGTGCCTGCAATGCAATAAAATGCACTTACATATCAGTTATAAAGAGTAAGGGCGCCAGAGTCATTTGCTGCTTAAGCCCTGAAGGCTGGCAGCCACCTGTAAGCCGCATGCCAAACGCTGACAGGCAACGCTTAACGTGAAAATCCTTTAAATCGTTTGCCACGTTTTGTTGCTGCTTCAAATACTGTTGATGATGGTGGTGGTGGTGCTGCTGGTCAGTTTGCTCGACGAAGCCAAACCATTGAGCACTTGAGGCTCCTGTGGGTTTGCCCGTACAGGTAAACAAAAATATGTTTTCTATGGTTTCCTATGTTGCCAGCTTACAGCTAAATCAAGTTGTGCTGGCCAATAACAACAACAAGAGCGCTCTTCCAGTTGGTTTATATACAGTTGAAAAATACTAGTTTGAGGCATTAAATAGTTTAAAGGAATGAGTTAAATTAAGGAGCAAAGTATTCATTTGAACCTGTGAAAGTTTGCATAGATAGATTTTTTTAGATATTGTTGGCTGCTCAAGGTGCCGTCTTAAAGTGTCAACAAGTCTGTGGCATGCACCACAATCACTCGCTCTTGGTCTGAAATGAAATTCCTTTTCCTTTTTCCACACCAAAGGCGATAACTGGATGCTAATCGACACGCCTCTTTCCGGCTAACTCATTCAAATGCGTGTGTGGCAAGTCTTTTAGATTGCCGCACTCAAAGGCAATGCCTCAAAAGAGCAGTGAAAACTGCGTTGAAAACACACACACAACAACAAAAAGGTTGCTGAACTGGAACCGAGCTTTGCGGGCGGCTGAATGAAAATGGAAAAAAAAACTGGCTCAAACAGCAGATGCGTTTATTATTTTAGCTGAATTTTGAGTTTATATGTAAATTTTGGAATTGAATGTGCATATAAATTAAATTATTTCAAGTACGCAAAGGCAGCGACATCGAGCTAAAAAAAATGTAAAGGGAAAGTAAATTGCCAAACGTGGCGTATGAGCAATTAAACAAGTGAGAACTGAATGAAATTTATGAAACTAGAGTTAGAAAAAACTCAAATATGATATAATTGCTTGTGGAAATAAATATTATAATAATATTTAAATCATTTATGGTTATTATCAACATATGCCATAAAAGATTTCGTCGCATCAAATTTATTTTTCAATAATTGAACCAAAATGTTGCTGATCAACATTTGTAAATGGAAAGCCCAACACAAAAGATTGTTGTCTTTTATATATAGTCTAACGAGTTTTATTCAATTTAAGCTGCACCCACACACACACACACACACCCCCATACACACACACACAATTGTATATGTATTTTTAATTACAAAGTCGCATTTCGCTTTTGCGCCGAAAAATCGAAAACGAAATCATCTACAAAATGCATAATTCAATTTTACGCGCCGTTGAACTTTCTAATGAATTATCGCAGTGCAGAATTTTGAATTGGTTATGCAATTGGATTTCCACAACATTTTGCACTGCATTGGATTTTCCCAATAGTTCGGTGTGCGTGTGTGTGTGTGTTTGTTTGTTTGTTGGGTGTATGTGAGCAGTTTTCAATGCTGTTTTGTTCTTGGTTTTATTCCGGCTCGTTCAATTAATGAGCAATTCGATTGCTGAACTGTGAAAAATATTTTTGTAAAATTCTTCCACAAAAGTCGAAAAATATTGAAAAATTTTCATAGTCAGACAACGCACAAATAAAGAAAGTATTTACCAAAATAACAAACGAAATGCGTGCGTTCAAGTAAAACAGTTTTTGCAACTTGGTAAAGTCAAAGTTTTGTAAGAAATTTGAACTATTAAAGGTGTGAGACATTTTTAAGTCAAGTACTTATTTGTCTAAGGAACAGCTAATCCTAAAAAATTACAATAAATATTAACTCTTAGTATTAAAAATTTATTTTTTAAGCCCGTAAAAATCCGAGTAAATTCAAAGTATTAAATTTAGTTGAGCAAGCGATCAAAAACCGCATGTAAAGCTTTAAGCCAAATCAACAACCATTCAGAGCTATCATATAAGCACTTGGCTCACTCCCGTTCACCCCCCCTGATAATGTCAACTTCAACACGCACAATGGCCTCGGGGCAAGGGCAAGCACACACACTCACAGAAACATTCGCATACACATTTCATCCACTCCTCACATTCAATTTATATAAAAATATATTTACTTTTTTTCTTTCCTTCGGTTGTGTGTGTATAACAATAAACTAAAAATGGCTTAAAGGGTTTTATCAGCACAAAATCATCTCGTGAATGTGAAGCGTATATATTATATTGAAAAAACAGCCTCAAGGGTGCAAAATGTCAATCAATTTTGTCGCTTAACAAAAAATGATATACCATATATTGTGGCAATACAAAATGCCAACTGACCTTCAGCCAAATGTTAACCCTTAACAAATTTGCATATAAAAAGCCGCTTGAGGCTCTTCCTGGTCGTGTTGGAGCTTGGAAGCTGGCCAAAGCGGGTAACGAGGGGTTGCGTGCCGCATTTCGAGCTGTTAAAAGGCGCTTTATGTTGTAAACTCGGGCTCCTTCTCACACTTTGTGCTGTCTGCTGTGTTGCCTACCAACTTGTTTCACATTTATCAAGCATTATCTGTTTGTTCTTGTTGTTCTCTCCCGTTCCCTTTTATATTCTGATAACAGCTGCACTTCATTTGCATGGCGCTCGGTTCTGTGTGAAATGTTTGCGTTATCGTCGAAGTGCCATCAATATTTATATACTCACTTTATATAGTAAACTTTGCATGCAAATCATATAAATTATGAAAGTTTTCATCTTATCGGAGTTTGGTCGCATGTTGTCAACATGTTTGCCCAAATAAACCTGTCATAGCCTGTCATATTGACAAGAAAATTGAAAATAATCGAGAACGAAAAAAAAAATAAAAAAATAAAACCAACAAACTTTGATTTGTTTTTCTTGGCACAATTCGGGTGTCCTTCGATAGATTTTGCAAAGAAGTATGATGAAAAATCAATAACTGTGAACACAAAACTTATCTTATACTATAGAGTATTTGATTTTATTTAGAAGCTGCATGTTCCAGAAATGTAAGTTTAAGTTTTTCGAAAACCTAACTTTAAATCTTACTCAATATTTTGTGGCTTAAAAAACATCGTTTTCATTTTGTTTTTGCTTAAGTTGGCAACTTACTGTCAATCTCTTGGCACACTTACACACACATAAACACCCCTTGATATTACTAAGGGGGCATGGGGGAGGCGGCGGAGGTAACCCAGCAGTTCCACCCCCTTCTCTCAATCGCTTGTCAGGACAAAAGTGTAGCATAAAGTTTTAACTTTTTCATTGGTTGTGCATTTTAGTTGTTATTTTGCTTGGTTCTGGCCGCATATGTAGAGGGTGAATACCACTCTTCCCTCCCTTATCCAAGCAGCTTATATCTGTGTGTGTGTGAGTTTCTTGTTGACATAAAAGTTTCCGCTTTTTGGGTGTAACTTTTTTGTTTGTTGCAGCATCTCTCGTTTTTATACTGGACTTACCCATACATACATATACACAAATACACACACACACACACACATATACAAACACAATCACATATATCCACGAATTTGCTGCGGCTACAAATTACAAATTGATTATACGTTCAACAAATGTGTTAATGTGGCATTGTTTGCAAACTTTTGCGGTGCGATTGCTCTTGTATATATATATGTGTGTGTGTGTGTGTGGCATGAGTGGGAGGGGTCATGAGATGTTGTTGCTCTGCTTCACTTGCCACTGACCATAATATATTACAACAAAACTTACACACACACATAGACACACACACAGATACAGACACGGAGAGTGATATGTCTGCACATGCATGGAAAAGTTTTGTTCGAGTTTTCAACGGCCAACAAAATTCTACACAATTTGTAAACTCGCTGACAAGCGTAAACTTTTCGCATGGTAGTAAAATTTATTATGACCTAGCTGGGCTGGTATTTGGGCTAAGAGGGAGAGGGCTGGCATTTGTCCAGCTGCGGCCGAAGGTCAAAGTAGTTAAAATTTTGAGCTGCTGTTTTTAGATTTGCTGAAGCATGGCGTTGGCAAAACTTTTATTAAATAATTCTGTACATATTTTAACGAATTGTATTTCATTAATATTTAATAAGCTTTACTCCTGATTAAACTCCTGCCAACATGTGTGTTTTTTTATTTAAAAAGTTTCAGTTGCAATAACAAAACTATATAGAAAATGATTTAAGCGAGGGTCAAAGTTAGAGCTACTTAATCGTGCTAAACCGTTAAGCATATTGTTTGCTTATCTTTTATTTAGTTAATCTCTTTATTATATTAAAACATGCACCGCTTAAGGAGTTAGTTCTTTTTTTCGTTTCATCAGTTTTTTTTTCAAATTCACAGGTTTGCCGTCAGTTTGCTGGCTTATCTCAGAAAACTAATTTGTTAAAATGTTCCTTAGCTTATTTGTCGTCGAGACCAGCTAGAGAGGGGGAGATAGAGGGCGATCACAGCGATGTTTGATGATGACGTTGTGCAACACAAAATGCGATGTACAAAATGTCAAGCATCCATCATGCTACCGATTGGCCACATTGCTTTGACTTCGACTTCGTTCACGTCCCTCGTCTCAATGACGTTTTTCAGATGAAAACTAAGTGGAAAATAAGTAAATTCATGTAGCAGAGACTTTGTTCTTGTTGCTCTTGCTCTCAACTTGACTTGCAACTTCAAGTAAGATACACGTAAAATGCTTTGTACGTCTTTTTGCTACTTGCGACTTTCTACTCGATGTTGCCGGCTCCTTTGACAGTTTGCTTTTTGGTGCTGTGTGCTGTATGCTTTGTGCAGTGCTCGTTAAGCTTTCTTTGTAGCGGCGGCTTATTTCACTGTCTCTCTCTCTCTCTTTATGTCACTCTATCTCTTTCTTTGGCAAACGATGTTGGTTCTCATTTTGATGCCAAAGCAATCGGCTCGTTTAACGTAGTATACATTTAATTTTAGGTGCCTGCCGCTTTTGGGTAGTCAACCAACCACACAGGCAACAATTCAACCTAATTCAACATTCAGATTGCCACTTTAATGGCCTCCACACAGACAGTTACCGTTTCGATACGGTGGTTGCAGCTCAATGAGGTGTTGCCTTGATTTAGTTAGTTGCCATGTTGCAGTCACTGCATTTCGAGCACTTTAACAAGGGTGATAAAGTTTAATAAACATAACAAATTAAATGCTAAACATTGTTAGTAAGTTGTGTAAGTATTTAAATGATAAAGAGAAAGCTTTTTATTCTTAACTTCAAAGTATATATAAGACAATTGAAAGTCTTGCCACTTTGTATTTAATCTTCCCGAGTTCTTCTTTAATAAATGTTATATATAATGTAGCAGATCCAGACGAATGTTGATTGAAAAACAGTCTAAATTGTTTTGCAACTGAACAAGATTGTACCAGAAAAACGTGCAGTTTGAAACAATAGTAAGAAAATCTTTTCTTTGGGCAAAGCTTTGTACTTAAAATAGTATTGTCCAGTCCTGAATGATTTACCATTTACACTTTGTCTTTGCTCTTCAGCAACAAACATACACATCTATATATATATATATATATATATATATTCTGATCTCTTTTCCGCTTACCATCAGTCTATGGCATTTTTTTTTCCTCTGCGACAGTTTCATAGACGACATTCAACTCGAAAAGTGACGCTCAACTTTGCCATGTGAAGCAAATAAATCATCGCAAGTTTTCAGCCGGTGCAAAGGGCAGTTCCTCAAACCCTTTGCCCCCGCCCACTGCTGCCCAGTCCGTCAGCCTGGACACTTCTTTATGTTTCTGCCGGGACTTGCTCTCAAGTTAATTCAATTTAAAGCAAAAAAAGAAGAAAAAAATTAAAAGAAAAATAGAAGAAACTTTGTTGACCAGTTTTTTTTTTTACTTTTACAATTTTTTATTTCATTTTCTTTGCTGTGTTAAGGTTTCGCTTTGGCGCTTCGTTTTGTTCAAAGTTTGTGCGCTTCAGAGTTGACACGTCATCAGGACAAAGCTACCGAAAATGTTACTCACAAAACTGGCAAGTCACATGATAAACAATAACAACAATAGCAACAACACGCAGCGAGCAGCACACAATGGAGAGAACAAAAATGTGTGGAGGACGCTGCTTAAACTTGAGCTTGAAATTTGGTTTTGCTTTTCGCTTTCGCTGTTGCCATTTTGTGTAAGCATTTCCTGCTCAACTATTTGCCATTATAAAATCCCCCACACAATAGCTACTCACTTTGTAGAACATCCTGGCCACATTTTGATTTAGTTGCCATACATGTCGAACCACACTCGCCCCCACCCTTACCACTTGCCCCCATTTCGGCTCATTGATGTGAAAGTTATGTGAAAAGTTTTGATTTGCTTAGTACATTTCGAAGCGAGTTCGAACACGAGTCTACGTAAAATTCGAAACTGCTTTTGCCGACTAAAATTAACCGAAATTGAAGTAATCATTTTTGTTTTTCCAATATCTGTTCCCTGTTCCACATTTTATTGTGTTCCTCGTCGTCGTTGTCGCCCAGAAAATTTGTTTGTTTTGCTGCTTTTGAATTTGTTGCTTTGTCTAAGCCAAAAGCGTTTAACTCTGGCATCTCTTTCATTTTTAGCTATTGCTGTCTCACTCGGTTTAGCAAGTTTTGCTTTATAAACTTGAGTTATAATTGAAAATAATGTTGCTGTTGCTGTTGTTGTTGTTTGTGTCGGTGCTACTTGAAGGCAGGAGCAGCTGTGCTTTGGTTTTAATTAAATTTTCCTGTCCACAAAAGTTTAATAGGTAACATGCTGAGAAATGAGTGTATAAACGGAAATCATTTGTTTACGACCCAATGTTGAAGAACAATGACAACAAACCGTATGACAAATGGATATACTCGTACTAGAACATTTCAAAACTTTTCCACAATTTTCTAGTGCTGCAGTTGAGTTTACGGTCAGCAGATAGATTGACTTGAAAGTCAAACTTGGCCAAGACTGGTGCCATGGAATGAAAGGCTATATAAAATACGGCTGCTAAACATAACGAGAACAATCATCAATATATATTCATTTAGTATGTTTCTCAATTTTGTTTTGCTACCTTGCTTGATTCAATATTCCAATCAGAAACTCAAAAAGTTTTCATTGTTCAACATAAATATTGAAAAACAAAACATCAAAAATAATGATAAAACTTTCTAAAAATTGTATTGCTGTGAAAACATGATTTTAACCCCGTCTTTGAACTGTTCGATTGACACATATCAAGCAGTTATATTGATTAAAAAATTCCATCTCGCTTGCCACTAAAAACAATCATTAATTTTTGATGTGCAATCCCAACTGACTAGCTGCTAATTATACCCTGAATCCATTGCAAATGGGTAAAAAGGGTATAATGGTATTGTGCAACAGGCAGAAGGGCGTATCTCCGACCCCATAAAGTATATACATTCTTGATCAGCATCAACAGCCGAGTCGATATAGCCATGTCCGTCTGTCCGTATGTATGAACGCGTCGATCTCAGAGACTTTTAGCTAGGGACTCCAGATTTGGAACATAAGCTCGCCTAGTCCCTAGGCAGTACAAGTTTGTTTCAATATTTCGATAACTCTTTCCGCTTCCGATATACACATGTGATCGATAACAATAAAATCTTGAAGTTGGAAAACTTGGAGATGCAGTTTGAAACATTAGACGAAATGATGAGAATCTGTGAAATTTTTTATTGAAATCGGTTGAGAAACACTGAAGATATTGAGTATTGAAGTTAGGAAAGTATGCATAATTCTCGAACACACTCACATACTTGCAAGCACTGACTGTACGCGTAAAGTATAGGGCTCAGGGTATCGTCTAGTCGGGATTTCTCGCCTCGTGCCTTCTTAGTTGTTTTATATAAAATTTGTATCAGCGCGTGACACATTGATTAATTTGTTTACACACGAATTGCTCATGCACACAGCTATATATATATATATATATAATTGATAATTGAAAAAAAAAGAAATGCCAACTAATTCCAAACAGTTTTGCAATCAAACTGTCAATGTATTATAATCGTACACTAGTATATATTTTTTTAAAAACCAATTGAACGCTCTTTGTGGCGGGGCACGTAGTCGATTGAAACATGGAGCTGACATATCGCAGCCATTAGTTATTAATTAACAGACCGCATTTGTATTAATTAATTCGCTAGACGCGTACTATCGAACACATTTTAAATATGCTGACGGCGTATTTATGTAATAATCCAAATTATATATTAATACATACAAGTTTATTGCTTATGCAGTCTGCAAAAGTCATTTACTAATTAATGATGTTGAGTACAGATTTTACTTTGTTACCAAACATTTTGTACGCATTTTTTGTTATATTTATTTTTATTTGTGAAATACTGAAAGTAGTCTTCAGAATAATTGACTTAAATCTTGCTTTGATAGATTTTATATCAAAAGCATTTTGGAATTATAAAGAGTTTTTCATTTGCAATCAAAGTATCTGAATCAATGCCAATGGTTTCAATTAGTCTAAGAGTTTTAAGCTTTGTGCTTATTATTATTTATTAATTTGTAGCTTTTCATTTTGAATATTGTTACATAAATGTTAAGTGCAAACTTATTTTGAAATGAAATTCTTATAATTGTTATTTAAGTCGAGATCAATTGCAGGTAATCAATCCGTTTTAAAGAGCTTCTGTTAAGTGCTGAAAAACATTTTGCATTTAGCTGAAAATCACATCCGTTTTTGGGTTTGTTTAAGTAAATATCGTTTTAACAAAATTGCCAGCCAAGACAAACTTGCAGCTGGCAATATTATTAAAAGGCAACAACAACAGCAACAACAACAGCATCAAAAACAATTTGCAGAAATCTTCAACTCACAAAAGCAACAAAACGTGGCTAAAACGAAAACTAAAACTAAATGCAGACATAAATATTTTATGCTTAAAGTAAAAAACTTTTGCAATTTGACTGCACTCTCCCTGCCCCTGCCTCCGATGCCGTGCTGTTGCAGTTGCAGCAGCCAAAAAGCTGGCAAATCTCAGCACACACACACAGACACAGATACACATGTGTTGTTAGGTACAGACACATGCAAACAATGTGGCTTTAGCGTCAGTTTGCTGGTTCTGGGCTTTTTTGTGAGCATGGCCAAAATCTAAACATAAGTTAGCATTTAAGTTGGCGCAGGGCGCAAAAGCATAAAACACACGAACAACAACATGCCACATACCAGCAAACATCACGCACACACAAACACACACACACACATGTTAACCACACAACTGTTATTCCTCTTTTTCTCTGCTCTTGGTTTGCCTGTTTTACACACACTTTGGTGATCCACTTCCGCTCGGTACAAGATAAGAAATTCACTTGGCTATTTGGATTCCGGAAGCCTTACATGGGTTGGGCTCGAGCTTGGGTTTTGGGTTTGGGTTTTGTTTAGAAGCAGTAGAGGTTCAGGTATGGCAATAGCTACTGCCAAAAATTACAGCTTGAAGCAAGTCAATTAAAACTTATTTTACACTCGTTTCGTTTACTTCTAGCTTCTTCTTTTTTTTTGCCTGGGGCCCATGCGTAAATTTGAAAAGTTAAACGAGTGGTTAGCTTAAGTTGTAGTTTTAGTTGGTGCTTAAATATTAATGCCAAAAATACTACAATGCGTGTACATAAATACAGCTTAGAGTTTGAAGTGCAACAGTAATATATGTGTGTATGTATGTAGTTGAAAACATGGCTAGTTAAAAGTTGTTCAAACTCACATAACATATTTTTGAAAATACTTTTCAATTATACTCAATTTCTCCTATTAAAATTAAATTTTACTTACCTTGCAATGAATTTTTTTGCCTTGCTTTCCACTTCTCCTATTTGCCACTTCCCCAACTTGATGCATGGGGCAAAGAATTACGTCTATTATGATGTTGCGAGTTCAGCGAGCGTCGCTGTACTACGTGGCATTGAATAATTTATTGTCTGGGAACTAATTAAAATTGCATGAACACGTCTCGAATGAAATGTAATGAAAACATTTGATTTCAAATAGCCATCCGCCCCACAAACAGTTGGTTTCTTTTTTGCACGATGTCCGACGTACTGTTCGCTCTTATTTCATTAAGTTGCCGGCGACATGATCTTTTAATTTCATTTATATAAATATTTACTTTATATTTCCAATTGACTGCCGTTTGTTATGCGGCCTGAATATTTCCAAAGTAGTAGGAATATTTTATTTCATTTTATCGGAATTAAGTTTGTTAAATTGAGTGTTGTTGCTTGAGTAAATGAAAATTAAATACTTACTGCTTCTGGTTGAGTAGTTCTAAAGTTTTTTCTTTAATCTTTGCTTTTGTAATCCTTGTTCTCTGTTTAAGTGTCAAAATGTTTATTAAGTTGAACTTATTTCACCGCTTTTAAAGCTTAACAAAAACTAACCAAAGTACTTAAATCCAAAAAAGAGTTGAACTGTTATTTACTGCCTTTAGAAATCATTTGAAACTCTAAACTTTTGCTTCAAGTTCAGTTATTATCCTTAACAAACTGAAAACTTACAACTTTTACTCTATTGTTAAGCAGCGTCAAATGAAAAGAGATTGCTGCATCGACTCGAAACATAATCAAAAAGAGTTTTCAGACTAAATACATATATAATTTTTGATTTTGTGCCCAATTTTGGGCCATTTCAGCGCTGTTCAGTCAGCCAATCAATTTCAATGGCCGCAATTTGTCGGCCATTGTAATAAATTGAACTAATGCCTAGGCCCGAGACTGGCCGAGACTGCCACCCTAAATGTCTCGTCTGGTCACCTGTCAATTATTTTAACAAGACAAAACGCATCAGCAGAACTCATGGAGCATATCAAATGATTGGAGCGAACGTTGCGAAGGAGGGGCGGAGTGTTTAAGGTAGGCTCAACGAGACTTGCGAATAAATTTATACAATGTGTCAGCCATTTGCTTTCTATATATATATATATATATGTACCATATACATATTATATGTATATATAGAAACTACAAAAAAATAAAAGATAGATCCGGGAACGTGAAAATCCCTTTTGCGTTCAAATGGCTTAATGTCACTTTATTTCGTGCGGTCTTGTCACGTTTGTCTGCACTTTTTTTCTTGTGTTTTGGCACTCAGTGTTGTCTCTTATTTGTTTCTTTGGTGGCGTTTTTGTACAATTGTTCCAGAACAAAGCTGACCTCCCCACATTTGTCCATCAGTCAAAATGTATATCGATTTCTGTGTCGTCCTGTTTGTCTTTTTTTTTTTTGCGCTGCTGCTGCTGCTCTTGGCATTAGTTTTGCCAATCAGCACGCCCCAAATAGCTTGTCAATTATTTGGCAATTTCATTGGCCCCGGTGACAATGGGATTTGTTTCGTTTCATTTAATATTTCACTGCGATTCGGATTCCGATTCCCTCCGCCACCGAAAAAAACAGAAAGGGGTGCAGACAGCGCGGCCCGGGGTGTGTTACTTAAATCAACAGCTCACAGCAGCTGTTATAAATAAAGATTTTGTGCGAACCATTTAATTTATTCAAAATACGTCATTTCCGTGAGCTTTCGGGCCTTTTCGGGGCTGTGTGTCGCGCACCCATTTCAATTAAAATGCCGACTTATGTCCAAATGGGTTCAACAATGCCAATGTGTACAAAAACAAAACACCTCCCCGCACCCCCGCACAGCACTCCAACACTGATTTGTATGCTTGCAGGCAGGCAGGCGGGCAGGCAGGGAGCAGCTCAATTTAAATGCCGTCACGGGGATCAACATCAAACTGCCTATCAATTGCAGGCAGCGTGCCATGAAAATTGAAAATTAGCAGCACCAGGAAACGAAAAAACGGGTGGGAGTTGTGTTGCGGGTCCTGGATTCCGCTAATTGGGGGCAGCAATCCTCTTGCCCCCAAAAGCCCAACATGTTCTAGTTTAAGTTTCATTGTCATGTCACAAGGGGTTTTATTCTCGTAACTGCACGCAAAATGTTTCAGCCATAGTTTGTTTTTTTCTAGCCAATGAGCCGACATTTGATTTATTGAGATGTCGTCTGGTATGTTCCGTTTTGCAGGTCATAGAGTATTATTAGTTGAGCACTTAAAACCAGCGACAATTGTTTTCCATCGATTGGTTTGGGTCTAAACGAAATATTTGTTAAAGAAACACTTGGCCAAAAAATATTTAATTAAGCTTGGCATATCGCAAACCTTAACATAAGTTATATTATTTTTACAAAAAAATAAAAAAGTTTTAAAATTTTTTTTCCTTTATTTTTTTAAGTCTTAATATTTTTTTATCAACGAACACTCATTTTGATAATAATGTTTTATCATTTGAACGTGCTGTTCAATCGTGTAACTTGTCATGATGATTTGGCATACGCAACTGAATAATAAACAAATAATTTGACAGATGTCACCAAAACAAAATGGCCGCCACGTGCCGTTAAAATCTACCCGCGCCAATTGAAAAGCCCTTTACAAGGCAATAGGTAGAAAACCAGAACTAACTTATTTTAAAATGCATTAGTTTATTTTTAATTACGTCAAATATATCATTTTTTGGTTATAATTATAAATCTTCAAACAAATAATATTAATTTTGTTAGCTCAATCGAATTCTCGCCACACAAGATTCCAAGCTTTCGCCAAGCTCCTTGTTTAAAAAGGAATATGTGTCAAAATATATTTGAAAATGCAATTTGAATATGCTTTGTGTTTAAATCAAACTGTTTTATTTATTTGCTTGCCGTATGATTGGAATATATTTTATTTTGCGACTTTTCTCTATTCTTTTCGTTGCTGATGCAGTCCAAACAACTCGGACAACATATCACAACGCCAACTCGCTTAATCGAGTCGGGCAAACAAACCAATCTCTGTGCACAAACACACACACACACACACACAAACAAACACACACTGGACTCACGACAATGAAGTAATTGAAAAAATAACTTCCCCCAATACAGCCGGAACTGTCCGCTCTATAACTTGAGCTGCATTCCCTTTGCCCGCCCCTTTCCTGGCTCACTTAAACCACTGCAAGGCTTAGTAGCAATGTTGAAAAGATAAAAAAAATCTATGTATGTGTGTGTGTGTGTACAAAGCATATATTACAGCTGCGACGGCAAAATGCGCATAGAGCCAAAGCCCAAAATGCGAAAAATCCAAACGGACTCCGTAACAAAATGAGCAACAACAATAATAATATCGCAAACAACAACAACTAGGACTAGAAAAAGTAGTAGAAGAATCTCTGTCTTCGTTGGTCACTTTTGCTTGTTGAGAAATTGACATTTAAACATGAAATTCCAGCCAAAGTCGATGCACCAACAACAACAAGAACAACAACAAGGGCCCAGGCCACTTTTCGGCTATATGTCTGCAAATTGTACACCCCTCATACGTCCTCGCATCCTAACGTCCAATCTCTCTTCCTACGCTCATGTGGTCCGTTTTATTTTTCCAAGCGCCGCACGACTGCAATCTCAGCATTGCAAGCATTTTAACCCAAACTTTATATGGCTGCAGTTGAAAAAGAAATTGAAAATAGTCAACAGCATCCTCCCTTCCTCTACATATATATGTATGTATGTATGTATCTTTCGTAGGTATTCCCCATATGACTGTCTATCTAACTGTCTATATGCCTTGGACGGAGGCGCTCTGCCTTCATGTCTGTGAGCACTTATCGATTGCTCATACGACGCGTTGTTCCAAAGTGTTGAAAGGCAAAAGAATAGCGAGGAACAACAACAACAAAATCGAAAAAAAATAAAAAATTGTGTAAAATAGAATGGGAAAGCAATGAAAATGTGCACAAAAGTTGAATCAAATACCAAATAGCAAATACCGAAAGGCAAAAATCACACATTCTTACACAGAGAGAAAAACCCATTAACACTAATCGCTTCCCCACAGACACATAAACAATTTATCTGACACACATACACTTACACGTACACGTACACGTGTGTGTGTCCTCGGTGTAACTTGCCCGCAAGATCGAATCTCAAAAGTTTTTCGACGGCGGCAGCAGACATGCATTTTCTACTTATATGTATATATATATATATATATATATATATATATATGTATATGGATTCTCTTTTTATTTTTGTGAATATTTTTGCTTACGCTGCCGGAAATTTATCACGTTAACCTTTGGGAAATGCTCATATAATTTATCTTCAGGCAAGTAAATTTTCAAAAGCGCGTCCCGAATAAAATAAAGAAGAAGCACAACGAGCAGCAGCAGCAGCAGCGGCAGCTTCGTTTAGTGTTGCTCTGAGCTCCACTTTTGCAGCGTGCGTGCTGAAAGTTTTGCGACTTTGCCACACAAAAATACTCAGGGGTGCCAGCAAAACCGAATGAGTGTGTGTATGTTTTGGTGGTAGCTAAAAAATGGCCCGGCATTTAAAAACATGCCGTGTATTTGAGTGTGTGTGTGTTGGGTTTGCAGTTACTCTCAATCAGAAGGCACAGTTTGTGTGAACCTTACAAAACAATTAGGTTAATTTGTTGTGCGAGCGATTGATGAGATACGATCCGAAAACACTTGCCAAATAATTAATGAAATCGGCTTTGCTTCGTGGCAGCTTTTAAAGCTGCCAAATGACTCAGGTGGTCAGCCAGCTTATATGTTTATTATTGAAGCAATTTGTATAGAACAACCTTTTTTCAAAAATACATATGCAGAAAGTATTTTATATATAATAATAAAGTTATTAATAAAGTTATATATTGATTTCTTTATTGTAAAGTTTAAAAAGTCCACTAATCTAATAAATATTATTTAAAATAAAACTAAAAGAGTATTTTTTAAACATGATAAAGTTAAAGTTTTGAGAGGCAATTAAAACAAAAATGTTAAAAATCAGAAAAGTATTTAAATTTATATACCAACTACTTATTTAAAACAAATATTAATAAAAAATCGAGCAAGTAAAAGTTTTGAAAAAAATGAAGAAATATAATGCACAAATATCAATTTTACTGAGGTATATATGTATTTATATATATTTGTAATATGTGTATATTATTAAATAAATATATTTATTTTTATTCATCAAAATAATATAAAAAATTGTAAGATATTAATATTGGATTATGATATTAATTATTATTATTTTATATATATTTTTAAAAATATTTTTGAGGCTTTTTTATTTATATTTTTCAAAGTATTTTTGAAGCATATTTTATTTATATTTTTCAAAGTATTTTTGAAGCATATTTTATTTATATTTTTCAAAGTATTTTAAATTTAAATTGTATTTGTTATTTTTTTAAATATTCTGCCACATTTAGCTTTTTGCTTTAATGGACAGCTGCTTTAAATATTCTTTGCATTTTTTCTTGCTTCGCTTCTCTTTTTTGTAGAATTTTACCCATTGCTCACCACATTGTCGCCGCTTCATTAAGAAAGTTATTCTTTATAGTTTTCGTTGCATAAATGCTGAAAACTTAATTTCTGCTAAGTGAACTTGTTAAGTTTTTCTCTCTTGCCGCTCTTTTCTTGTTGTTGTTGTTGTCATTTGCCGCCGCTTTTATTATGACTGCAAGCGTTAAGAGTTTGGGATTGGACTGTGGGAGGCGCAGGGCGTGGCAGCAACCCTGCGGCTGCCTTCGACACTTTGGTGGCAAATTTTTTGTTCTTGTTGTAGTTCTTGCCACAATGTCCTTGTAGTGTAGCTTAAGCGCATTAAATGCGACTGCAACAACTCTATAAATGGAATTTAAAATGTGTGCCAAGCACATAAAATACAGTAAAGATAATAACACTCTACTACAAAAGATAATTGTGTCTCATCTTACAATAAATGCAGTTTAAAAACGAACGGAATAAAATCAACTTTTACTTTCACTTGAATAAAATAAAACAACAAAGTGGCAAATCGATCAATATGATAAAAACAGGGAAAGTTTCGATAATGAATTAAGTTTTTAAGCCATTTAAAAATTTTAGATATTTTTTTAATATTATTTTTTCACTTTTGAACTCACGAAGATATTATTTGAATTCATATGAACTTTTTTGTGTTAAATGAATATTGTAAATTTGTGTAATTGGCAATGAAGAATCATGTTTACTAGTGTCATACTCACAATTAAGCAGTTTAACTGTGCACAAAGTCAAAAAGTGCTGACTTCGTTTCGTTCACACATGACGGTCATGGGGAAACAGCATCAAATTTCAATTAAATCAGACACAGATCAACACTTCATAAGCACATACATAGTGTAGAGCATGCGGCCGAGATTCAACAGTCGATTCATGCCAAAGCAAATGCACACGGCGGGGATTATAGCCAGAAAGAGACAGTCTGATAGAGTGGAGCAGGAGAAGCAGGTATCGATAGGTCTATGGCAAGCAGCAAGCAGCAAGCACTGCACATTTAGTCAAGTTAAATGAACCGCATCTATTGACTATCTCGCCACGGCAATGCCGATGCCGATGTCGATGTGGATGTCGATGTGGATGTGGATGCGAATGTGGGATGGCGATGGCAAATTTTGCTTTTGAAGGCAACATAAATTTTTCAAACGATTGACTCAGCAAAATGACCATGAATGTGTGACATCAGCAATGCTTGCAGGCCTTGCCCCTTAGGTCCCACAATCATCATCATCATCGCCATCGCCATCGCCATCACCATCATCATCATCATCATTATCATGAGTAGTCAGCAGTAAGCAGCTTCTGCAGGACGAGGCCAGTAAATATCGAAAGGTAAACACGTGCATTGCCTGCTTCCGTTATCAGTCAGCTTGTTTGCCAGACACAGCCCAACGCAGCCCAGTTCCGCCCACCAGGCCACGCCCAACACAGTCCGCCTTTTGCCTTTTGCCTTCGATTTGTGTGCTTATTGACGCTTTGAAGTCTGTTGAATTTGTACAATTTTGTCGCCCCAGCTGAGTGGCCAGCCAGCCAGCCAGCCAGCCCGTTCAGACAGCCATCATCGGTTTCTTCGCTCTTCTGCTCGTCTCGCTCGTCTCTCAAGTATTCGTATACTGTTTGCTCGAGTGTTGAAAATTAACTTTGAAAGATTTCCGTAGCATGGCATTGCGGTTCAGTGGGCTGCCAGACGGCGATCCATTGATATGAATGTCAAACTAGCCTCCTCTTCGTTCTTGGTGCATGCACGCTGACGCTGCATACGTTGCGTATGATTGATTTGTATTTGACAGCGCTTTGACTACGACTTTAGAGACAAATGCATTGACAGCGCCAAATGGCGAGTTGGTCAAACGGAATAAGCCAATGACTAATTGAGCCTTAATGTGTGTGGTGATTTAAGATTTATCTGAATAATCTAGTTTCTCAGTAGTTGAGTTATAAATTTACATATGTACATTGAAATAAATGATATAACTTTTCTTTCCCTTTCTTCTGTAAGTTGAAAGCAATTATTTGATCTGTATGTTGAGTATTTAACTGACACAGGATTATGGCTAGAGTTTAAAGCTGTGCGAATAAAGTTGAATGTCAGACAACATTTGCAAAAGGTTAAATAAATATACATTTATGTAAAAGCAACAGCCAAAAACCAACAATAACGAACATTTCCAGAGGCTATCAAATGCCAACAGCTTCGTCCTGGCAACTAATAAAACGTGCGCTAAATATTTATGAATTTTCATTTTACGACACCTTCGAAAGCAGCTGCAAAAACAAAACCAAAAAAAATAATACAATGCTGAAAATTGTCGTTCAAACTGGACGTTGGTCACAGCGCAAACGGCTCTTATATAATTTAAGCCAAGAGCACAACGACGCAAAGAAACAAAAACAACAAACAAGCAAGCGACGAAAAAAATTAACATAAAACGTGAAAAAGCACAAAAAAAAATACAAAGGAAAAATGTATGTGTGTTAAAAAAGATAGTAAAAAGAAATCACGTTTTGCAATTACACAAAAGAGATTCAGAGCTAACGGACAGTAGTACAAGAAAGAAGAACAGAGAGTGTGAAAGAGAGGCAAGAACAGTTTGGTTGCCACTCAAATGAGTTTTTTGAGGCATCATAGCTAATGTGCTAAAGTTTTGAGTGTGTTTGGCAACCATAAAAGAGCACAAGAGCGGTGGGATGCAGCAAGAAAGAAAGAAAGAAAAAAGAAGACAGGCAACGGGAGAGTAAGAGAGAGAGAGAGAGCGAGTAAGAGAGAGAGTGAAGTGATAGCCTGACGGTGAGTGAGACAATATAGCAGAAAAGTGCTTGTTGATTTAGGCAAAAGGCCAACACAAAAGCAAGCATAAAAGTTTAACCAAAAAGAAACTTGGCGCTTTGTTTGCCACACTTAAGTTATGGTTAACAATATGCTCACACTTTTGCCACTAAAGTTTTTTTTTTTGCCAACTGGGTTGTTTAATGTTTAAAATTATTGCTTAGCGCATATTTTAAATCTGGATTCGAATTGTTTAGCAAAGTTTTTTGTAGGGCAACAATAAAATCAGCTACCAGTTCTTAAGGTCTCATCTTATCTCAGCCCATACCAAATGCAGCCTTATTCACTAATTCAACCAAAATCCAAAAACTGTATTCATATTTGAAGCCTGAAGCTGAGCACAACTTTTACCAAAAGTACGCCTAGTAAGTTAGCATTTGTAAGCCAGAAACAAAATATACAAATATATACAAAACATATCCTTGCATTGCCTAAGCAAACTTTCAACTAAGCCGTACACAACAAGTCACGTTTTTAACCGCTTGCAAAACAATACAAAAAACCAGATGTACCAAATATAAGTCGCAGTTGCACTAGTTGCGGGCGGGTTGCGTCTTTTCTGCCATAATTGTATTGCATAATTTTAGCACGCTCCAATGTAAAGTGCATGCCATAAATACGCCTGAAAATGTATGCGGCAATATATTATAGCCTACAAAAGTCGCACACACACACACACACACACTTGTCTCATTACAAATTGGATTTCGCAGTCACATTTTGCTTATTGCGGTTAAAAAAAAGTAGAAAAAAAATCTATGTAAAATTCTTTATATGCCTTTTTTACCCACCTCTCTCCCCAGCTGCCTTTCGCTATCTGGCAGACAGAAGTGCAGCTCTCGTGTTGCAGCTGCACGTAGCGCAGTAGTAGAGGCATTTTGTTTGCATCTTATTATTATTATTATTATTGCCACAGAGCTGCAGATACTGTTAAAGATACAAACACAATTCATATATATATATATAAAAGGAGGCGTCTGCCGGCTGCCAAGTTATTGCGAAAATATAATTCACAGTGCTTTTCTTTTGCACCATTTTCACTCTCTATCTCGTATTCTCATTCGCTGGCAGTCTGTTTGCTGCAAATTAGCTGTGTGGCAATGTGATAATATAATTTTTGTTGTGCAATTTTTGTTGCGCAAAAGAAGTTTATTGTCTGCAATTGTGCAGATTATATAATCAGGCTTGATAAGCTTGCAAAGTTGCCAGAAAGGTTAACACGTTTGCTAGTGCAAACTGATACCTTAACAAACTGCACACTAAGCACGTATGAGTGAGGATAAAAATTATATTTTTATTGCACCATTTAGTACGATAGACAAATTTGTAAATCTACAAAGTTTTCTATAGTGAAAGATTATCAATTGATGAACTAATTTGAAGGTTTTCTATTGAACAAATGCAATTAGCAAAGCGTTTGCATATGGTTTGAAAATTCTTCGACAATTACAAAGTAAGAAATGCATGTTTCAATTTGCAAAACTTGGCAAAAAAAAAGGGGGAAATTGTTGTCTATGGTCCGACTTTTCACTAGAGCATTGAAAACTTTTGTTTACGGCCAGAAAATTTTGCTGGCCAAAATGCAGTTTTCACTCAATCGAAACCGAGTAAAAGTACAAAGCTGTCGATGCTTGTTGCTCCCCCAAAGCTCCACAGACATTTTGATGAAATTTAGTTTGTTTGGACCTGGTGATATCCTGTAGTTACGAGTAGTTATTATTGCTTAATGTTTGTTTTTGTTACTTATTTTTGTTTGATGTGAATTTTATCTGTTTTATGGCTATATGTTTTATGGATATAGAAAAAATTCTAATTTGATTCTAGACTGTAACATTTTACTTATAAATTGATCATACTCTCTGTTGCTTTACATCGCAATAGGAATAGGAAACAGAAAGTTTCCGTTTTTCATTAAACAATTTTATGCAAAGATATTTCAGATGCTTGGTATTCGAAGCAATTTGTGTGGTTGCTTAGAGAATTGAAAGCTGAGTGCTTCAGAGTCCACTGGAACTTTAAGAGATTTTATATAAAAGTTGAGTAGATTCTAACTGGAAACATTGTCATCCATTTTTAAACAAATCCTTTGTGGAATATGTTTAATTGAGCAGTTTAAGTTGATTGCATAAATATATTTTTGAATGCATTTCTTAAAGATAACGATTCTTAAAGTAGTTGATATTTCTTTATGACAATAATTTTGTAATTTTTATTTCATATTATTAAACTTTTATTCATGTTTTAATTCAAAACTTTGTGCTATTGTCTTTTAAACAAAAATTTGTTTACTAATTACTGTGCAAGCTTTTAATTATGATAAGCTTTGTGTATATTTTACAAGCCATAAGTGCAAATGCTTGTTAAAATTTTGCTTATGGGTCTAAATCCAATTATGTTATAACTACTTATTATTTAGCAAGCTTGTTGTCCGAACTTAAGCAACTGTTAATGCGTTAAGCACACACACACATACACACCGAGACAGTCGGAGAGCGTATCTCATGGAGAGACTGTTGTAGAACATTAAAATTAATTACCCAACCAGTTCGTATAATTTGAAGCGTCCGAGCCAGGCGGCAGCTAATTGTGGACTTGTGCGAGTCGTTTCATTGATTTATGGCTGCTAATTTCTACGCACGACGCTCAAAGTATTAAATAATAAACTCTAAGCGCGACGTCCTGCCACCGAAAAGGCATCCTGATCCAGCACGCCCGCCCCCTGCCACTCTCTCTCTCTCTCCTGTAGTCTCCAGCTGCGTTGCAGTGGCTTCAACGACGACATCGCTCGCGAATATGAGCTGAGCTGAGTAACACGCCCACTCACCCTTTCACACCCCCCAACCCCCCTCCCCCCTTCCCCTCTTACACAACGCCCACTGACTTTACAAGTGTTTTGTTCTATTTTATGGGCTACTCGCGCCGCGTGTGGCCGCCCCCCTTGCTACCCCACACATCCCCCACCCTATGCCATGCCCAGCTCGTTGGCATGTAATGAAATTAAAGGCGTAATGTAATACAGCTGGAAAAGTTTTGCACAGCGGTTATATCCATGGCTGCTTGCTGGTTGCCAGTAGTCGGGTTTGGGAGTGTACTCCGTTTTTTTCATACCTTCCCGCTCATATCTTGAGGCTGCTTGGTCGTCGCTGTAGACAGCCATTAAATTTAATTAATATGCTTTATTTTTTGGTCTCACTTTGAAAGTTGGCGCTTAAAAAGCTGAACGCATATACATAAACGGTTTTTTTTTGTAATTCAATTATTTATCGCTGATTTTCAAGGTTGTTTGTATTGGAAATTAAATGATTAAAAGTCAGCAAACAATCAATTAACGTAGTCATCAAGTAATAATCATAAGTGGAATACTTGCAGTATTAAGAAGCTGCTTAAAAAACAAATGATGGTATTTTTCGTGTAATTAAACTTTTTACTTATACAAAAAACTTTTTGACTAATAAAATATGTTAATAAAACTGAAAAATGTTTTGAAATTCTTTCCAACAGTAAAGTAATGGAAACTTAAACTATAAAAACTGAAACTTAATACTTAATCACCAAATTTCTACCAAAATGAGGTAAGATGTTCATTTGGCCTCCTTAATGGCTTGGTGCTGGTCAAACCCCATTTTATAGTTACATTTTCATTATTTTTCAAGAGATTTTTATATGAAACTATAATGCATAAAACATGTAAGTTTATTTTGTGTACATCAAATATTTTGCAATGCAATTAAATATATATTAAATATATATATATATAATATAATTACCCTTCTGCAGCGCCTACATAAATAGTAGTTAAACTAAGCTGGCGAAATTGCGACACGTTTTACATTTAAAAGTAAGGCCAAAGAGTTTTGCTTGAATGTAGATGCAACTATTCCCATGGCCTCAAACATATACGTGGAGTGCTCTTACAACAAATGTAATGGCATTAAAACAACAGCAAAAACTATAGCAACAATAAAAACAGCAAAAGGAAATGCTTGCAACTTTTCATGCATACTGGCGGCGGGCGTGGAACATAAACACACAAAACCAAGTAACAACAACAGCAACAACAATGCGATGGCACAAAACTTCAACTGACAAGACAACAAGGACAAGGCTAACAACAGACAGCACAGCAGCAGGCCCAAAGAGAGTGCTGGTTGTTTGGTGTGTGCCCAAAGGAGCAGGCTGTATAGGCAACTGGGAGACGGACAGGAAGAAGCAGCAATCGTTGGGGCAACTGCTGCCATGTTAGAGGCACGCAGCGAGACGGTTACAGCATGGCAAACAAGATGAGAACGACTTGCGAGCATTGGCAATGAGCAATGAGAGGGCGACTAGGTTTAGGATAGCGCCAGGGGCAGGGGCAGGGGCAGGTGGTGGTGGTGAACCGGGTCTAGTCGCACTGGTAAACTTCTGCAACTAATCCTGACTGATGTTGCGACAATATATAGAAAAGCGCAACATATGCTACAGCCGGTTCGCAGCTATGCTTTGCTGCCTCCTGCCAGCTATTCCATGCCATCCGTCCCCCTCTCTATCGCTCTGTGCTGCTGTGTGTCTCATTTCTTTGTACATTTAGTGCTGTTGGCCATTTGTGCCAAAGATTTATGCGTTGGCGCAAAACTTGCATCTCAAATACATTTCAACTAACGAAAAAACCAATAAGACAAACTTATCAGCAACAACTACAACAAAAGGTCAAATGTAACGAAATCTAACAAAATACTCATTAAATGCACATACATGTAATTGAAAATAGTTTTTTGTTTATAAAAATATATTTGCCAAGAACATTATATGCTTTACATTTGATTTGCAAACCAAATTAAGTATACGACAACGTCATAGAAGTGTAGTTATATGTATATAATACTCTTGCGATGTGAACTTATTCATGTTAACTAAACTAGTTGGATAACAATAGGTCGAAGTAATAATAACTACATAAAAATGTGACAATGAAAAAACATTTTTAAAAAATTTCTAAATAATTCTTATGTCAAATTGTGCGTTAAGGTGTGAAATGCTTAACTCAGCAAGTAATATGCCCACCCGCTGGGTCCATTTCACACTGAATGTTTCGTTATTTGGTGACTGCTTGTGTGCGTGTGTGTGTGTGGGAGTGCGTATGTGTGGGTGAGGCACTTGTGTTGCCAAAAGGCAGCGCCGCAAAATTCAATCAATATAATTGCAACACTTTAGTTAAGAACTTTACCAAAAGCTAGCAACAACCCACACACACACACGCACACACCCACGCACACACACACGCACGCACACCCACACACACACGAACACACACATACAGAGAAGTTGGTATGACAAAGTACGTAAACAATGTAAAGCGTTCTAAATTTATACGTGAACCTCTAAAAAGTTGCCCTATGGCGCTCTGATATAGGTAGAATGAAAAGCGTCAACTGCTGACGAGCTACAGGCGAACGCAAGCGCGAGAGAGAGAGAGAGAGATAAAGTGAGAAAGCGGATAAGTAAAAGTAAGCGCAACAGAGATGCCAGCTAAATTTATGCTTAGAAGTTTATGCACTTAATTAAGGCTCTAAAAACTTGCGTGTGTGGGAGTTCAACTGAAGAAAGCCTGGCAACAACAACATCAATGTTATAGACCTTTTGTGTGGGCGTGGCAGGCGGGGGTTTACCTTGAGGTACAAAACACACATAGTTTGTCATTGGTAGCCTGAAGGGGCGCGTGTCCTTTTGGCCCGTTTTCATGCGTCACTAAAAATTTTGCAACGCAACGTTTTTTTTTTTTCTTTGCTTCGGTAGCGAAATTTTGGGTAAAGTTTTGCAGCCACAGCTGTGACTTTGAAATACATTCAATCATTTTCAAAACTCATGCAAAATATGAGCAAAGTTACGAGTTTTCTTAATGGCCGAATGCGGAAATTGCATGTGAAAATAGTTAGAAGCAAAGCTGAGGCATTGCGAACTGAAAATAAACAGATAGGTCGATTTTTACATTTTACAAATATTTATTACAATTTTACAAATATTTTTTCCTTTATTTATATATTTTTCTAAGTTCCAAAAATGAAAAGAATTCCCTACAGTTTTTACCAAGTCTATAATACCTTATTATTATTGCTAGTATATTTAACTTTGACATTTGAAGTGTCTAAGCTTGCGGAATAATCCAAAAATTGTTCTGGCTAATGAGCCCAGAAATAGTGTATTTACATTTGAGTGACATCATTTAATTTTTAGTTTTGATTGGCCCAATTTATGCACTCACTAACCGAGACATTATTGTGAACTTTCGCATAAATTCAGCTAATTATTTAACGAGGCGAAATCACGTTAAACGCCTAATTAAAAAACGTAATTAGTTGAACGTTTGTGGTTGTCAGCGTTTAATAAATAAAAAATATCCGCATTTAACATTTATACAAACAAATGTTGCAAATTAAAAGTGCTGATTAAAAAAGCGAAAATCGAGCGAAACAAAGTAAAAAGCGTAATGAAAATGTATAGAAAATATATATAACAAAGTGTAATTAATTAATTAGCGCTAAGCTAAAAATGCTTAGCAATAGTTATTGGCAAATAAACGAGCAACAAGACATAAAGATATTAGCTTTGTGCATAATAATAATTCTAAAATTCGTTTATATGTATAGAAATGCATAATTTGTTCATTCGAATGGAATTGACACTTCAGTTGACAGCTGCAACGTATATATATGTAGAATTTTTCAGTTTGTGGATTTTAGCAAATAATTTTCGTAGCTTACAAAGATTTTTAAATAACACTTGACAGCTAATTTGTCATTTCGCAAAAGGAAAAAAATATTTTGCCAGTCCAAAAAAATTATATATTTTCTTTTTTATATTTCATCTGTCGGCACAACCTGGGCATTATTCTGATACTGTGTATAAGGTATGTATTAGGGTTGGGCTGTCAACATTGCTGACATTATGTGACATTTGTCCAAAAATCAACAAACAATTTCATAATTCGGACAACAGCTGAACACGCTCTCATACACATGTTCAGTGTTTTACTTTATTTCCGTGGACGCTGCAATGGAATTTTTTTCTAGTGATTTTCTAATTAAAATTTTTGGCAATAAATTTTGTCATGTGGCTGACAGCTTTCAGCTGCCTCGCACATACTGCAAAAACAAAAACAATAACAGAAAGGTAAACAAAAAACGAAAAATGCAAAACAGTAATAATAATATTAACAGCGCGCACAAAAGGCGGCAACATAATTTGCATACTTTTCAGGTACGCACACAATAGAAAAATGTGTGTGGGTGAGGTATGGGGGCGGAAAGGCGGGAGAACATTCACAATATGCTGTGCGTTGTGAATGCGTAAAACAAATAAATAAGTGCTATTCGCGGAAATCAACGACATATTTGGTTAATTTCCAAATAGGCTTCTCCCAGGCGCTTTCTAATATGCAAATTACAAATGCGCAAAAGTCTGCAAACCATTTTGTTTAATAAACTGCTTAAATATTTACACAAACACCAATTAGAGCATTATGAGCTGCATCCAAGTGCAATTTGGTCTCAATTTTAAATGCTCTTCAATAAAACTTTTAATTTTTATAACGCTTTAACGTTAAGCCCAAAGTATTTGACTTTTTAATACAACAAATATTTAATGTTGGTTCTTATGAATATTAATTAATGAATACGAAAGTAAACAAAGAATTCAATAATGCGTACAACAAAATTAAAAAATTGTTAATTATTGTATATCATATATATTTTTCTTTTTTCTTGTCAATAAAAATTAATTTCATTAAACAAATAATATTTTATATCAATTTATTTATAATAAAATTTTTTTTTTATTAAAATAACTGTTTTAAAGTTCTTTCAGTACAATAATAAAATGTTTAGCCCAATTATAATGATTTTTTTCTTTCTTTATTATCCTTTAAACTTACTTAAACTTTGTATATTCATTTGAGTACAAAACTTGGCTAAAAAACTAACATGCCCAATTGGGGAAAGTTCGATGTTTTATAGTGTTGTCGATTGTAGCTGGAAGCTAGAACCGTTTGATATTTGCATAGGTCGCGTATTTTGTGATTTACGGCTTTGCAAATAGATTTTCAATATGCTAGTAAGTGCATGTGTGTGTGTGTGTTTGTGTGTGGATAGAGCAGTTCATTGTATACCTCAATAATTACATTGTATTTATTTGTGCTGTATAGCGATAGTCGACGTCGTCGACATGCTGCCGGGCATGTGTGGCAAGTGGTGAGTAACAAGTGTTCGACTCTGAACCGTTTGCAGCATAATTATTGCAATTTATTTTGTTGCCAAAATCTGTGCAAACTATTTACACACACTTGCCGGTGTATTTGTATGCGTGTGTGTATGCCTGTGCGTGTGTATATTTGATTTGCTACAAATTGCATGAAGAGTTTACTTGTCGGTCGCACTTCATTATATAGTCGTAGAGCCCGCCACCCCAGCGGCAATCAATCAACGAACAATGCAAAATGCATGAAAATGCATTTGTTCAGTTTGCGATTTGATTAGACGGTCAATGGTTTTCAATATATATATACTATATATTGCGCCTATGGCCAATTGCATATAAACATGCAAAAGAGTCTATTTCAATATTGCCAAATTCAGTATGTTGATTTAAGGTACGTTTAGTTACGACATGTTTAAAAGTGTTTGTAAATAACAGATAAAATGCACTATAATTAGCATACTTCGGATAATGAAGTTTAAGTTTACGAATGATTTAAGTAATAGTTTATTCTATCTCCTTTACTAGATTGTACAGTGGGTCTTACTTGATAATTAATACAACCAAATATTAGTCGGCTCTCCTGTATAAATTCTACTTGGTCAGTTCCCTTAACACGAAAGTTTACAGCTTCAGATACTCAGGTGTTTGGTTGTTAGAAAAAAAGGCGTAGTACGAAATGTATGCAACTTAACTGTGAACGCCAAAGTTTTTAGGCTCGAGCTAAGCCGAAAGTCATCTTCGCAAGTTGTAGGCACCTTTTAAAGTTTGCGAGGCGATAAGGCCCCGCGAAAGTTTTGGTATTCATTTCGAAATTAATTAAATGTGTGCGCATATCTGGAATGCTGTCTCACAAGTCACGAAACTTAACTGCCGCCACTTCGATTGGGCCAAAGAAGGTCAGACCGGGACAGGACAGCACAGAGGTACTTAGGGCGGGCCGTTGGCAAAGTTAATTGCGCTAGCCAATAATAATTGGACAAAGCGGCTTTTCGCTGCACACGACAAACATAAACCGATGTCCAGGTGCACTAGCAGCAGCAGCAACGGCCACAAAGGAACTTAAGCCTTCGTTAAGTACAGCCTGACCCACCAACCACCACCGCTCACCCAGTGTAAAAGTACTCCTTGTTCCAACCATCGATTTTGTCTTTGTCCGGCTGCGGCTAGCCAAAAAAAAAATGAGTAAAGAAACTTATTGAAAGTTATTGCCAGACAGGACTTTAAGAGTCCGCTAATGCCAACTAGTTTCTTTACTTTGTTGTTGCACTGTTTCCGTACACAACTTTACACCCTTTGCCCTGCGTCTGGTTTTCCCTTTTGTGCGGTGGCTCTGCCGCAATACATTAAGCGGCTTAAATGTTGTATATTCCTATGTATTAGTGTATATTTCTCTCTTTGTGTGTGTGTGTAAAACTGATTGTTAACTATGCTATGACATGAAGTATTGATACTTCGTAATCAAAAAACAGTACTTATGGACAACTCACAAAAGGCTTCAACAACAATATTGCTTTTTTTCTGACTGCTGTCAAACTGTCAATGTTGTTAAACAGCTTGCAAGCTTGTTTTATTCTAAATAAAAAATGCAATATTAATTAATTAAGTAGTGGAAGCTTTATTGAAAAGATATAATGGTCAGTTTATTATATGGGATTTATTTTTGTAATCATTTTATATATTTATTGACAATATAAAACTCATTTTGCTTTCCTTATGGGAATCTGTTACTTTACCTTTAACTTTTGTTTGCTGTTGTTCTGTTTTCGTTTAAATCCCCGCTTGCAAAGAGAAACCTAATTTAAAGTGGAATCTTTCATTATCATTCACTTAGCTAGCTTTGAAGTCATTTCCTAACAACGTTGTTGGCTTGATTGAACCCCTTAAACTGACTTGCACGTAATATGTGCAACAAAAGCAACAAGCACAACAAATTGAACTTACTGTATAATGTTAACCAGGCAACTTCATGGACAGTTTGATTTTCATTACCCAAAAACGACGATTTCACATCGATGAGCTGCAACAACAGCAAACACAGACAGAACAGAACAGTACAGCATAGGACAATCTAGCGACAGGTTGATTTCTCTTCAAACTTTTTCGGTTTGGTTTTTTTCCCCCCAAATAAGTAAGGTAAGCAGTTTGGAGAGTGGATAGAACACACTTTGTAACGCACAACTGCATCAAGAGTAAAGACTCCACTCGACTCGACTCGTCGTCATCATCATCATCAACATCAACATCATCTGTGTTGTCGTCATTACTATCGGAGGAGTATCTGTGGGCCCTGTTTGGCGAATTGTCGAGTTGTCGAGCTGTTCGATGCACTGGCAAGAAGAAAGCCAGCGAAGCAAATTGTTTTTAATTAAAAGTAAACAATATCAATTCATTCGACAGTTATCCAGTTATGCTGCTGACATGGCCATAGCTACAGCTACAGCTACAGCTGCTTCTCCTGATTCTAAGCTTGCACTGGCTGCATTGTTTGCCAGGGATTAAGAGAGAAAAAAAAAGTAGGAATGGCGCACGAGCAGCAAGTAACGTTTGGGCGTGGTTGCCAGTGCTCAACTTTGACATGACCTGTCCATTTATATTGCAGCGCAGAGCTCGCAAACATTCCTTGGCCATTTTAATTTTGAGCGTTATTAATTGTCTAAGTTGCAGTTGGCGCTCGCGTCGAAGCTAACGGGATTATATCCCTACTCCATCTACAAAAGTTTTGCTACGAAAACTTACCAACTGTGTTCTTATTTTAATCAAGTTGTTTTCTTTTTTTTTCTTCTATTCAGTGCATTTTTTTTTTCATATTTATTTTGTGTTGCCTAACTTTGTTGCACTTTTAATTGGTCTAAAAATAACTGAAGTTTGTGTTCATGATTTTATTTATTTTTGTGCTTTAGTCTCCGATTTGATGATGCACACAAAACTTGCATCCTTATCCCCAGACAGGCTCTGTCTATTAATTTCACTCATCTGACATTCAAAGTATTTCCTAAAAATTGTAATGGAACACCTGTATTGAAAATGGACTTTAAACTTGCAGCAGATGCTAAGTAGAACAATTCTTTATTAGTTTTAATCATTATTCTATATGACTGCATTTTCCCCTTTTGTTTAACAATATGATTGTTATTTAACTAACTGTTGTTAACAGGGTAGCAAAAACTTCAACCAATTCTAACTCCATCTGATAATCTGGTACCAAACTACACTTTCTCGCATTTTTGCTAACTAACAAGTGTCCTTGACAAGGCGAGCTACATCACCTATGTAGGAAATAACTGTGTACAGTTCCTTTAACATTCCACATACGCACCGTATGCAAAAGAAGACAAGTACAAGCTGAGCAAGACGAAGAGGGAGGGAGGTGATGTGGCGTTTCGTTGGCATATACCCATCATCATCATTATGAATTTTTGGGGTGCTGCTCTCTACTTTGGGAACCGGTCTGGTGTCCTCTGGCTGCTCTGTTTGGTGAAAGGAAATACAAATGTGAGCATTCATTTCATTTCCGTTTTGTGTCGCAATGTGGACCCAAAACGGAAGAAAGCCAGGGGTATATATATATGTGTGCGTGTGTGTGTGTGGAAGGGGGGGCGTTGCTATGACTATGTCTCGACTCTAACTACCCAGACCCGTTACAGTTTCAGTGTGTGTGTGTGTCCAACTATTTATTTTTATGACATAATGTAGCTACAGTTGCGATTGCCATCCACCCTCCCCCTCTCCCCCTGGGCGTACTCTCGCCTGTTCAGCATGTGTATATCTGTGAATATTGCCATCTAAATATGTGAAAATTGCTCATTTGAAATGTTAGCAGAGCGATATGCTGGAGAGTGCCTAGGCAAATTGCCTGTCAGAAATTTTGTAGGCAATTTGTTTCTGTTTCATTTCATTTTTTTTTTTTTCTTTTGGTTGATGCTTATCGAAAGTGCTTGACACAATTGCTACAATAAATACTGAATTTAAATTTAGAACCAGTTCTCAAATATTTAAAATAGTTGTGAGTTGGATAAACACAAAATTATTTACATTCAAAATGTATTTTTCTGTTATATTAAATGCACACTGAAGAGTTTAAGAGTTTCGGAAAAAATTAAAAAAATATTTTAAAAATTAAATAATAAATTTATAAGCTGCATGTTTTGAGATTAAAATAAGGGTACCATAATAATACTCGTGGTGTACAAGAAAAATACTTGTTGGTAAGTTTTGAGTTATCTTTTTAATAATAAACTTTTTCCAATTAAGATTTTTAAATACATCGGGGATAAATTACATTTTTTAAATATTTATTTCTTTTCAATTTTGCAGTTTTTAGTTCAAGTCTTTTTCCTAATCATAATTTCCTTCTTGATTTTGTATATACAAAGATTTATTCTGAGAAACATTGGCATGTTAAAGAGTTTTATCATTTATTATACCCTGAACCCATTGAAAATGGGTCCGTCCGTCTGAACGGAACATTGAAATTAAGGAAAGCATGCAGTATAAGCGACACAGACTTACATACTTGCAAGCACTAACCTCACGCAATGAGTATAGGGTTCAGGGTTACTTCTAGTCGCTATTTATCGATTAGAGTTTTCCCCTTCATTTCCCTATCGTAATATGCCCTTGTAAATGAGGGCGTATAGTAATTGGGATTCACATTGAGCGCTTTGAGCATATCGCGTAGCCATATTTGCATATAAAACACATTTGAATAGGCACCCGGTATATTTCTCTGGGTACACTCCACTCCCCAGGCAACGATGCCCAGCTGAAAGTACTGATTGGGATGATCGATCAGGGGGCAGAAGAGCGGAGATCCTCCATCCCCAGTGCAGGCATCCTGATCTGGATTGCCTCCGGCACACATTAAACTCTCATGTAACTCAAAGTGAATACCCAAACGAGTGTTACGAAACCTTTTCTGGCACTCGTCATGATTCACAATTTTAAGACTAACACTTCTCATGATATTACGGTGTGTGGCCTCCTCATAGAAATTTGATTTACCCCAGCCCGCCACAAAGCAGTGATCAATATTTAGAAACTCGTACGATCGAGGCAGACAAATGGGTCTTATGCGTTGGTTTAGTTCCAGTGGTTGGTCGAGGACGAGCAACGCTATGTCATAAAATCCATTGACTACACCAAAACTCTCATGTGCAATTGTTTCCAGAACCGAGGCATTCGTATGCTTAAACGGCTCATCCTCCGTTTCGGTATCCCATTCACCTACACGCACCACCACGTGCCGTGGTTGATGCGAGAATACAATGTGGGCAGCGGTTAGCACCACATTTGGTGCCACAATTGAACCACCCCCGATGAACTTGTTAACTGTTTCGTTAATCACGTATATGGCTACCATCCAGGGAAATTCTCCAAATTTTGTGTCCTCTTCTCCGTTGCTTATTGGAGTTAGCTTTATCTCGCTATTACGGCGACCACAATCATTATTGACACCGGGCACCAGCGGTGGTTCTTCCTGCGGTTTGTTAAAGTTATTCATTAAAAATACACTTCATTAGCTCGATTTATAACTCACAATATTATCCTTGTTGCAACACACTTGGAAATCGTACGGACACGAATTATTATTATTATTAGAATTGCGAAAACTGATTGCTGGACTGGATCTTGCATACATATTTATGGTGTCATTACGGCAATATAATTTGAAAGTGCATCGACTATCAGGTCCACAAGATGGCCGAGCAGCTAATGGAAAAAGTCAAATATATTAAATAGATGTTAATTTGTATATAAATGCTCTACCTTCACTTAGTATAATCGTAAACAAAGAAAACAATAAGAATAAATTAAATATTTTTTGCACTTTGCTTATGCATGAGTAATTGCCGCTCATTGTTGTTAATATTATATATTAATTTTTCTTTTCAATAATGAATACATCAGTTCGCGAACGGATCTGAGCGTATACTAAGTCACGCTTGGCGTATTGAAAGCTTATATTTGTGCCTTGAGAATCAATTTAGTATAAATGTAGAAAGTACATTGCAGAGATTATAAACAGAGAGATTACGTTCTTTGCAACTGAATGTGAAGCCATATAAAAAAACCAAAAAACAAATCACATGAGCATATGCTTGCCTTATCAGTTCATAAATAAAAGAGAATATTTTTTTAAATATGTGACATTTATATTTGATTTCACTATCGCATGTGGTGATTAATATATTTCTTAAAACAATATCAATTTTGCATTTCTTCACTTTTTTTTACAGCATACATAAGAAATTGAAAAAATTAATATTAAAAATAATGCGTTAAGGGTATACAAATAATGATATATATTTGATATATTTTTATTAGTCGTTTTATTTATTATATTATAACCGCATAACGATAGTAATCAATATTTCGTTCAGTTAGTTTAGTGTCGATCCAATGGCGCATGTAATAGACGCTGGCATAGACACCTGGCAACTTCCTATCGCCGCACCCGAGACCCCAGGACACAATGCCCAGCTGATAGTAACGATTGGGCAGATCCCTGAATGAGCAGAACAGCGGTGATCCTCCATCGCCAGTGCAGGCATCCGCGCCCTTCTCTCCCCCTGCGCATATAAAAGATTCGTGCAGTTCAAAGTACCGGCCAAGACGAGACTCCCGAAGCATCTCCTGGCACTCGGCATGATTTACAAGGGGCAAATCCCTTTTGATCAATATGTGGCTGCTTTCCGTGTTTTCAAATGCCCTTTGACCCCAGCCGATAATAAAGCAGCGCTGCACATCGAACAACTCCTTTTCCCGCGGCATGCAGATGGGCATAATGTGATGTGTGAATGTGAGAGGAAATTCCAGAATTATCAGTGCTACATCATTCCAGCCATTATCATATTTAAAGCTCTCATGACAAACCATTTCACTTATGCGCGATTCCACATGTTTATAGGGTTCATTATCGGTTGTCAGATCCCAGTCACCCGCACGTGCCACAAGACTCTCAATTTTCAGAGAGCAGATAACGTGTGCCGCTGTGAGCACCACTGTGGGTGCCAATATGGAACCACCTCCAAGAAATTTCGAATGATTGCCAGTTTCAAATATAGCCACCATCCAGGGGAACTCAGCAAAGTTTGCCGCACCTTGTATACCATCAACTATTTGAATCACTTTGCCTCGTTCATTACGCAATCCACACTTAAGTGGTGCTGGCAAAACTTCGGTTGCTTTCTTTAAAGTAAATAAGAGATTTTAATCATCAAAATGTGTACAATAAACTTGATTAGCCTACTTACTATATTCTGTTTTTTACAGCATACTTGTAGAGAGTGTGAACACTGATTGCTGGAACTGTCTCTATAGGTGAAACTGCCTTGGCCATGATTTATTTGGTCCTTATTGCAAAGCCAATGGAAAGTGCATGTGCTGTCGGATGGGCAGCCAGGGTTTTCTGAATAGATATTAAAAATAAATGTATAAGGGTTTCGTTAAAAAAAAAATAAATTGCATAAATAAGCTTACCCGAGTTTATGCCGTAAGCTGAACAATAGAACAAGCAAACAACAACTAAGCCCAGAATTCGATACATTTCTGATTGCCAATTACATTTAAATATTATTCATAGATACACGACACATTCACAGATTTGAAACAATGCTTATAAGACGTCTGACCACATCAGCTGCTGATTATTGACTACGGCTCCAATTAATAAATACGTATTTATACGTTGTGGTTTGTGTATAATCGGCATAATTTGATTGCTTTCAGCTATATAAACATTATATGTTTAATTTTTTGATAAATATTTAAAAAGCTTCATAAGAAAAATCCACAACTGAAATCCCTCTCCCCCATCCTTCTCCTAGTCCCTCCCAGCACAAGTATTATCAACAAGGGAACGAAAACGTTTTTAAAAAAAGAGCAAATATATTCAAATGGCGACTAGCCATGGAACTGAATATGAAACGAGAAATTGTGCCCCAGTTTAGTTTGCTCAGCTTTAAGTTGAAGTTTGTGGGGGACTGCATTATAGAACAACTTGTCGCTGGATGACATTTGGCATAGGGGCATGGGGGTTCGTTGGGGCCGCCTAACTAACTTCCTGAACATGGCTTGATGACTTGTATGTGATGCGGCTGATGCTGCTGTTGGAACGCTTCAATCTTTTGTCTTCCCAGCCCGTATACGTTGCCATTGGCATACTCCACTAAATGGCAACATCAGCGTTCAACTCGACAGTGAAGAGAGAGAGAGAGAGAGTGAGAGAGATACAATAAGAGCGGGAGAGTGAAAGGGCATGTCAAGGCGCAAGTGATGTACATAGATATGGTCGTAACTTGGTCTAACCTCCCTGTTTTGAGTGCCTTTGAATCGATCCGGCAACGTGCCACTTGTTAACGCACAATGGGCTCTTTTACAACACTGATTGATGCGCCCAGTCAGGATGTTGGCGGACATGTTTGCAGTTTTGTAGTCTGACTTTTCATTGTGCAGTGCGTAGCGTCTGTGTGGCCTATTACTCAAACAACATCGTGCAATTGAGCTTTGGATAATAATACAAGGCAACAAAGTTTTTTTTATGAGATATCGAAGACGTTTCCGATTATTTTGTAGACTGGTGTAATCAAAGATATGAAACTTGTTTATAAGCTGCATTGCTGCTGATATGTGCCCGTAATGTTTTCCATATTAACCTCACCTTATGTTCCACACAATATTTACATAGCCCATATCCTACGATCCTTTTTTCCACCCATTCAAACAAGCTTCTTATAATTTTTCTAGGCGTCAGTTTACAACACTTTTTGGAAAATGTTTTGCAAAATATTGACAGAGCTATTATGCAGCGTGTACAAATTAATAGCAATGCCTGGGTAAACACACACGTACACTTCAAAACATGCATATGAATACACTCACATTCACATGTACACAAACATTCAGACACGCATATTGAGCAAATGCCTTTCAGTTCTAGCAGGATCTGTTGAATAGTGTTTGCATGTTTGAACGTGTCCTTGTTAGCAAATTAACACACACGCACACACATACACAGGCAGAGACACACAAAGACACATGCCAAAGTCCTATACAAACATATACACAAGCTAAGCAAACAAAAAGCGTTGCCTACCTTTGCGGGCGGCGTATTTATTTACGCCTTTGAGTGGCTCAGGCCATACCTTTGCACGCCTGCATTTCCCCCAACTCATCAACATACGCCTTATGTATGTTTCTTTTTCGTTTTTTATCTATGAATATAACTATTTCGTACTGGTTTGAGCGTGAGTTTTGCTTTAAGTAGGAGTAAAACATTTAAACAAAGCAAATTATATTTTTGGATAATTAATTGTGACTTTTTCAACATTATTATGCTTCATTTATTTTATATTGCCTTCCGTTCATTACTTGATAGCTTAAACGTTAATTCTAGTAAGTTTATTTAATATTGATTATGTTTATTTTAATCTTCATAAGTGTGAGACGATCTTAAGTCAACATTTATACTTCTCACTCGAAAGTTCTTATATATTCCCGCCTCCTTTTTTGCTTAACTTTCAAGCAGCTGCCTATTGCACCCTACTTCGAACTAGCATTTCTTTTAACTTAGTTCAGGTTTCACTTGAAATGAAAACAAACGAAAACTTTATTTTATAAAATGCAAATTGTTTTACAATTTGATTTCATTATGCAATGGCAGCTAGTATTATCAGCTGCTCGACTTTCAGCTTCTTCCATTTATTAATATTTTGTTTTAGCTGCTGTTGTTGTTATAGCTGCTGCTGCTGCTGTGCATTGACAAGCAAACAAAACTCAACACCAACTGCAGCCACAACAACAACAACAACAGCAGCGAGCCAAACAGAAAAAACTTTCACTAAGGTGTTGTAATATTGTTGTATTCTCATTGCTGTTATTGTAGTAACAGGTGCTTCTGAAAACTCAGAAAACAAGCGACTCTGTCGACACAGTCGCTGCAAAAAGTTTATTGTTCATGCTCATGTTTCGCTACTGTTGTTGGTTTTGATTTTTGTTTCACAATAAATTTGCTTGGCATTGCACAAAATTTTTGGAAAAAAAAAAGAAAAGAGAAGTTTGCATAAATTTGAATAATTTCCATTTCGAGTCAGTTACATATTGATTTTATTAGCAGGTAAAGAAAAAAAAAACAATTTTGACATAACTGTATAATAAAATATTTGTTAGAAACTTATTGAAGAAATGTTTTGATTGTCACCTGTCGTTTGATTCAAATCAACTTTCTCCAAACCAAGTAGAAATTACATTTCAGTTCTTATGCAAGTTTTATTTAAACTAAGCCCACGAATTTGCTGACCCACTTTGCTGTTCTCTCGCCTCATTAGCCAGTGACCAACATTAAATACACTTGCGCTGCAAAAACGGATAAAAGAAAATTAAAAAAGAAAACGTGTATTTAAAATATTTACAGCACTAATTAATTAGCGCCTGCTGCGTAGTCTGGACGCCTTTCAATTTGTGGTAACTTCATTAGTCTGCAGCGGGCAAAAATGCCAGCGCAACAACAAATTGACCCACTGACCCAACAAGCTACTAACACACCCAACCCACCCATCGGGCGAGTATCTTTTCCCCATTTGCTTGGTTTCTTTTTAACGCGCTTAATTAACTGACGCCTGCCAGGTGCCAGATTATATTTAAGGTTATGTTATCCAAGCCGTAGCACAAAAAGAGAAACGCAGCAAACAAAAACAGAAATTTCAAAAAAAAAAAGGAAAAAGTGAATGGATGCATCTATGCTTAAAGCAGCTTTAAACATGTTTGCTAATTAGTGTGCTCTTTACGTTGCAGTGCAACGCATACGATTCTAATAGTATAAGCAAAGTTCTTACTTGATAACGGATTGAAAGTTCACAAACTTCCGTAGATTGATAAAATGCAAACAAATTGAATTGTTCAAAGTGTAAGAATTAATAAAGCAACTTTCTAGTACAAGATTCTTAATAAACAAGTAACAAGGCTCTAGTCGATAAAGCTCCACAAAGAGATACACTGAACCCTTGACCCTATGCGGACTTTCAGGACTGCGCTACTCCGTTAATGGATCTAAGGCTCAACTTGAATCTTCGATATCTCCAGTGATTCGCAATATGCAATTCATTATAAGTCGCGGCTTGGCATCTAGATTAATACTGCTTTTTAAATTTATACTCTAACCATAAAAATCCACTTAAAGATAGGACAGAATTTTCCGAAGTCATAACTTCCTCAAAATTCAACCGATTTTCAAATGTAATACCTTAAAAGTCATGGTTTGGCCTCTAAAATAATACTGCATTTCCAGTTTAATAAATATTTTTTCACTCAAAATTGATGAAAAATTTCTTGAAAAAAAATCAAGTTGAAGATAGGTCAGAACTTTCCGAAGACATAACTTTCTCAAAAATCAACCGATTAGCAAATGTAATACCTTAAAAGTCATGGTTTGGCCTCTAAAATAATACTGCATTTCCAGTTTAATAAATATTTTTTCACTCAAAATTGATGAAAAATTTCTTGAAAAAAAATCAAGTTGAAGATAGGTCAGAACTTTCCGAAGACATAACTTTCTCAAAAATCAACCGATTAGCAAATGCAACACCTTAAAAGTCATGGCTTGGCCCCTTAATTAATACTGCATGCATTTCCAGTTTAAAACATATTTTTTCACTCAAAATTGATGAAAAAATTTTTGAAAAAAATTAATTAGGTCAGAACTTTCCAAAGTCATAACTCCGTAAAAATTTAACCGATTTTAAAATACAATACCTTTAAAGTCATGGCTTGGCCTCTAAAATAATACTGCATTTCCAGTTTATAAAATATTTGTTCGATAAAAATTGATGAAAATTTTGATGGAAAAATTCTTGAAAAAAATGAACTTGAAGATAGGTCAGAACTTTCCGAAGTCATAACTTCCTCAAAAATCAACCGATTATCAAATGCAATACCTTTTAAGTCATGGCTTAGCTTAAGAAAAGAAAATGTTGCATTCTACATAATAAAATAAAAAGATACGAAATGAGAGGGTTAGTTAATCACCATATCGGCTATTTTAAACTAATATCAGCTAAGCATAAAAATATCCACATATTTTATTACTAAAGAAAAATATGTGAATATTATTATTTTCTTTTCAAATAGCCAAGAAACAGTTTATTCATTTTCTAACTGGTAGCCATATTTTGAAAGAACATAATAGAGAATTCGAGGACATTGCTTGGTTTATAGCGCAGAACATTCAACACGTAATCCTGCATGAAATCAGCCAGTTCGGAATTGGACTCGAGAAACTTTGTCGTATTCTCATAGTTCAAGGCCTTGAGATCACGAAACTTGCGCGAGAGGACATTATTCTGTCGCCACATTAGCTCCATTTTGGGCACGATTGTTTCCGTTTTCTTGGGCGGGGCACAGACGGCGTGCAGCAGATAGTTGTAGCCACGCCAGAAGTGCAACACAATGTGTCCCTCTGGCGTCATAAATGTCTCGGCCACATCCTGCAGCTCATCATTGAAGCACTGCTGTGTTATGACGTGTATGGTGTTCTTGTACGTGCGATAAAAGATGCGCACCAACTTCCGTTGCTTGTGCACGAGAAGATTACAGCGCAAGACTCGACCATATAAATTCATTGTGTAATACTCGAAACTGCCGACGAAATTGTGACATATCAAATGACGCATGAGGAGTTGAATGCCACCGTCCAGGACGAAGGTGTGATCACGATCCTTGATATCAATGGTAGCCTTGAACTTTTGCGTCTCCTCATTTATTCTCGTTTCTCGTAAGGCAGTTAGATAGCGATCCGCATGGTTTCTCACCTCGAGCGACTTCTCCACCGCCGCATGATCGATGCGATCAAATTCGGCACGTTTCTCGCATATCAACTGAAAGCGATCGTCATATTTGCCCTTCAGCTGGTGTCCGCACTCGGTGAAGCCTTTGCCCTTCTTCATCTTGCTGCTGCTGTAGACCACATAGCCATCGTAGGCCTCCTCAACATTCAGACAGAATTTGCCAATCTGTTGCAACTCACGCTCGAAGAAGACCTTAAGGCTTTCGCTTAACTTACAGTTGGTGTTGCGCAACTTCGACACAAAGAGCTGCTCCTTGAACAAGACGCACTGTTTGACGGGCAGGAAATCCTTGGCATTGATATTCCACTCGCATTCTCTTAACATCTCATCTGATGATTCGATGGGTCGAATCAATGCGGATATAATACTCGACACACTGATCTCATCCTGTGCACTCAACTTGTCCCGGCAGGCAACTACATCGAGTAGCTTTTCATCATCCGGGTCTTCACCCAAATCGCATGGTAGAAACAATGGTGGATCCAATTTCATAGGAATTGCATCCGCAGAATCCTCTAATGTGCTGTCATCTAGGTTTTGGTATTACTTTATTAGTTGTAGACTACAAAATAATTGAAGACTCACCCATTGTAGATAACTATAAAGAATATAATAACTTGTTTCACACGATAACTGCAAAAGAATTTGGAAATAACCAACAAAAATTTAAAAGGCGAAATAAATTAATTCCAATAATATTCAACAAACTAGCCCAAACAAAACTGACGGAGAAGCCAATATATACTAGATTAATATTGAATAAAATTCAAATTATTTACCAATCTTTAAAGTGAATCGAATTTTCTTCGACATTTACTAGGTTAATGCATGTTTGGGTTAATTAACATTAGTTAAGAAAATCAAATATTAAACTTTAATGAATTTTATCATGAATAGTTTCTTCTGAATTTATCTCGCAAGCCAAATTAGACATTTGACAATTTTGTTATCTAAACATAGAATTTGTAGAGTTTCTTCAGAACTTGTAGACAATTAGCTGTAGCATCATTTGAAATGCTCACAATATCTCAACTGTTGTTGTTGTTAACAATTGTGAAGAGTTTTCCACATGAGGCAACTGTAGCTACAATAGGCGTCAACTGGCAACAAGGAAAATATAAATGGAAATTTTGCAAAGAGCAACAACTAATTGCAAGGCCAACAGCTCTTCAGACAACTTAAAGCTGCAAACAAGTCAGGTCGGAGATGCAGTTTGTATATATATTATTATCTGTGTGTGTGTGTGTGTGTGTGTGTGCTTGGATGAACAGCAAATGAAAGGGTCAGTGCATAAGGCATAAGGATGCGAGTGGCAATGGCAGGACATGCTCATTGTTATTGAAGCACAAACAGGCAGAACAAGTGAACTGTGTGGGACAGGATGGAGTGGTGGTGTGGGCGGGTCGTACGCACAGAAACAGACTCATTAAAACGCACAAAACGTATGAGCAGAAAATCAACAGTTAAGCGAACCCAAAATAAAAGACAGAAAAGAGTCTTAACTCAAGGGGTTAAAAAATAAAAATATAACAAAAAGCAGAAAGGAAACGAATATAAAGAAAAAGAAAGGCCTTGTTGCGGCCTTGGCCCGAACAATATTAAATTTGTTATTAAGCCCTGTAATTATTTGCTCAGGCGGAATTGTTGGCATTTTCTCCGCTATTAACTGTCGCTTCTTTTTTTTTTGCACTGGTCAAGGGCCGAGGAGGAGTTGTTCCGGGAGGGGGGGTGTGGGAAAGATGAAAACATAAATAAATTATTCAGACGGGGGACAAAGACAATGCGCTCGCTGTTTGCTCAGCTTATTTCACAGTCAACTTAACTTTAAAAGATACGCGCTGAGCCTGCCGGCAACCAAAGAAAAATGTTCACAATTCCTTTACCTATTTGTTTTATTTCACATTTTTTTCGTTTCGTTTCGTTTCCTTTTCATTTTCATTAATTTCTTATGCATTTGCTGAGCGCGTAAATTAAGTACAATTGTTTTCTTGTGTCGTCCACTTACATTTAATCTTCATCTTTTGCATTCATTCACATTCTTATTCACATCCATTCGCCCACATTCGCATTCGCATTCACACTCGCATTCGCATTCGCATTCATTCATTTGCTTGGCATTTGTTTGAGTCCTTCCCCTGCTGCTTATTGTTCGCACATTTTTCAACGCCCAACTTTCCACTCCCATTGAGTGCTAAAATAAATCAAAATGCGGGGCAAAAGGAGGAACAAAAAAAGCACTGAGAAACGGCGCAAAGCAAAAAACCAAATCTTAAATGAGAATTGTAACCAACCGTTGCCGCCGCATGCAGATCCTGCCAGATCCTGCGGGGTATGCGGCATAATCTCCGTGGCCACACACCCATACACACATACACACCCATAGGAATGTATTGGAATGGGCCTTGTTGTTGCGGGCTGCCAAGCTTAAGGGTCAGTAATAAATGTCATGATATGAAATTTATTTACGCGCCTCGAAAACCAATGAAAACCAAAGCAAGCAATGGAATGCAACAACAATAAGAACCATACCAATACAATCATACAAATGCCACTACACAAAAACACAGCGCCAAAGACAATTAAAAGAGAATAGGCGCCAAAGCGTAGACAGTGAAAGGGGCGCAACAAGAAATTCAAGTCCAAATGCGTGAGCAAATAAATCTAATCGAAAAAATTGATTAACATTGATTGTACTACAATACAAAGTTAAGGAATGAAACAAAAAATAAGAATTATTAGCTTTAAGTATGTGGAATCTAAAGAATATATATATATAAATTCTTTGCTCGACTCGGACTTACTGCTCCTACATATATTTAGATTGCAAAGAAACAATCAAAACAGAATCATAGCTTAAGAAATTAGGAATTGGAAGTATGTTTAAGTTAAGGAATGAAACAAAAAATGCTTGTTTAAAGAACAAGAAGAATTATTCGTTTTTGTATGTGGAATTTAAAGAATAAATAAAGGAATTAGGAATGGGGAACATATGTAAATTACTAAGTAAAAAAAAAACGACAATAAAACTGACTGATTTTACAAATATATTTAAAAGAGAAAACAAATATTTGGGATCATTATTCAATTGTAACTTTTGGTGGATAGATTAAACAGTTGGCAATTATTCGATCGTGAAATATAAATACACTTAGTTTAACAATGTTCACATCTTTGTAAGTCAACCCCAAACTTCGTTGAGTTCATCATTGGCATAAATTATTCGATAGTTTTTGCGTTTATGTTTCGCATTTGATAGACAAATGTCAATTGTCATTGTGATATCAATTAATTTATGAGTATTAACGCATGAATGCGAACATGAATAACATGAATAAATGTCACAATTGCCCAACGTATTCATCCATCAAGTTGTAATTTATTTAATAAAACTACTATTATTATTGTTGTGTTGTCAGATTTTGGCTGCAATTGATTTCAAATGCAAAATTATGCAATAATGGGCGGAAAAGCCGCAAAGGGGGATTGAAGAGGGTTGAGTGGCGGGGAATGGCGTTTTCTTTTAATTGCTTTTAACATGATTTACACGCTGTTTATGCCCAGGCCGCGTTTCTCACACTTGTCCTGCTGACAAATTGCAGACACTAAACACACACAACAACAACAACATCAAAAGACAATGCAAGTGACGTGCCAATTTGGCATTTAGGATGAGAGATGAGAATGGGGTGACGTGTAAAAGGACTGCAGGGAAGCGAGAAGTGAAGAGCGACAAGCTACGCTGAGAGACGCTACTTAAACTTGACATGAGCTCATAAACAAACACAGGTTGCATGTCCTTTCACACAAAACACACCAACACAAACTAACTCACACACACACACGCACACCCACACACCTCATAAAAATGCGAGCTGACAACACTTTTGTATGAGTTGTAAATACGAAAGCTGCTGGCAACAACAAACACCCGAAACACACCTCCCTCATCTACAAGTGGATTCTTGTTTTATGCCTGCAGCACGGAATCCTGTCAAGCTTTCAGTCAACACTTAAACATGTGTCTGTGTGTGTGTGTGACTGCCTTTTGCCAGCTGTTTTGTGTTGGGGGATGTGTTAATTACAGAAAAATTGCGAGAATTTGTATTATTTACTTTGTTATCAAGATTTCAGCTTACAGCTAGCTTACCTCCATTATTCTTCTTCTTGTTGTTGTTGTTGCTACTGCTCGTTTGTGCATTGTATTGCGTGCGTAGCCTACAATTGCACACATATATGTATGCGTGCGAGTGTGTGTGTGTTTTACTGTCGTCAGATGTGTGTAGAGCAGGCATCTTGCTGTTTTAAGTGTTGCCTTTGTGAGGCTTCACTTCAAGGTTAGCTTTTTTTTTGTTGCTGCCAGGCATTTAAGGAATTTGCCCAAAAACTTCACAGAGTTCTTTGATTTTAGAACGCTTGCCAAAAAAATTTTTAGATTTATTTTAATTAAAACTCTTCAAAAATAAATAACAACCAGCAAGTGGCTTAGTTCATGCGATGAATGTATTGTGCGATAGTATACGAGATCGATAGGAAAGAGTAATCGAAAGTTGTCACAAAGAGGAGGAGGGTCGATTACCATTAATAATTTTTAGATTTATTTTAATTAAAATTCCTCAAAAATAAACAATTGCAAGTGGCTTAGTTCATGTGATGAATGTATTGTGCGATAGTATACGAGATCGATAGGAAAGAGTAATCGAAAGTTGTCACAAAGAGGCGGCTGGTCGATTAGCATCTATCGATCATTGGCGTGTGAAGTTAAAACGGAAAAGAATGGTTTATTCTAATGGGATTGTAATACAGATAGAGTGGAAAATAAAGTACCCCTCTTCTTAACAGAAGCGAATAAACTTATTAAGAGCTCGTGGGGAAATTTCCCTCTCTAGTCGTGATCGGCCATTATTCTTTGCGCTTTTGTTTTGATTGCAAAGAGTGCGAGGCGTGAGAGAACGATTAGTTGTTGCCTTACTTCATTTCTATTGTTGTTGTCGCAGAACTTGAGTTTCTGTTCTATTTCTATTACATTCTCATTGGTTTTTTCTTCAATATAAATAAATATCACAAACATGTCAATACATTAACTTTAACGCCCAGCAACTCGTGCGTTTCCTTGTTGATTTTGTGACCCAAGCAACCCAATAACATTATTTACATCCCTTAAACAAAATCGAAAGAAATTTTCAGTATTAATGCGAGTTTTGTTTGTGGCAGTTGACAAACATTGAAAAAATCGTAGAAATTTTTTTAAAAATATTCTTTTTCGTTTGTGAATCGTTTAAGTATGGCGTGTTGCAAGGAGAAGGACCTGTTTGAGGGCGGCGGTGACTGCACCAATGAGACCATTGACCTGCATCCGAAATCAGCTTGTCCAGCGCCATTGATCTGTCCGCCTCCACCGGAAATGGGACCAATCAGACGACGCAAATGGACGCCAGCGCCAGTGGGCTTGGCGCCACCCACCGAGGAGGAGCAGCGTCAGCTGCAAGAGTACGCCAAGAAGGTAGCTGTGGAGCCGGCGCAGGAGCACCATCAGGTAGCCGTGGATCTGCAAGGTGCCGTTGATGACCAACAGCAACAGCTGCAGGACATTAGACAGGATCAGGCACAAAAGCCACTGAAAACAGAGGAAATGCAATTCGCAGTAAGTAGCTGAATATGAAATAACTGAAAATATAATAATATTATTATTAAAACACGCAGCGTGGCATTAATCCCGATGCAGATAATCTGCAGAATCCACCTTGCTATCTGCCACAGCCTGGCGACGATTTGCCGCACAAGGATTCGATGACGCCAATGGGTCCCATTGGACCTTGGGCCACGGGCAAAGTGGACTGGAGTCCCATGGCTGGTTTAACTGGCACACGTCCCATTGTCGACAGATACTCGATAACCCGTTTCAGCTCAAATGAATGGCGCGCTAGGAATCAACAGACGGTCCAGCATGTCAACTCCGTGCTGGATAAAGCAGATAAGTAAGTTTTTACTTCTATCTTACATGATGCATATCAGGATTTCTTTAACTGCATTTGTTTCTTCATTGATTATTATTCTTGTTCCCACAGAAACCGCTTTAGCTCAACCACCGAATATCAACGTCTGACGGCAATGGTCGAAAAGACACAGAACGAGACAACGGACAAGCTGAGGCAACGTTCGCAGGTGATCTGCAAGTGGAAGAGCACACTGGAGAATGCGATCAGGGCCATGACAGATGAGATCTTTATGGTGGACGAGGAACGTAACAGACTGCGCAGAACTCTCGTAGTGCTCGGTGTGCCCGAGTCGATAGTGCGCGAGTGCATTGAGAAGCGTTGCGGTCGCCCGGACACTGAGTTGGTGCGCGATCATACCGAGGAGGAGCTGGTGAATGAGCTGGCGTTGATAGCCGAAATTAAGAAAGTACTGGGCAAGACAATGGAAGACTTCAATGCACAGCAGCTGGAGAATCGGGCAGCCAAGCAGCGACTGGAGTTCGATTGGAGCGATAAGCAGGAGGCCTATGATATAGATTCCACAAATGTGGGCTTGAAGAACACATCGCGTACAGTTATGTTCCATGTGGGCGCCATGCGTCAACCACCCGAGCAGTCTTCGGAAAAGTACTGGGAATACTTCAGTCTCGAAACGCTCGAGGAGTGCGAGAAGTGTCGCCAGAGATCAGCAGGACTGCGCAGCACCCTCAATGCCATTCTGCTCAATGGAGCCAGGGATATACGCGCGCAGGCGGATGTGGTGGAGAAATCATTCACCTCACGCATCAATTGCACACAGGAGGCAGTTCAGCGCTTCGAGAACGATTTGCATCGCGTTCTGCAGGATCTGGCCGATGTGGAGACGCGCATCGAACAGCTGCATGGACGCATACGCAGCTTCGATGCCGCCATGAAGGTGGCCCAGACACGCATGCACAATCGCAGCTATCGGCCCAATGTCGAGAGCTGTCGCGATGTTGCCCAGCAGCGTCTCATTGACGAGGTGCACTCCATCCAGAGCAGTGTGACGGCCATGTTGCACGAACTGACGGCAGCGGAGGAGACCAAGGAGGCGCTAGTTGGTGTCCGCAGCACTCTGGAGCGGGAGATCATGTTGAAGCGACGCACTCTGTTTGTGGACAGGGAACGTTGCATGCTGCTCCGATCGCATTATCCATCAACCAGTGCGTTATCAGGCGTTGGCGACTTTTAGTTCTTTATATGTATTTTCAATTCTTATTGTGTAGGTAATTTTTCTAAATTCATAATGTGTAAAATTCAAAAACTTGCATGCAACTCCAATATTTAGTTAATTTATTAATCAATAAAAAGGAATTCGCGTAGTTTTAAATATAATTTTAAATCTTTTATAAAGGGTTTTTTAATTGGCGCGGGTAGATTTTGGCGGCACGTGGCGGCCATTTTGTTTCGCTGACATCTGTCAAACTATTTGTTTATTATTCATTTGCTTATGTCAAATCATAATAGCAAGTTTGAACAGCACTTCCAATGATAAAACTTTTATTTTATTTTATTCCATTTCAACATCTACCCTCCCTTATTGAAAAACCCTATATATTACACAACTATCTCTTCGTTATAATTTTTCATTGAATGGAAACGAAAAGGTATTAATAATAATTTTCTCTATAGTTTTTTACAGCATTAAACTGAATCGTTTCCATTTGACCCCATTTAAATCACTTTACCCAGAAGTTTCCTCTTTGACTTGTCAGCATATCCTTCTTGCATCTTTAGAATCATGCACAACAGTTATTCCTTGACCTTGCCCACGCACTGCATACTACATAACCGAAATCTATGGATTTGACTGCTACGTTTTGTATGAAGCAACTGCACAACACGTGGCTCCATATAATAAATCTTGGCCCAAGGAATGTTTTGCACGTATGCGGAAGCAACATCCAGTAGCCAAAAAAAAAGAAAGACAGAAACGAATAGACAGAAGTCGACAGGACAACCGAACAAGAGACATGTGTGTGACAGTCGTGTGTGCGTGTGTGTGTGTTTGTGAATGTTTTGACTTGGGTTTGCTTTGCCGGCCGCAGCACGTGGCGTATGAGCAACGTTTGTGAGTGTCACATGACCTTTGCAGCAGGCCAAAACAATTCCAGTTGCGCAAATAGAACAGACAAATATTTTTAAACTAAACACAAAATAAATTCAATATGTTGTCAAGATGTGTCTGAAACTTTATTCAGCATTTGTTTTTTGTTCATAGCAATTTAAAACTGTGATATTTGTTAGTTTTGCGTTTAATTTATTGTCCTTGGGCGGATAAAGCCACACTCCACAATATAATCACAGACAGTCAGAAGCATACCAATATTAGAATTTTAAACCGATTTAGTTACCCCCTTCAACTATGGCTACACTAAAGTCTGCTTCTAAATTGAGTACGTGTTGTTCTGGCTCTTGAACGTGTTTGGTAAATAATAAGTGCACGTGTGTTGCGTTAGCACGTGTGTGTGTGTGTGTGTGTAGAAAGTTTAGTGTGTTTTGTGTGTCCTGAAGTTGGCAACATATTTCCACTTTTATGTATTTTCAAACGTGTCTGATTGCCATCAAAGTAATGTCACTTAGCTGATTTCATTTTATTGCACTTATTTCGTAGATATGTCTGTAATGTGGAAATTTCAATTCGATGTACGGCTTGCAAAAGGATTTTTATAAAGTGCAGCAGGACTTGAGTATAGACATTACCTAGCACATAAACTTTTTCTGAATTATAAATGTTCAAATCAAATTTTGATACACTTTTAAACTATAAATAGAATAAAGGAATTTCACTTATTGTTCAAATAAATGAAAATGCTCACCTAGTTAGTTATATTCCTCTGGGAAAATACAATAAACTGATAAACAAAACTAAGTTTAAAAAAATTTGTGATTTGATATTCTAAAGTTACTCTTTTAATTGCCCATTTTGGATTTTATTTTCTTCAGACAATATTTTTCCATAAATTGTTTTCAACTATGATGGTATTTACAGTCTGACTGTCGAAGCATTTGAGTTATTATGCAAATTGTGCTTAAAGGTGCCAATTCGTTATGCAAAAAAAAAAAATCGCATATCCCCCACAGCACACGCACCTTTCCCCCCGCGCTTCCAAACGACGCTATTTTTAACTCCATTACCATTTCCCTTGGCCATGCATGCCACATGCGGTGTCGTTTTTAGCATTTGCGTTGTTAATATTTCGTAATGCCGGTAAAAATCACAGCGTGTGGCCAACAACAACAGAAAAAAAAATTCCCACATGCACATACACACACACACACACACTGACGCATACACATGTACGGTGGCACATGCAAAAATCGGCGCTTCGGTCCTTCATGGAAGAGAGGCCCATTGTGTTTGCAACATATTTTGTTGTTTGTTGTTTTTGGCACCATGCGGCGTTTGTGCTAAGAAAAAAATCTGTTGCATACTTTGTGGAGCTAACAAAAATCTTTATGTATTTGCAGACATCCCGCAATGCCAAAAAAAAGAATTATTTCACATAAAAGGAGTGCGTAAAATGGCGTTTCTAAAATGTGATTCGTGTTCAAGGAAAGGATTGCTTAAGATGTGCGAAACTGTTGCAACTTCAAAGCTGAACAAAGTCTTTGAAGCGCTTAAGAAGTTGACCTTATTTTGATGCTGATGATATTTTCTTGTTATGAGTTGAAGAACAATATGGGGATTGTATGCTATGAACACTTTAACAATGCTTGGTGATGTCCAGAAAGGTTCACACAAGAACATTTTTCATAAGAAAATAGTAAAATTTGACAATCTTTTATAAATTGTTCACACATTTAATGGTTTGGATTAAGTTTGGTAAAATGTTTTGATGTAAGTATTATAATAAATAAAAATATTAGGCTTCAATTTTATTATGCTCCTGGGTTCCAACTTTCGAGTTTGAACACTGGCTTGTTAAGTTATATTAATTGTACACATATATTTAACTATTCATGCGTTTTAGAACTACTTAGAGCGGGCCAATCTTTTGCTTTTCTTTCCAGACTGAGATGGGGTTAAGGTTGAGAAAAGAGGTGTATTAGCTTACCTTTGGACGCTAGAGGCAATAATTTAACTTCAACGCAGCAAGAAATGCAATTTAATTTTAACAAAACCTGACATTATCACACGAGCCAAACGGGCCAACAACAACAGCAGCGGCACAGACGAGTTAAGTTGAAGTTTGGAGTTGCAGCTGTGGAGTTGGCAAAAAGCAAAAGAAGCAGCCGCAGCAGGATAAAGAGGCATGTTGCAAGGGGATAGCAGCACAACGTAACTGCAACACAAAGTTAGTAACATAATAAGTAGCAATTTTCGGTTTCCGTTTTCCGGGCCAAGCGGCAGCGGCAGCAACCTACCATAAAAATACATAAAATTGCGCCAGAAATAAAACGATGTGGAATAAGACGAAAAGTGCAAAAACCCAGACGAAGTAGTGCAAAAACCAAAACGAGAACGAGAACAAGCAGCCAAAAGGCAGCAGCGGCAACAGCCTGCAGCTTGCCACGCTACCATGGCAAAGGGGCAAGGGTTGCTGAGCAGGGCGTGTCTGGCTGCCAAGAAAGTCGTCGCGCATGCAGAGTAAATTGCAATTTTATAGTTGCAAGTTCTGCAGCAGGCTGGCAAAGGTGCAAGTTGCATCTGCTACCCCCCAAAAAACGTAAAGCCCAGTTGTGCTGCGAGCCTTAATACTCTGTGCCCGAAAACAATATCTACTGGAAATCGCCTTTAGTTGTGAGCGTCTCCAAGATAAGTTTTTTTGAATAAGGCAAAAACATCCATTTTTGAAGAGATAAAAAAAATCTACTTAAATACATATGTTCATAATTTTAAAGATTTAAGCATTTTAAATAATTTTAAAATATATTTTTTATTTACTTTGCCAAGCAACTTTTTCACTTAACAGAATTTTGTATAACTTTTTCGTTAAACGTTTTCGAAAACATCCCGTTTTGGGGCCACATAAATGAAGATGCCGCCGACGGCGAATGCAGCTAAATTAGTTGCAGGCCACAAAGCAGGAACCGGGCTTGGAGATGGGCTGGCAAAGTTACTCAAAAGCGGCGTGGACGATGAGGACAACAAAGGTTGTCATTTTGCTTGGGCTCGTTAGCATTTTGCAACACTGGCGCAGTCGTCGCTCGGATCACGTGTAAAGTAGCACACACCCACCCGAACACCCCCTAAGATGATTTGTGACCAGATGCAACTTTTTGCCGACGCCTCCGGCAGCCATTTTTGATATTATTTCAGCGCCACTATTGCTGCTACTGCTGCTGCTGCACTTCCGCTTCCGTTTGCGCCAGCGACTCGCAGCGTTGCATGTAAATGTAGTTTTTTGATCGCTTATCACAGTCTCTATCTCTCTCTCTGTGTGTGTGTGTATGGTGGTTCAAGAGTTGGTTGGCATAATGCGGGGTGACTGTTGATTTCATCTCTGTTGCTGACTTGTTGACTTTGCCGGGGTTAACTGTTGAAATGTTTATGACTTCATTGTGCTAATAAGAGATATCATTTTCATTGTGCACCATTTGCATCTTATGTGCATGTGTACGTGTGTGTGTTTGAGTCAGAGGCACGTGCAACATGAAAAGTTTTTCCTCTTGTTTTTATGAGCTAGGAAGGTGTGCTTAAAATTTGTCAACCAAAATTAAACAATTGTTCTTTTTTTGTTACCTTACTATATACATACAGTAAGCTCTAAGTCTAGCTGTTAAACTATCTACCATATTACATAAAATAAACTATAATACATTAATATAAAGGGTGTTTTTTTTAGAGGTATAGAACTTTGAAATGAAATAAAACAAAGATGTTTTTTTTTTATTGATATGAAATTTACTTTATTCGAAAGAAAAACTTCTGGCATTATAATTGAAATATGATTTTTGGCATATGTCCGCCACGGCTGGCCAACATTTGTGGCCGTATATCGGCAATAAATAATAATAAGTCTAGCGGTTGAACTAACTACCATATTATATATAATAAACTATAATGTATTAATATACATATTACTTAGATATTGATTCAAACAAACCGTCAAAACAGTCAGAGTTCACTGTCCATAAAGTTTTGGTTCTCTTCATCAGAGAATGAATCATATGCTATAAGCTTTTAAAACTTGAAAGCAACATATTATACTATTTTTTCAATATTTTTTCGTTTTCGAATAGCCATGGTTTTCATGGTAGTGAAAATATAAAATACGTTATAAATACAAGAGTAGAGTTTATTATTTTGTTTGTGTTTTCCATTTAACAAATACTCAGATTAGCATACGTTAAACGGGGACAACGCACAATAAAACCCAAATCCTTAGGGAAAGAGAGAGAAAAACACACAACAACAACACCACGGCGGACATTGAGTTCTCAAAAATTAGCAGCTCGTGTCAAAAGCATCAACCGATGGCAGGCAACAAACGAATGAGGCATGCAACGGCAACGGCAACAGCAACACATTTTGGTTTTTGGCCTGCCTGCAACAGCTATAACCCCCCACCCCCCGCGCGCTTGACCACTCACACCACCTGCGCGTTCAGCAGCTAATGCGGCGTGAATATGCAACGTGGACGTGGGCAACCTGCGGCGGCAACAATGCCAGCGGCTACGGCGTCCACGTTATCATCATCAATGCACGAGGCCAGGTCAAAATATTTGTGCCCACAATCTGCCTGCCCTGCATTGTGCTAATGTGCGGTCTGTTGGTCGCGCAAAAAGATTAGCCAAGGCTTCAGCTCTGCGCCCTCTGGTTGTTGTCTCCCTCTCTCTAAGTGTGTGTGTGCGTGTGTGTTTCTGGTCTGAAAAATCAAAATTGCGGCACGCGCAGATTGTCTGGCATTTTATTACCTGGAATGTTGACGCTGAAGCAGTAGAAATGATTGAGATTGAATGACATGCCAACACACAGTTGACAGCAGCCAAGACATGCAAGAACATGCTTTCACACACACAAACACACACTCATAAACATACACACTTTCTTAAAAATATGCAGAAAAGCTGTGCGACAAAATAAAGGTTAAAAAGAAAATGCCATTTAAATGCAAAGCATATTTTTGGCAACCGAAATGACTGGAAAAGGTGCCGAAAGTGATTGCGTGCAGCAAGTGGCAGGTGTCAAGTAGTAGCAAGTGGTATGTGCTATGCTACGCTTGACTCTGCCTCAGCCTCTGTAAATAATCAAGCTAAATTTTGACATGCGTAAGCAACAAACTTTCAGAGGGACACAAAATGTTGCAACTGTATGGATACTAATAAAACTAAATAATAATATTTATAAAGTATGAAATACCGTAAATAACTAAATGGTTTTCATGTGTATATACTATTTATATCCATTTCAAATATTAACTTTTTCTAAAAAAAAAATTTATTCCCAAAAAAAAGTTATGATTATTATTAATACCAATTTTGAGTTGTTGAATTATTTTACGATAATTTTTATAAATTTACAGCGCAAGCCCTAAGTTGCTTATTTCACATTCCGCAAGGGTATTCAACAAAAAAAAAAAAATTATAAAGAAAAAGGAAAATGAAAATAAAAAGGAAGAAAAAAAGGAAGACTGCGCCTCAGATGTTGGCCTGACTTTTGAGCTGTCAAAAAGTTTTGGTTCTGTCGCCAAATGTTCCCACGCCTGCTGCGTTAATATGTTTGTGTGTGCTCGTGTGTGGCGGGGGGGGGGGGGGGGGGGGGGGGGTGTGGAAATGGGGGGGGAGGGGACATTGAGCTGTTTGTCTTTTAATTGTTTGCACTTAAGTAGAATTTGGCGTCTTTTTGTTTGTTTGTTTGTTAGTCTGTGCTCGTGTAAGTGTGTGCCTTGTAGGTTATGACTTTTGTGCAAATCGTTAAGAGAGAACGCTCAAAGAAATTACAACCTACAAAGTACAATAAGTTTGGTATGAAAGAAATTAAGGTATGAGCTGCAAACGCAAATATGGATGTGAGAGCTCTTGCAAGGGGTCCTTTGTATAACAAATTTAAATCTGTTGAAATCAAAATTCGCTTAAAATTGCTTACGCAAATGAAAACATAAGATGTATTTTTCTTTTACGTTTTTATTGCATACTTATTTGTATAAGATGTCATTTTTAGTGATAGAAAAAGGACATAAAATACAAATAAAACTTTTGTTGACAATACGATTTATTTATTTAATAAATAAACTCTCAATCAAATAATTACTTAACGATTTCAAGTTCATCGAAAGTCCCAAAAACCATACTCTTTCACTCTTTTCGCCATTTTGCATCAACACACACACACACATACATAGAGGAGAAACTCATGCACACATGTTGAAAACTCAGCAGCAATCAGATAGAATGCCAATTGACTTATCTGTGCGGTCTGGCAATAGTAAAATGTTTGCCCTGACAAACATTACAATCTGCAACGTTACATTCCTCAATCTCCGAAACCCAAAAAACCAAACCAAACCAAATCGTACTGAACCGAAAATGTAATCGGATCCTTGTCGTAGTCTTTGGTAAATTGATACACACATCAACGTAAGCTGCAACGTTGCGTTGCAATAGCCGCAAATCTTTGCGTAAATCAAGCAAAATGCAAATTTTAACCAAAAAAAAAGAGAAAAAAAAAGACCTACGACCAGAAAGCGAGTTGGAGTGAAATAGGAAATAACAAAAAAAAAAACCCGAGCACATAGGGCAACAGGCAAACAGAAGCACAAACATAGGAGAAACATACAGAAAGCTGAACGAAAATCGTTGTGCAGATCAAATGGCTGTCAGGTAAAATGATGACGCGAACGCAAAGGGAGTGAAACGAAAGTGCCGCAAAGTATGCAACGTTTTTGGGCAATACCAAAAGCAAAAGCAAGTTCCTAACCAACAAAACCTTATTTATCACACGTAACGGTAACTCTAATTCTTTCTCTCTGCCTCTGTATCCTTGCCACCTTCCATTCGAACTTTTTGAACCACATTTTTGGTTTCTCAAAATCGCATGCGAGTGTTGGCCAATTGGATTTGGTTGGCCTCTGTATGCTGTGTATGCCATCCAGCACCTGGCTAACACCCACGTTCTCATTTCTGGTTTCTGGTTACCCTTTCCCACAGCCTTGGCAAGACATGTTCGATGCCGTGAAAACTCGCACAAAACACAATTCGCACCTCTCGCACTATTTCCGCTAACTCTGATTGGGCTTTTTGCTTTTCGGCCTTGTGATTGCCAGTGAAATTTGATAATCAGTCAAAGAGGTTTTCCATGTGGTCAATCGTTGTTGTTTTGTGAAGTTGGAGACAATTAGATTTTGTTATGTAAACCAAAAATTCGGTACGTTTTACAGAAATTTGAAGTACTCTTGATACATATGTAAATGTTGGGATCTTTCCTTCCCCACACACCCAAATTAAGTGAGTGTAGATTCAACTTATCCAAAATATATGTTCAAGTATATTTCATTGTTAGTTTTTCAATGGCTCGAAGGCTTCAACTTAACAAGTAGTTCAATTTAAGTTTTTAAACATAATGCAATTTAACACAACAAAGTCGATACTGCGGGCCATTTTTGCCTCATTTAATTAAATAAGAGGGCGATGTAAAAGGAAGGGAAGGAAAGTGAGTAACGGAGTAGAGAGCATGTTATATTTCAATTAGTTAGTCGGCAAAGAAGCTGCCACTGAGTGAGGCTCCAATGTGATACATTGAGGCAGCAAATGGGTAAACGAGAAATGGCAAGCAACCTGTGAAAAATAATTAACTGCATGCAACAATTTGCATGCCACGCCTAACTAGCGACTGTGGCAACCAACACTGGCCAACTGGCAAACGGGCAACTGACAATCGAGAGTGACAGACGAGGTTTGCAGGAGGTGGGCTTGGTGCGTGTTATTGGCATTGGTTGCGACTCGGAGGCAACACGTATTGAATCGCGTGTACACCACACCGAGCGGCAAAATGAAAATCTGCATTTAATTTATTGATGCAACAACAACAACAACAACACGTGACAGGCAACAACGAAAGTTTTGTTGAAGCTTTTTAAGGGGCAGTGCACCGTGGCGCCTAAATGTATGCAGCGTAAATTGTTAAATGCGCGCTTAATCTGCATATGGCGATGGAATTGAGAATGGGAACGGACACTGGGTGGTAGAGGGTTAAGGCGTGGCAATTTCGTAGCTGTTCGCTGCTGTGTTAAATGTCTGTCTGGCTTCCGAACGAACGAACGACCGAACGAAATTGTTTCATTTGCCCATTAAAATGTACAGGCGCACATTTAAGCACTTTATTGGTTTTTCGTAACGCCAGCCCAGCCCAGTCCAAGTGCCCCCCAATGGCACGCCCACTTGCAACATGCCACAATGGCGCAGCATTGCGGCTGTTTGCCACGTTTGCATATCTGTTTTTCATGTTCACAATCGCTAATCGTTAACCCACTGCATTCCCCTGTCCCCGTTGCCATCCCCTTTCCCTTTGTCTGATATAGTTAAACTCGTATTTTTGGCTATGTCCGTTTTCAATGTTAGCATTTCGCCGTTAACATTTGCGTTTATTTTAGGCTTACGAATTTATTTATTATATTACGAATCTCAAATAGAAACTATCTGAGTTTAAATTGACTTCCCAATCAGAATTTCTAATCACATTTTCATGCATACCACAATCTACAATAAGCTGTTCTCTAATAGTTTATGATTTAAACAGTTCACAATAAACATTCGCCTATCTTTAGAGCCCGCAAAACTAACTAGATAGTTAAATTTTACTCCCATTGAAAAATTCAATAACATTTACTCATAAATGTCTTGTTGCCAATTCGCTGACGTCATTTGTTTATTATTTTTTTGGTTTGAACTAAAAACTGGTTTGTTGACTTTGTTTTTTGTTTAGCTTTGAACACGAGTTTTTGGCTAACAGCCAAAAAGAAGAGGCTCTTACACAACTAACCATCATGTTTTTCTATATATATATCTATATATAAAGGGCCCAACTCGCCTCGACTCGACTCGGCGACCTTTTTGATTAGATTACGCAACGTAAAACTGGTTTGCAAATTGAATAAATGACTTTTGAGTTGCCAATATAAAACGTGTTTGCAATTTTTGATTAGCAAACAGCCAAAGCGTGAGTTCCTCTCAAAAAGCCCTTCCAAAAATAGAAAAAAAAATTGTTTTTAGCTTAAATTTTGTTCAGGCACAGGACATACAGGACTCGCACAAAACTCCCCATCGCCTATGTCATTTGTCAATTTTTGCTTGGGTCATTTTTTGGCGGCTAATGCTGCGACTGTTGGTCGCTTTGTGGTGTACGTGCCGCGTTTGTTGTTGTTTGTTTAGCGTTGTTGTCGTTGCCGGACCAATTAAAATTCATTAAACGTAAATTAACATTGAAGTCCGGCAGAAAGCGACATTATAAATTAGACGGACTGGGGGGACTGAACACATAACGCCCCAAATGAAACGCAACGATTGAAAGCTGCAAGGCAAACAGAATCTGGAATAAGCAAATTGACAATCGATTTGCCCGATCATTTTTAGACCGACTAATGGAATGCTATATTGCGCTTGAATCCCTTGGAATTCGATAGGATTGGCGATATAATCAAGCGTGGGCGATAGTTCAAAGTTGAAGTTGTTTGGACAAAACAAGTATTAGAGAAATGTAAAGGGTTTGAATACTTAAGGTAGAATACAAAATAAACCTTGATAAAAAGGTTAATGAAAGAAATAGTTGCTCGAGCAACGATATTATTGGGACAGCTAAGATTAATTAAGATTAAGCATTCAAGATATATAAATATATTTTCCATCATTATATTGTGAACTTCATTTAAAATTTATTTACACTTGAATATAGTTCAATTTCTGACAAAGCCAAATTGTATATCGTCGAGCGAGTATAACCAGAATTTCACTTGATGCCGAAATTCATTTTCAAATTACAGTAGAACCATATATCAAATTACCAGTGATAAAGATAGGGTATAGCGTTGATTGAAGAATCCATTTTACCAAACGAAGAAAATTCGTAAGAAGAGGTTTCAATAGACAGCGCATTCTCAAGCGTCTTGCGCCGTAAGAACTGCGAGTAGAAAATGTTTATTAGTTATTCAAATATTTATAATATTGTTTACTTACTGCCTGTCGTGTAATCGTCAAGTCCGGTAGATATAACCGATCCGAATGGAATCGGCAGTTCCATTGAATCGGTTTTTTTTTTTTTGTTTTTTATGATTTTTACTCTTTTTTTGGATTTTTTGGATTTTTTAGAAGTTTACACTTTTATGCTTAGAATATTTGTTTTTTACATAACAAATGTTCTTTTTTATATTTTTAATGTTTTTATGTTTTTTTTGGGAATACATGTATATATGTTGTTTGTAGGAAACACAAAGTTGAACTGAATACAAATCAAAACACCGAACTGCTGGAATACAGAAAATTTGAATTTGCTGCGATGCCTACTTGGATCAGAAAGTATGATATATATAGAAAACATTTACTTAAGTTACTTTTAGCAATAATAATAATACTAAATGCCATGAAAAAGAAGTAGAAAACATTTACTGGAATTGTTTCTTTCATAAGCATCGAATCAAAGGCATTTGAGGCTGCTTTCAAATCGGTTGCCAACTTTGGCGGAATGTTAAAATCCAATTGAAGCTTAATGAGCTGTAATATTTGCATTTTGTTCACACGCTTAACACTAATTTGTGCGATTTGTACACCCGAAAAACTAGGCAACGCTTTTATATATTTTTCTTGGCAAAATGCCGCAAAAACCGGAAGAGCAACCCAAAGCCAAATAGACAAAGAACTGTCCAACAACTGGCAACTGGCAACTGGTTCACAGAAGTAAAACTTTTTTTTTAGTCGGAAATTGAACATTTGGACATTTTGGAATTGCTTGTCGAACAGAAAAGGTAAAAAAAAGGGGAGCAGAATGAAGACGGACAAGAAGAACAAGAAGGATGTGTAATGGCAGTAAAAAGAGATTTTATATTTTTTTGCATATTGGATTAGTCTGGGTTGTCAAACGTTGGCATACATAAATCTATTAGGGATTTTGCGCAAAAGCGTAACGAAGGCAAAATATCCAACATCAAAAGCCATAATTCAATATTAAATCACTCATACGCCAGGTTAAACCAATTGGCCAGCAAGTGAAATGGATTTGCGATTTTTGCTCTGGCCAACAATTAGTGTGCCAGTTCGAGTTATGTATGAGCCAAAGTCGAACTTTGTGTGTATACGTGTGCGTGTGTGTTTGTGTACAGCTTTTAGCCAAATGAAAACCTCAAATGCTTTGCGCTTGGGCAACGGTAAAATCTTCTAGTGCAAGTTTGGCCAAAATCAACAAAATATTTCAAAATAACAAATGTGTCCTTTTTCATGCATCCAGCAAAATACTGTTAGATGCAGCATCTCAAATGACAAAGTGCTTGCAAACGCACAATATTTGTCTAGGTGATGCGTATCAGAAACGTAGAGTACCCTACCCGTGCCCCATGCCCCTTGCCCCTTGCCAGTTAAATGCAAACACAAATACACCCACTCACAGACACTCACACACGCACAGAAACACTTATGCAAACGCAAGACATATTAATCAGTGAGAGGATGGGCAGAGAGAGAGCGGGGTCAATTGTAGCTTTGGGTTTTGGTCAACAAAACAAATAAATTGCAATTTGTGTAATTCCAACACCTTGAGGCGAAAATCAATGCTCGAACACAACACTCTTCTCTCTTCCACACACACCCTCACTCTCTCTCGCTCTCTCTCTCGCTCTGCTCTTGTTTTGTTTGCTGGCGTGTGGTGTCAGGTGTGTGTGAAAATATTTACAATTAAACACAATAGCTTGCATTCGGGCTAAGTTTCAGTTGCTGGTTTACAACTTGCAAATGTTTCCCCATCCTTCAGGGCCAACTCAACTAACTCTAGCCGGCGTGCTGCGTATTTGCCTACATTTCAGTCAAGTGCGTGCATGTGTGTGTGAATTGAAATTTGAGGTATCTGTCTCTCGTATGTCACACGATATTTGATTTTAATTACATCAAACTTATTTGCACAATGATTTTTGTGCAAATCTCGTTACCAACTCAAATCACAATGTATGTCAGGTTATCTCAAATAGCTAAAAGCTGAATTTCACACAATATTTTGAGTGAAATATTTTTTTTGCATTTTTGTCTTTTTATAGAAATTTTCCCATTTCGATTTATTTACTTTCTAAGCTCTATGAATTGAATTACATAATTTATAATTACTCAGAAGAAAGTTTATGCTGAAAACCAATAATCATTGAACTCTTTCAGCTCTGATTTGAAACGAGAGTTGACATAGGGGCACATCAATTATGAGCTCAATCAACATTGTGCTACGGGTCAACTGTGGCATTCATGCTACACTTCTGTCATACTTTTGACACTGGAACTCAAGCAATTACAAAGAGACAAACATTTAAATCTGCTAAGAAGCTCTTTTGTATGTTTTGCTTTAGTTACGTATCCAATTCTCATATTTAATCAATCTAAAACGCTTTATTAGCTACACAATCCCCAATAAAGGCCACACAAATTTGGCTTATAAAGCTAAGAACACTCAGCATTAATATCTCCATTCCAAGATTGGTCAACGGGGCTGGCCCAGTATTAGCTTACTGTAACCAGGGGCTAACCTTAGTGCTTAGCAGCAAAGCGCTCATGATGAATGCAGAGAGGGGGTTGAATATCTATGGTTACCTACCTATGAACACCCAACACCCCCTAGCTTAACCCTAAAGTCACATTCTTAGCAATTTTAAAGGCTTTCTATATTCTTGCTCGCTTTCCTTTTCACTCTTTCTTACTCGGCAGCTGAATTTGCTGTGTCTTAAGAGCTTTAGTCCAATTTATAGCGCGGCCGTTCAAAAACACTTTAAGAGGTTTTTTCCCTTCTTTTCTATCCTGGTGTGCATATAAAAATTATACGCCTGGGCGTTAAGTGAAAGCAACTACAATAATAATAACAATCCAAAGGAACAATTAATTTTATTAAATTGGTTTTATGTCTAGACTCTAGAGAAGGCATTCGTTTGTGCAAAATATATATGTAAAGTTGTTCGAATTTTGTTTTAATCTTTTCTTTTACAAAAATAAAGAGATCTTAGCTTTGAATACATTTTAATGCTGGGTATGCTCAAGAACATCAACCACAACAGCGGCCAATGAGCAACAGTCAATGCCATTAACAGACTAGTATGCGTAGGTATGCGTGTGTGTCCTTACGTACATATATACATAGAACACATTATTTACAAAAAGTATTTCGTGGCGAAAGCATCGCTTGCTCTGCGAATATCCTTTGGCAACTGCAGGACTGTGGGACTCAACTGTAATAACTTTGCTAGCTGAACAGCCAGAAATTTGCTATTGTTGTTGTCTAGTTTTGCTGCCCTGCAGTTGCCGTTAGATTTGGCCAGTTGTAAGCAAGCTTTCAATATTTTCACACTTTTGTTTTAGTTGTAAGCTGTTGCTGTAATGGTTTTTCTCTCTCTTTCTGCCATTGCAAGGCTCCAAAATACAATACAATTACACACTGCATGTAAGTGTGTGTGTGTGTATGAACACGTGTGTGACTGTGTTGAAAGTAAATTGTCTTTGGGTGTGCGTAAGAAAAAACTGCAACTGCATCGAAGGAAGACAGGACTCCTGTGACTGCTTGGGGCACAAAATATTTGTTGTCCTGCCTGTTGGCTGCCTTACTGAAAAATATATGGCCTTTGTGGTTCTTGTTGTTGTGCAACCAACAATTTATGTGGCTAGCTTGGCCAAGCAGGGAGCAGCCGTTGAAAGAAAATGGCAACGGGATTTTACTCTCTCTCTCAGGGCGGCATATTGTTTTAAATGCAATTGATTCAAGTTTGCATTTGTTAAAGGAAAACCTTTTCGTTTATATTCCAAACTGTTAAGTGCTTTGAATTTGTTTAAGCAATGTATCAAAAAATATATATAATGATATATATATCATATTTTTTTTATTATAAATTCTTTTATTTAGTTTGAACTAAACTAAAATATGCAATTTGTTACATATTTTTCCATTTTTTATTTTTTTTTTTAACATTTTAGACATTTTTTGTTGCAAAAAAAACAACGATTAAAATTAATTCAAATATTAATTTATGCTTATGCTTATGGCTAATAAGTATTTTTGGTAATAATCGCACTTGAAACACAAAAGAAAAATAACAAAGTAAAATATAAAAATAATTATAATTAGAAATCATCAAATTTACTTTACTTTGTACTGCAGTTTAATTAATTTTCAAACGCTTTCAATTCATTTGTGAAAAAAAGCGTAAAATATTCATTGATAACACAACAACATAGTATTATTTGTCATTAAAAAAAAAGGAAAAGGAAACAATGCACATATTGTTGCAATACAAAGAATTTCAATTTGTCGCTGCCGTTTTTAACCAATAAAATTTTATCAAATATTTTGCATGACTAAAACATGAGCATATATTAAAAAATTGAATCACTATCATTCTGCATATATGTTTTTATTTACATATATTCAATATATATACATAGTTGTATTTAATGTTCAATGAGTTTGCCCCAATTAATGACAGCACATCAAGCAATTGTGTAAACATTTTAAACACAACCAATTGAAATTTCAATTGATTTATGTTAATTACTGATAAACAAAATGATTCTCATTGATTACAAAATTGATTTTAAATGAAATGCAATCGAAAAAAAAGAGACAGTTAATCAGCAAACACGCCCATTTAATGACCAACTACTTGGCCCACTGATTAACGTACAATGTTAGAAGGCAAATGGTTGGATAAATAAAAGCGTTAAAAACTGATTTAAAAAAAGCAATGCACTGTTTTCACAGTAACAACTAAATGTATACATCGAAGAGGCAGTAATTAAACGGATTAATATACGTATATATTATATTGAATGACGGTTCTGTGATATATATATTTTTAAACTTGTTGTTTGACAGGACAAACCTCAGCCAAGTAATTAAGTTTGGACAAAGGTTCCAATGTTCGCACTTAGCGCAACTTCTCTAATTGCATCTCCTGGTATTGCACTTTAAGATAGTTAACACTTAATTATAACACTTTACCTGCTCCACGCAAATTGATTACTAGTTCAATTACTTTTCTTATATTGGTTTTCTTCTCCTTTTTTTCCAATATGCAGTTCTAAATGGAAATAAACTTGACTCACTGGCAACTAACAGCACATCCTTCGAGTTCCTTGGAGAATTTGCTGTATACTTTCGCAATATAATGTCTGTTGATGCCTAGTACAAATCTTTGTGTACATTAACTTAATGGAACGCACAGAAACTTTGGCAAAAGAATATTTTTTAGGCACTTACTCCATAGGGTCTAATTAAAAGCAACACAGACAGAAGTTTTCAACATTTTTGTGTAGATTTAGCTACGAAGAAAGTCATTTCGATTGAAACACTTAACTTGAAAGAAAAGTCTTTAAGTCATTTGAATTTGATGCGGAGGGCTATTTCTCAAACACAATGCTTTAATAAGGCTTATCAATTTCATGTCCCCTGCATATTGAGCTGCAGCAATTAAAAGCCTTTGTCTGCAGGAATGGGCATAATGCTAGCTGGGGGATGTCTATTGAGTTGTAGTCGCTGTCTGGGCTGTCACAAGCAGTCAAAGTGGGTGGAGTGGGGTGGAGTAAGTGGGGATTGGTGGTGAAGGCTGTTCGTTGCAGTCCCGCTGTGTGTAGAGGCCTATCAGTGTCCTCTATCCGCAGCAGCAGCAACAACAACTTACAACTGACTTTGGTCAGCGATGCAGTCATGTATGCTTGACTGTGTGTAGTATGTATATGTGTGTGTGTGTGTGTTTCTTGGGCGCATGCCAACACACAAAACATGCCATAAATCCACAAGCAGCATATAATTAATAAGGATTAATTGTGCACCAGAACTTGCCACGGCGACGACGACGACGATGCCATACTCAAAATTTAATTAATTAATAGCACAACTTTAGGCGGCATGCAGTACATCAGATATTTAACAATGCAAGTGTATGTGTGTGTGTGTTTGAGTGCGATTCTGTGTAAGTTGCATTTAAACGCATATAATGTGTAAGTTTACGTTTAAGTTCCAGGCAATATTTGGCAAACAGAAAAAATACTTTTTCGCGTAATTAGCTTCAGGCTCAAAATAACTTTTTCATTAGCTGCAATGCTTTGAGTCTCAAGTTATTTAGTTTTTTTATCAGTTCTACTGCTTAACTACCTTCTTTCAGGTGCCAAAAAGGCCAACACTAAAGTGTAAAACGGCACTTAATGTAAAGCTCCTGCTGGCAACGTCCTGCGGATGGGGATTCGGATTGAGAGTTGTTGGCCAGTTGACGGCGACAGTTAAAAGTGCAGCAATCGCTAAATGCCAAACGGGAAGATTGCATTTAATTACGAAAAGTATTTCATTGCAGTTACAACAGACACTTGAGCTAGTAATAATTAGCAAGAAAGATTTTTAAAAGTGTAAAAGAAACTAAATTCATTATTAAGACCAAATATACCATGAACTTTCCAATTAGTTTTTCACCAATATTTTTTTGTGTTGTGAAAAAAATTTGTAATTAACATAAAACCAAATGTAATTGGCGAAAAGCTTGCCGATGCATTAATAATTTTAATTGTTTCAACTGTGCCAGCATAAATACTATAAGTTAAAATCAATACAAACTGTTTATAAATTAAACCTACTTGCATTATATTTATTTGCATTCGTTTTCAGTTGCAGTAAAGTAACAAAAAGTTCATAGTCTTATATTTCCATATCGTGTGTTTTTGTTTTAAATTTATGCCAATTAAAATAATGTGCATTATTTATAATGTTTATTTGTTTTAAATGCACAGCTTATTATTGTTTAAATGTTATTTGGTTGAACAAACAAAATGAAATTAATGTCTGAAAGTTGAATATTTAAAATTTGACTCGATTTTTTGGGTTCGTCTTCAATAACAACTAGGAAATGATACGTGTTTGAAAGGCGATATAAAATGGTCATCAAATATTATCAGTGAGAAATGAGCTCGTCCATGCAAAATACAATTCTTACAAGTTTTTCACAATAGTTTTTACACACAAACACACACACACAAACACACAGAGAGAGAGAGATATTTATGTTTATACATATAGACAATAAATTTTGAGGGTAAAAGCAATTTGGTATTTATCTGTGTGTTTTCATACTTTATGCTTGAATGATTTTTCATTTCCTGTTTCTTCGAAATTTTATTATTGTACTGTAGCAACAACAAACAACACCAGCAACATCAAACAATAACAACTATGGGCGATATTCTTTTCCGTTTTTATTTTGAACGCTATTTCTCTTCTTTTCGACATTTTGCCCAGCCACAAAACTGTTTTATGCGCTATCTCTTTCTTTCTATTTGTCTTCCCCAACTCTTTCTCTCTCTCTCCCTAATGTATCTTGAGCGCGTAAACAAATTTCATTTGCTCCGGCTCTCTGATAATTCGTTTTTGACGCGCTTCACTCATCGGACGATGATGATGTCATCAAATCTAAACAAAAATCATTTAAACTTCCCCAAACCGCTGGCACACAGATACCATGCCATTGATTCGTTGCCGACGCGTCACATCGTTTCTCTCTGTGTAATTTGCATAATATCTAAATTTTGCATACTTATAGGCGCATAATTAGGCAATTTCGCATGGAGTGTCAAGTGCGCAAGCGATTTGATGTTTGTTTCGGCCAAAAATACACAAAATTTTAATTGACATTTTGTTTTTGCCAAAAACTGCTTTTTAAAGCTTTGTCGCTTCAAAAAATACGGCAGTAAAGCGACAATTCAAAAATATACGAGAATCAGATACCCCAAACAATTATTTGAACTATATGCAAATGCAAAATTGATTGGCATTCATCATAGTGTTATACTATTTCAATCTGGCTGATTTTTACTTATAATATAACTAAAACAAATATACGAACATGATCAAAGTTTCACTACTATAGCTCACAAACAGAGGATCTAGTTTGCATACAAATAGGCGGACATATAGACATGGCTCTAACAACTAAGCTCGCGATGCAGATCAAGAATTTATATACTTTATGGGCTCGGATATGCTTCTTCTATTTGTTACACATATCATGACAAAATCTAAATCAAATTTTCAAGTTTAAACATAAAGTATTGATACATAGTATAGAAACTCAAAAAGCTTAAGAACAAGTACATAAAGTATTGATACATAGTATAGAAACTCAAAAAGCTCAAGAACTGTTATATGGATATGTTCCGCATCTTTAATGAACAGTTAAAGCGAAGCCTAATATCCTGATGCCAATTTAATTGGGGGTTCCATTATTTATAAACTTTATGGACTCGGATATACTTCCTTCTATGCGTTACTCATATCATGACAAAATCTAAATCAAATTTTCAAGTTTAAATATAAAGTACATAAAGTATTGATACATAGTATAGAAACTCAAAAAGCTCAAGAAGTATTATATGGATATGTCCCGCATCTTTAATGAACAGTTAAAGCGAAGCTTTATATCCTGATGCCAATTTAATTGGGGGTTCCATTGCTAAACGTTGCCTTGTCAGCATTTATGTGCCATTCAGATACTCGTTTATCTCGTAGTCCTCTTTTTATTTACCAGTTTCGTCGCTGTGCTTATTTTTTTTGAACTTTTTTCACCCGCTGGCCACATTGGTAAAGGGCCACAACTGTACATACGCGCATTTTTAATAGACTATGCGACCAGTTGGCTGCCCCCACTCCTTTCTCCTTGCTCGAATACTCAATCCTCTATAGAAACCCCACACTCGAGCAGCCATTTTGAACGTTTTTAGCTGCTCGCCGCACAATGTTTGTCTAAGATTCACGTTTTGCCCACAGCACGCAGCCAGCTACCATTCTGCCCCCCATCCCCATCTGCCCGATTTGGGCATCCCGCTTTTCCCGGTTTCCTACTCGTTTTTTTCATCAGCTTGGGAGAGGGCGTAACACACTTGAAGCGAACGCCGGATATTGGCTTCATACACCGCCAGCCAATTTTAAATTGCCAATATTGATTTATACGCCACATGCGTTGCCACATGGGGCATCCACTTGGAGGCCAAACATGGGGCGACTCTCAAGCATTGTTAAGTTGCAATTTTGCAGGTGGCACATGGCACACAGAACAGCACATTGCAACGCTGCATTTGCAGTAAGTAAATGGGCAATGGGATTTCACAGTTAACGCCGGGGAAATTTATTGGAAAACACGCGCGCGGTCTTAACAAGTTTATGCGCACAGTTGTTGCCTATATATATATATAAATTATATATATATATATATATATATATATAAGTTATATAATATAGAACCATCCAATGCACTCAAGGAAAATAAATATATATATATATAAATAACTTCGCAGTGCAATTTGATATGACATCAAAAAACAAGAACATGCATGTGTATGAACAAGTATCTGCTGTCTCTTTTTTAAATTCGGCTTGAACCATTTCCAAATGCCAACTTTTACTGTGCGCTCTCTCTCTCTCTCTCTTTCTGTCTTTCTTGCTCTGTCTGTGTTTGTGATTTCCCAAATCCCATTTAAGTATTCCCTTTATGGGACCACAACGCACCGCACAGTTCAACAAACTCTTTTGCATAATTCATGCAACAACTCCAACACTCTCAGACCTTACTCATTCTCTCTCTTTATCTCTCTCTCTCTCTCTCTGTCGCTCGTTTTATCTCTTGCGACTATCTTATGTGTGGAATTGTATAAAAAGCAACGCAATCGCCATGTTAAAGTGTTGATTACATGTCTATATGTTTAAACTTGCCAACACGTATGCTTACTATTCAAATATTATGCTAACAGCTTTGCAAATGCTAGAAAATCGGAAAATATATTTAATAAAATTTTAAAAATAATTTAATATCTATAAAATGTTAAATTAAACCTAATCTAGTTTATTTAGAGTGCTGGCAGCTTAAGTTTCTTTTTTCGGCATTTATAAACACGTCTCAAATGTGAAACATAATTCTCAACCATAGAAAAAAATTAATTTTATTAACTTGTTTATACAAATGGAATTAAAATAAGTATATTTCAATTGTTGTTTCTTTTATTTATATTTAAATTCAAAGTTATTCAAGTAATTTATATAGTTTGCTGAATTATTAATTGTTTTTAGTGTATGGTAAATTTATATTTTTGATTAAATTTGCATTTATTGTTTAGTAAAATAACTGCAAAAGGACAAACAAATCAAACTTATGCATAAACATGCTGTGCTAGTAAATTCAAATAATAATAATTAATTACACATGAATGAGTTTATTAAAGTTGAAAATGAAGGTACACACACACACACATTATTTCTGGTTTCGTGCACACTTTCGTTGACTTGTTGCACAAATTTTTATTTAATAATGCATGCCCATAAAGGCCCAATTTGATTTATAAAAATTTCACAACCCGCAGGGCAACAAAAAAAAATGTATAAAAAGGAAAACAAAGTCGGCTTCAGCGTCTGTTTCCGCAAACGAGAAAAATGTGAAAAATACATTTTCCATTAAATTTAATTTGCATGGTTTTAGGCGCAATCAGTTGCCGCTGAAGTTCAAGCGGTATGAGCGTAAACGCTTTGGGTTAAATTTCATTATGCGTGAAATATGTTTTAGATTATATTTTGTTGCTTTTACCCTCTTTAATCACAGTAACAACAGCCACGACAAATACAGGCTAAGCGAATTATAGCTCTGAAATTTACTTTATGCTCACAAAGTATAAAAGTTGTGAATAGTTTGGGTTTTAAAAATAGGCTTTAAGCCTGAATTAAAGGGAGTTTTGTCTGTTTGCAGTGCGAGTAAATTGAATGCACAGCATTATTATTGCATTCGCATTGTCATGTTAATACTTAAGTACACACTTGGAGTAGTCAGCAAGGACACAGGATGTGACTGGCTCAGTACGCTTTGTATTGTCTTTGGATGGACTTGGACTTTGCCATTTGGCTAGCTACCATTTTCTCTTCACTTTTATTGTTATGGCGCTTGCATCATTATTTCAGTTGGCGCCTTGACTCAAGACCACTGCCACAAACTGAAACACTGAAACACCAATCTCATACTCATCTTACTGCTGGCCTCCCCTTCGCCGCGACCAACCCCATATTTGTTTCGCGGCGGTGTCCTTTTGCATTGTTTGGGCCCTGGGACAACTGGCTTCAGCTTGAATGGAGAGAAGCCCAACGATGGACGCAGCGCCGTTGTGCTGTTATTGTAGATAAAGATAAATAGTCTCAGATAACGTTCAGTTATTTGCAAACAAATACAATTGGCGGTTTCATTTCGCTTCTCGCTTCCCAAAGGACACAACCACCAGCAACACCACCATCACCACCAACATTATCATCGCACTTTGGATTTGCCCCATTATTTTGTGGTTGATGATGCCCCTTCGGTTGTTTTTCGTTATTCGTTTTGTCGCTTAAGGTAAAGTCGCGTAGACAAGTGAATTTAAATGATGATGTGAGCCTTTTAATGCTTTTTACTTATTTTCTATTAGTTGTTTATTTAAATTTACAATTTTTCTCTTATAATATATAATATAATCAAGCACCCTGTTTGATAGGAAAAGAATCTTATCTTACAGAAAAAGTTTCTCTTTTGATAATTCTTTTTTAAATTAACATATATATCTTAAGTCATATTCATTTTTATTACTGTACTGTAGTCAAAATAAAATAAATCATAAATAAAATAAAATTATATATATTCTTTTTGTCAACTCTGCTCACCTTGAAAAATATTGATTCATAAATCAGGTCGATAAGCCTTTAGTCACGTTCCCCCAATATATAGCCCGCCCATAAAGTATCCGAATTAGTGAAGACGGCTTCCCAAAACTGGAGCAATTTAAAAAGGGAGATGCTCTGAGCACACGTCAGGCAGCCGTAATCTTTGGCTTTGAGCAAAAGTAAAAGTTGCTCGCCAGCGTCTTGACTTACTTTCAACTTTCACTTGCTACACAAATGCGTGTCTGTGTGTGTGTGTGTGTTTGGGAACGGGAAAAGTTTTCCAACATTCTGTGCGCTACGTGCAATTGCCGATTTGCCTATATACATATGAATGTCGATGTCTCGGCCGATGTGTATGTAGATACGGATGTGCAAGTATTTGTGACTTCAAGACGTTTTCTTTCCTGGGCCGTGCGCCAGAAAGTATGTTAAGCACTTTGTTCAAGTTTTGCTGGGCGCACTTTTGGCATTGCCGTATCTGGTCTGCGATTTATACGTGCATGTAATATGTGTAATTTATGACTGACAGGATATGTGTGCGTTTAAATTATGTGTGCAAAATGCCAAACCAAAAGCTGCCCCAGCTTTTCTACGGCTCAACAAAGTTTTTTTGCCTCAAGTTTACCAAAACAGATTTTGAGCCCATGAGTTTCTGGGGTGTCACAAATACTAGATTGTCACGTCGGATTGCATGCGTGATATTTATGCAAAAATATTTTCTACATATTATTTCGGTAGATCTTAAACAGAAGCTGTGCGTTAAATGTTCAGGCGGCAACAGGTCTAACAAGAATTTTGTTTTTGTTTATGAAACTTTAGGAAAACGAATAAATAGATAACATTAGCCAGCATATATCATATATATATTTGTGTAGTGTACTTAAAAACTGTCTTAAAATCATAGAAATATGTAATGTTTGTTTTTGTTATGTTCTTATGTTTTTAAAATGAAGTACTAAATCACAAATAATTAAATTTACCCCAAAAAAAAATAAAGAAAATAAAGCTTCTAATAATATCGAAAAAATACTTACGTTTGTGTAACTTTCGGACTATCGGACAAGAGAGATTAATTATTATTGGATTATGCGATTGTTTTTAGGAAAAATGCTTCGGCAAATGAAAATCGGCAACCTTGCCACACCAGTCTGGCAACCCCGCCGAACATATGTAAATGCATTGGGTGGCAATCGTCGTATCGATAAAAAGCTAAATTTCTCTTCTATACAAAGGTTAGGTCACACTTAACAGCCTCGCCATTTTTATGCTCGACAAACACTTATATTTAATTACTTTTGATGTTATTACTTCTATCCACAAAGCAATAAAATACAAAATTTATTTCACATTTTGCTGGTGTCACTTTTATTATTTTTGTTGGTGCTCAAGCACCTTTTTATAGTTTACTTTTTTCCGGGTAGCCTTCAGCAGTTTAAAGCTTTATCGAATTCCGCTTAATGCAAATCCGATTTGCACTCGTCACTAAACCCAACGGTCACGCATTTGTACCCCCTCCCTGAACCTGATGGCAATCTGCATGATGATTTTGGCCAAAATGAGTTTTCATTTCCAATTACTTTACAAATTTGCTTTTGTTTGATGCCTCAAATGGCTTGGCAGAGAAGAGGTCTTCTTCTTATTGCTTCTCACACACTCATTGCTCTGTCTCTCTTCTCCACTCTCAGTTTCTCTGTGTTCTCCTTTCTTGGTAGCGTATCTGGCTTTACAATTCGATTTCCTAATTTTCAATTTTACACGTTTGGCAAACACTTCAGAGCAGACAACGCAAAAACCCCCTTCGAACTAGGAAACCCGAAAAATCTGCAATCGGTATATATAGCCGTATGCATGCCAGTCCAGAGACTTTTGAGAAATTTTAATTAAAATTGAATTTTCCTTGCATTTAATTAAAAGCTTAGCTGGCGCCGCTGCTCCTGCTCCTGCTGCTGCACATGAAAAATGAAGAAATGAGTAGAGGCAAGAAAAACTACGTAAAAACTATGCCCGAGATAAGTTCGTATGTACAGCAAAGGGTATGACGGCGGAAGGGAGGGAGGGTGGAAGGAGTGGGTTCACTCGAGCAGAAGAGCATGCACTCATTGCGCCAGAGATATGAGAATCATCATAGTCATCATAGTAAAGGGCCAAAAGCCTTCGTCACCCCTTAGCAGCAGCCACCCGCAGCAGGATAAGCAGTGCCTTGTCCTTGCCTCTGCTGCATATATTTTTGTTTGTTTATACAGGCAGCTGCTCGGCTAAATGCAACACTGACAGCTACTGTCAAAATAAGCAACTAATCTCTGCTCCACAATATTGTTTACCCAGCCAAAGCACACACACACATACATGCACGCATACATAAGCACATGCGAGCAAATTTAAGCTCTTGATTTTCGGACAACACAAACTATATATGAACGCAAAAATTTCATACAACGATTTGCCACTTGATTTATGGCAGCAGCTACTAATTTAGTTTCGGGTTAAACGCTTAAATGTTGCATGGCTAAACAATTTGATCAATTATATGCATCTGCATTTATTTCTAATTAGCTGCAATCCCAAAACATTTAAAGTGCTCTTAAATTAAATGCAGAAAGTTATTAATGTTCTTCAAAATTTATTTAAATTTTTTTAAATGTTTTTTTGAAACATGTTGTTGGAACCAAGTTGTTGAATTCGGCAGCCGAGCGAAGAACATTCTGGATGTTTTTGCAGAAGCGTTGATTAGCCACGTTTAATTTTCTTAAATACCGTGTTATCGTCGGTGTCTTCATCGGTGTCTTCGTCGGTGTCTTCGTCGGTGTCTTCGTCGGTGTTTTCGTCGGAGTCTTCGTCGGTGTTTTCGTCGGTGTTTTCGTCGGCGTTTTCGGCTGCAGCGTTGTCGGCGTCTTCATCGGAGTCTTCGTCGGTATCTTCGTCGGTGTCTTCATCATCGTCCGAAGAGGAGGAAGAAGATGGCGGAAGCACTGGTGATGGTTGCTCCACTTTGCGTAATTTGTACTGCAATTTTAATCTTTCCGCTTCAAGATTAATTTTGCGATGCTCCAGATCCAACTTGCGTTTTTCAATCGTTTTGGAAATCCGCTCCTTTTCCACCATAAACTGAAAAATATTTTGTTCCAGATTCTTCTTCAGAGCATCCATTTTCATTTTGTGCGTCAGCATGTTCGCTATAATTTGCAGAACATTGTTATCAAATAACTGCTTTGAATGGCTGCGCTTGCGCTTGCGATCCTGTTTAACCGACACTGTAATAAAATAAATACAATTTATTTGACCAAGAAGGTTGAAAAAGCACATCACTGGGCAAACTTACTTTTGCGAATGGACAGAAATGACTAGCTGTTTTATTTAAGACAGCGCTTCCAGCACTATATAATGCCAAAAAATAATGTCTACTTTCGATAAATATCTTAACACATTTCCCAACACTTGGTAGACTTTTTGCAAGCACTAATCGAACATTAACATATGTTTTTATGACCAGTGTTGTAAGTCAATCAATTTTGTAAAATGTTTTTTGGCGCAAGTTGTTTGTGTATACAATCTTACAAGTCTTTGGAATTGTGTCAGTATTACCTATTCATGGTACTTAAAAGCAAAATGGATGAATGAATTTAATCAATCCTACCTAAATGCACTATCTCACTTAAATTAGCATAAGCGCTTAGGTAAGTGTCATCCTAGCCTGGGAACATTATTATTTATATATGTAACCGATTCTCCACTTGTATTTATAAATTCTTCTATGGGCATAACAGACACATATTTCTTTAGGCATGCCTATAGAAGCAGCCTATTGAGTTTATCCCTGCAACACTTTTATGTACATCCACTTGCTTTGCCTCCTGTTCATATTTGTGGTGCACGCTGCGGCTGTAGCCACATAATTGTTTTACATTTTTCATAAATTCTACCGCAAATTGTTGCACAAAATACAAAAAAAAAACAAGGGAAATACAGAATGCTGCTGAGACTTTTGCTCTAGGTAAATTTGAAGCTACCAGCAGAGTAGCAGCAAATAGTTTTATTATATATAAAATGCAGACAAAGGATCAGCCTCAACCTCAGCGTTAGCTTCTCAGCCCGTGCTTGAGCTCAATGGTGGCCCACATAGTTTGCTGCTTGGCTGCCTTGGCCAGGACAGGCCAGGAAAAGGAGACGGTTGGTCCTTTGTGTTGCGGCTGCCAGGAGTCGAAATATTTAATGCACCCACTATATTTCACTACGGTTAGTGATAATGCACCCGCCTAGAACAGAACAGAACAGAACAGACTATACCCACTATTGGCAGCAAACAAAAAGAGCCAAAGGGCAATGCTAGTCGTCAAAGCAAAACAAAGTCCACACTACCCCATTACAGTGGCCCATCTTACCACCCACAACCGCCCCTTTCACGTTCCGTCGATATGCATATTCAACAGTGTGGAAATAATAAAGCCAACTTGCCGACAGTTATAGTTGCTTACAGTTGTTACTGTCAGACAGTCGAGACGCCGGAAACAGGAAGCACTCATTGCCGGGACAGACAACGGCTGCCGAGGTGCGGTCGAAAAAATAACTTGAAGAAGGGGTAGGTGGGGTCGGGGTTGGAGGTATCGTTTGAGGCGCCGGCGCCAATGAAAACCGAAGCAATCGACACTTAACATTGCTTTTGGCCAACGCTCAATGCACACAATTTATAGAGCATCGAGTGATAATAATACTTGATAATTTTTGCTTCGTCCTTTTATTTCCAGTTGTTTTCACAGTTCTAAGTGCAATTCAGTGTATAGTTCAAGTGCTCGTTGGTTGTTAGTTATCAAGCTACGAATGGCTGATAATAAAAACTCTGGAGCATGGATAAACAGGACTTGCATTTGGTTTTAAATGTCAATGCATAAAGAAAAACATAAAAAATAGAATGGATGGGAACTTCCATACTTAATTAGTAATATAAGCAACATGACCAAGAACTTCTTGTTATGCATAAATTACACCTTAAGAGTTTTTTTATTACCAACTTAATTCTTTTTTTTTACCACCGCACAGGAACTTAAGTTGAGTTCGATTAAAAGTTTTTTTCTTTTTTTTTTTTAAATTTCGTTAAATTTTATTAAACATATTTTAAAATGTTCAGTATGTTCTTCTCTTTTCTGATTACAGTTTGTTTCCCATTTGATTTGGCAGGCGTCGTCTATTGGGATAATTAAATTTGCTATAACTCAAAATGAAAAAATGTTGCAAGCCAAAAGGGAAGCGAAAGCGAGCATACGAAGCAGCGACTAACGATATTTCGCTAATTTCCCATTCAAATCACGCCCTAATCGAAGCGAGTGCAACTGTCAAATGACTCAAAGATGACATTTATGTACATGCTGACAACCGCGTCCGCTTTCCTTCACATCCTCATCAGGCAGTGGAGAGATGGATGAGGACAGAACTTTATTGCCAGCGGCATTCGTCGGCGCTGTGTGTCGCTTTTCTCAGTTGTTGTCAACATTTTGATTTGAATGCTGTCAACATTTTCGCAACAGGCTGACAGCCAGCAGGGAGAATTTGTAAGGGCCGGCTATGCACATCATTTGAGGCGAAGTTCGAAAGAAAAGTAGGGGAAACACATCTAATTGTTATCGAATTTGACATTGCAAATCATTTGGCCAGGCTGCTTTGTCTTTTGGTCTTGTTTACGTTATTGTGGCAGACCGTTTGTTAATTTGTCCGCTGTCAAAACAAAGGCCATTATCAATGCAGCAATATATCAAACCGATCTGTAACAAAGTGCAAGCAACAAACAGAGTCTGAAGCAACTTTAAACTTCTTTGAGTCTGCCCGTTGTCTGTTGTCAATGTCATGTGGTAAAAGCCGGTTCCCGGCTTCCCCAACTCTGCAGGCAACTTTTTGTTATTAGCCACGGGCTAATTTTGCATGCTGCTGACATTGTCCCTTTTGTAGTCGCCGGAGTCTGCGTTCCGTTTTAATTTAAAGGCGTACTTATACATGCTGACAGGGTATACAAAGATAGTCATCATTTGTTATTTGTTTGTATATTTTTATTCAAAGTACAGTACTGCTAATCTTGAATTTTTCCAAGAAATTTATAAATTTGTTAATTGTTATATATATATAATTCATTAGAATATTTTTGAGCTTCCCAAAAAACAAGTACACTGATCGGATCTCAGCCGAAGAGCGTAGCTTTCAGTATTTATATATATTTATATTCCTTATCTTGCATAGACTCTGAAAGCTTCATTTATCATTATGGGGAATTCACCAACTTTTAATCTACATAAAATGTAATATATTTAAAAACAAATTATTAGCAACCAAAAACATGTGCTTAATGGTATTACCGATTATTTAATCATAAAATGCTTTTAAGTGTATACAAACTGCGTTGTTGATTCTGTTGTGGTGCTGTGCATCTGCATTATTATGATTTGCGCAATAATTATTTTGTCTGTCTGCTCCTCATGCTCTGCTCTTCGTTCCTGTTCCTTGGTGGCACAGTAGTACTGGTAACGAAACCAGAACTACGAATACCGGCAGCCAGCATTTTGCTTGTCACGCAAATGTTTCATGTCAGATTTACGCTGCTCCGGCCACTTTGTGCCGGAAATATGTATACTACTACTATTACATACATTTATATATATATATATATATATTTTTTTTTAAATGTGCTGCAACATATATATATATATATATCTGTGGCCACGTTCGTGCAAAACCGCGCTGCACGTCGCCTGTCCAGCTGTCCACACCAAGTCTGCAACGGCCTGCCCACTCTCAGTTCCCAAGCTGACCCATGCAATAACTAATTTTTTTCCAAGCAGTTAGTCGGCACAGTGGCCGAAATGTTTACAAAAGGAACTTCAAGGATTTTATTCAGAGTAAATGTATTTAATAACCAAAGGAATATATTTTTCTATGGCGAGTTTTTAAATCAAGTAGTATTTAATTATAGTTTTAGTATATTTTCAAGTTTATTTTTATTTATTTTTTCGACATTGGTGAATTTAGAGATCCACTGTATTGTTGTTGTTGGTTTTGATGGCCTCCAACTGCGCATTTTTAGCACGTTCTAGCGGTCGCATGCTATATTTTTCAATTTGTAAACATATCCTGCGGTGCAAGCGTTGAAAGCCGAACCAACAAAGAGAAACGAGAAGCAAAAGTGAAGTAAAAGCGCAGCATTAGTAAACAGATGCCACGCCCCCGACCTGTCCCTGCCATTGCCAACCCACAACAACCAGTGGCAGCCTGGGGCGTCGACATGGCAAAAGCATGAAATGCATTTGCTTCATTTGTTTGGCGTGTTTCTCATGTCAACTTAATGTTTATTAGAAAACGTCTGCTCAAATTGCACTGGACAGCAAGCCACTCCCTTTCCCCCTCATACGAACATCCGACGACCCCAAAAGAGACTTTTAATAACATTAACCGCTTGATGCAAACCAAAGTCAACTTCAATTTGCAGCTGTTGCTTAATTTCGAAACTTTCTTTCAGACTCTTTGATTTCATAATTACACTTTTCGAGCAAATTAATGCACTTACTACTAGTTGATATTATTGTGATTAAGAACTAAAAGTTTGAGTATGTAGTTTCTATTGAGTTTCCTAGTTTCCACATTGATAGCTGAATATATTTTTTACTTGCACGATAACTATTTTTGTATTATTGAAATATATATATATATATAATAGATCATTAATGCTCGAAAAGTCATTACACTTTATTTATTTACTAACAGTGCGACTCTTAAATGCTTTGAGTCAGTGTTTTGCTGACATCGCCTGAAAGAGATAACCCCGACAACACAATACATATGTATAGAATAATATATATGTATATGCGTATTATTTATATTCTGAAAGCTTCGATAAGTATTCCATTCAGTCTTCAAATTACGTTTGAAGACCTCAGCAGTTGGCGAACAAAATATTCTTAGCTGAAACAATAATATAGGTAAAATAAAAACGTAACTTTTAAATGTAAATTAAAATAAACCAAATATAAAGCAGACAAAACAGTTTTAAATAAAAAAAAAAATCGACATTAAAAAGGTGTAGTTGATAATAAATAATAAGAAAGTGACTCGCGCCAAAAACAAAAATAAATAATAATAATAATAAAAATATAAAAAAAATATATTAATTATTGGTTTTATATCATATGTTTTCAGTGCCGCGATATGTTTTGCCGACGCAGCTTTGTTCTCGTATTGATGCTATTAATTGGCATCTTATCAATAACACATCAACAGCTAGGGGATATTTCTCTCGCGACTCCAAATGCAATATCAACTTCTGCGTTGTACACTGATAATAAGGTGGATTCGAATTGTATAGATGCGAACTTAAATCGACAGAATTTGTCGGCTGAATTGCAAGCAAAGATTGCAAATATCTTCTCACCCACAACCCAACAAGCTGAGCAACTCCGTTTGGCCATAGAATCCACTCTACAAATTCCAGACACACAGAGACCTACCGGTAGAAAGTGCGGTGTAGAGCACGAGTGCGTTAGTAAATGGGAGTGCAGTACTGAGAAGGTTAATCAACATGGGAATTATGAAATTAGCTATCGCGTTGGCTCAAATCCTTGCCATTATCTGGAAACCTGCTGTCACATATCCAATAAGGTAACCAAACCAAACCATTGTTAAACTGCAATATATTATTAATAACATGTCTTTAGATTGTTTCAACCGTAAATGAGGAGAAAGAGGAGGATGAGGATGAGATCGCAGTCTGCGGCACAAGGCATGTAAATGGCATTAAGTTAACCTTAGAGAGGGCTCCGAATCAGGATCAGGAGGCGGAATTCGGAGAATTCCCCTGGGTAGTGGCCATCATGCTAAAGGCGGAAGAATCGTTACAGTACATTGGTGTTGGCTCCATTTTAGCACCCAATGTTGTAATGACAACGGCGCATAAAGTAGAAAATCGAACGGCAGACCAACTGATACTCAGAGCTGGTGAATGGGATATGAAAACGGAATCGGAAATATATCCACATGTGGATCGCAATGTCTCTGAAATACGTATTCATCATAGCTATTCCAGAACAAAAAACAATAACAATATTGCCCTGCTCGTGTTAAGCATAAGTTACAGCACCAATCCACACATCTCTCCCATTTGCCTGCCCAGTTCTGAACAGAACTTCGACTCTTCACGTTGCATTGTCACTGGCTGGGGCAAAAAAGCCTGGAATAGCAGCGAGTACCAAAGCATGCTTAAGAAGATCACGGTCCCCGTCGTGCCACATTCCGAATGCCTTGGCAAGTATAGTAATTATCCAGACGTAATATCTCGCCTCGATATGAGCTACATTTGTGCTGGCGGCGAGAGTAACGTCGATTGCTACGACGGTGACGGTGGAGCACCTCTCGTCTGCCCCATCCCGGGTTATCCCAATCGCTTTGTACAAGCGGGCATTGTCGGCTTTAACATCGATTACGGCATGCAAATTATGCCGACTGCCTATTCGAATGTAGCGCATCTTAGGCTCTGGATTAGTGAACAACTTGATAGTTTGCGCGTCGATAGTCAATATTACACATTATAGATGTTTTGTAAATATAGATTTAAAATTATACTGTTTTCCTATTGCAAATTTAACTTTATGTATTTCACTCATACAATCGGATAATAAATTGACTATAGCCTTATTACTACCATGAGAAAAGCAATGTAACCTTAGTAATATTTTAGCTGTACACACGATATATTTTGCTTAGATTTAAGAAATATTTTCATTTCAAACTATATACATATAACTATAGCTTGGATCTTATATTGTATAGTCGGAGGATGAAATGTGTTGGAGTTTAAGCTGGTCATCAATCCAGGGTCGCAACATTGCAATATTGGCATATGCACCGGGCACATTCTCCAGGCCACATTCAATGCCCCAGGAAACTATGCCAGTCAGCTGATAGCGACCATCCCGGTCGCTAAGCGGACACGCTAAAGGGCCACCGCCATCACCAAAGCAAGCATCCTTATTCTTCTCACCGCCAGCGCAGATGAAGCTTCTGTGCAGCTCAAAGTATTGACCCAGTCGTGTTTTCCGAAGTAGATTCTGACATTCGTTATGGTTTACAATTGGCAGATCGATTTTCTTCAGGATGTTCGGATAATCTGTATTGTCCATCTGCCATTTACCCCATCCGGTGACTATGCAGCGCACAGGCGCGATGTTCTCATTGGCTCTGGGCAGGCAGATGGTGCCAATGTGCTGGGCCAGCTTAAAGGGTGACTCCAAAATGAGAAGCGCTACGTCATAGCTACCCGTGTATCGATTGAAATTTTCGTGAACGATTTTCTGTTCAACATTGCGTTCCTCTGGTGCTATGATCTCAACCGTGCCTTGTTTATCCCATTCGCCAGCTCTGACACTTAACTCTGTAGCTTTATAGTCGTTGATAATATGGGCAGCGGTAAGGGCGACCTTTGGTGTCAAGAGACTGCCACCGCCTATAGGATAATACACACATTGCCCAGTGTTACATGATGATCCTTCAAAAATACTGAGCATCCAAGGGAATTCCCCAAACTGTGATTCGCCATTATTCGTATTACTCAGTTGTATTTTGATGCCACGTGCATTAGTGTATCCGCAGCCTCGGGGCACATACGGTGTCTCATTATCAATGTTTGGTTTCTAATGTGTATTTAAAAGGAAAAAATGATATATATATAAAATGATATGTTTTCATTTGCTTAAAAATTACTTGCTTACCTTATCAGTGAGAGAACAGCATACCTCTGCCCAGCTGCAGCCCATATTGTCCTTTCTCGAGAAATTTGTGGTGCGATAATTGATAATAGTTGCGCCATCTTTAATTACGGTATTATCGTTAGCGTTGCACAAGTGTCGGGTCACACATTCCATTTGCACTCCACAGGATTTGGCACTAAAGAGATTCGATGGCTATGTTGCCACAATTACTACATGAAAATGTTGTACACATAAAATTCCTTAAAGTTTTCCATACCCCTGCATCAGCAGTTGCTAGAAGCGAAGCGGCCAGTACACAGCACAAAAATAATCGAATTATATTATTATGTTTTTCCATTTTGCAGGCCGAAGACAGACAACAAGCTAAAATGAACTGATGGATTCGACATTCATTTAAACACTGAGCACAATCAGAACTTTCAAAATGAATTTAATAATCGCTTTTACGCATTTACATATTTATTTCTATATGATTCCATGATAATAATGAATGTGCTCGAAAGCTTTCGTTGTGATTTGTTTTATATTATTCATAACAAACAGATTGCTAGTCACAAGTATTTTCATCGCTAGCGTCTACACAGCGTTTCTTTCTTTAATGCAACAGTACTGAAACGCAGACTCAGTAGGTTAAAAGAAAAGTTTGCTACATTATAATGTGGCACCTGTGGAGAATTCAATTGGGGCTGCTGGTCTTTGTCTGGTGTGCTGCTGTGTTTGGAAAAGAACGTACGTCCACTATATGCACAAATATAAATATTTACTGACCTGTTTATTCCTCTAGCTACATATATAACACAGCCTTGGACAACAAAAAAAACACCAATAAAAAGCGTTGATGACAGTGAATTGGACTTTGTGAATGCAATTATAAATGAGCAAGCGCCAAGTACCAATCAGCGCCCGTTGGACACAAGTATGGGCAATAATCCGCTTAATCCCAAAAGTCTGGAAAGTACTCGGCCTGGTCAATTCGATTTGACAGAAGTAAAAGTAGATTTGAAAAAAGAAATCCAAAGCATATTTCGACCCACTGCACAACAAATGCATTCGCTAAACACTGTTGTCGAAAGCGCATTCAAAAATATTGAACATCGACTTACCGATCAGATAACTAAACGACCTGGACCCGATCCGAAGGCCAAGGCATGTGGCAATCAAATGGAATGCGTCGAGCTTTGGATGTGCAGAGACAGTACGGTCAACGCAAATGGACCTTTCAACATCAGGTTTCAATCTAGCTACAAAGCGGAGGACTGTAACTACAATCAAATTTGCTGTCACATTGCCGATAAGGTAAGCGCAAACGTTTTTCAATTTCTTTACAAATCCATTAACAACTTAGTTCTTACAGCTAATGAAAAGGCCCACGAATCCGCAACCGCTTAATTTTGTTGAATGCGGCAAACGCAATGCAAATGGAGTACAGTTGAGCATTCAGGGTGCTCGAAATAATGAAGCAAACTTTGGTGAATTTCCCTGGATGGTGGCCATATTGTTGAAAGAGAATCCACTGTTAATATACATTGGAGGCGGCTCGGTGATATCATCTAAAGTGGTTTTAACAGCTGCCCACATAATAGCAGACCAATCTGAGGAATCCCTTTTGGTCCGTGCTGGTGAATGGGATCAACAAACTACGCAAGAAATTTACAATCATGAAGATATCGAAGTTAAGCGAAAGATCATTCACAATCGCTTTGATGGCCTTATTAACAACATTGCATTGTTGTACCTTAAGGAGTCGTTGAGCTTCACTCCACATATCTCGCCCATCTGTCTGCCCGCTGAGGGCCAGATCTTTGATTACTCTCGCTGCGTTGTCACCGGTTGGGGCAAGAGTCCGGAAAACAACACATTTTATCATCGCATTCTTAAGAAGGTCACAGTACCAGTCCTGCCTCGAGGCGTGTGCAATGCCAAGCTGCGACAGGTAGTGCAAGCGAAATACAATCTTGACGTTAGCTACATTTGTGCTGGTGGCGAGAAAGGCATCGATTCTTGCCACGGTGACGGCGGCGCTCCACTCGTCTGCCTCGACCCAAAAAGTCCCAATCGCTACGTCCAGGCGGGCATTGTTGCCTGGGGTATTGGTTGCGGACTGGAGAGTGTGCCGGCAGGCTATACAAATGTAGCGCATCTTATGCCGTGGGTTGCACAAGAGTTAAAAAAGCTTAACAGTGATTTCTTCCCAGTTTAACGTGAAATAAAAGTTTTTGCATTTGTATATACTATATATACATACAATATATAGACACGCATTCGAAAATAAAAAATAAAAAAACGCATATATTGTATTATATTCTCTTTGACGAGCACTGATATGGTAATATATAACAAAAACAAGTAAGAAAACGTGATAATATAATTTTTTAATGTACGAGAGCCTGCATATTTATAAATAATGCTACTCAAATCAGTTGGTTTTATACCCTCGCAGCGAGTACTACACATTTATTTTCGGAATTTAATAGAGATAACAAGTGAATACATAGGTACATGTATTCAAATAAGTAACAGGGAAAAACACCGAGACAAGTAGAAACATAAAATTGATTAATAACAAAATTTTGATGATAATTTAAAGTTATAAAATATATTAATTGTATGACCTTATGTTAAGAACTCTTTCTCTTCAATATATTAATCTTTAATAAGAGTTAACTAATTTGTGATTTTTTTTTTCTGTATAGATATTTAAAATGCTACACACAAGAAGCTTATTGTTTCTTTTATTAGCTTTAATCTGCCTTTTTCAAATCCAAGCTGAAGATGATTATAATTTTGATGATATAAATAATATATTGGAAGAACCTGCTCTAGCGAAAGAATCTCCTGCTCAGGCTAAAGATGATTATAATTTTGATGATATAAATAATTTAATGGAATCTCTTGCTCAGGCTAAAGATGATGATGGTTTTGATATAAATGATTTAATTGAATCTCCTGCAATAAATCAAACACTCATGACCTATAGAGACGAATTACTTAATGAAGTCGGTAGATTATTGATCAGCCAGTGCAATACCAGTTTTTTAGAGGTGCAAGAGAAAATTAATGCAACATTTAATAAAGTGGCTCGTCTTTTGCCATCAACTGAGAAACATCAGGTGACAACAACACGACCAACAATAGCAACACTACCAACAACAACAACAACAACAACACAACCAACAACAACTGTAAAGCCAATAAAAAATTGTGGTTTAAAACTCACAGATAATTGTGTGAATTTTTGGAACTGCAAAAGCCAAATCAAAAAGGATAACAAATTCTTTATAGATCTTAAAGAAAAGCGTGATTGTCATTATCTGGAGGCCTGTTGTAGTTCAGCTGATATTGTAAGTAAATTGTTTGAACAACTGAAGACCTAGTTTCAAATTGTTTCATTCTAAATATTTCTTATAATTTATTTTCTTTTTACTAAGTTGAAATTGTATTTTTCTTCTCTTACATAAGATGAACGTCAAACTTCCGATCTATCCGAACCCAGAAACACGTTGCGGCTTCACTAATTCACAGGGCATTTACATGACCGTTGTGGGCAACGACCGAGGCGAGGTGCAGTTTGGTGAATTTCCCTGGATTGTGACTATATACAATAGTTGGAATGAGTATCTCGTAGGTGGTGCACTTATTGCTCCAAATGTGGTGCTAACCACCGCCAGCAGGTTGAACAACGATGAAGAGTACAAGGTGCGAGCCGGCCAATGGGATATGGCAACGGACAGTGCCATTCTACCATATAAAAATTTTATCGGCAAGGCTATCATACACGAGAACTTTTCCATACGAGACAAGTACGTGAATGATATCGCACTACTATTTCTGAATAGTACAATTGGCAGTGCACTTCACATTAAAGAAATCTGCTTGCCCGACCTGCTCAGTATCACAAACTATGACTACGAAAACTGTTTGGTCGCAGGCTGGAATCAGTATCCCATCAACGGCCGATCGATTGCCAGGCGCGTTCCATCGAATCTGACTGAATGCGATTACGATACACCGGGTCTTATGTGTTTTATGAGTAAGGGAAAAGGTTATCTGGAGTACTCCACTGGATCATCAGTTTTTTGCCCCAAGCTGACTGAGAAAAATAATCGTTATTATCTAATTGGTGCCTGGAGTCATACTCGCAACAACAATTCGTTCTTTACCCATGTTATAAGTCATCTGCCTTGGATAACGTCGCAAATGAAAAAGCGTTCCAAAAGGTCTTTTATAGAAAGTGCATAAATATACATGTAACGATGTCTTAAATAAATAAATAATTTCAGTGTTTACCATTATGTACATGAATAAACAAATTTAAAACTGCGAATCAATTATAGTCCTCAGAATGTTTTGTGTTCTCTTTCAGCATCTTCTTAAACTTATCGATAGCTTCATCTATAACAATCTTCAACTTAGCTGAAGTTGCATTTCCAGCATTGTGAAAATTTTCTGCCATGAATTTCAGATTTATTTTGGGAGAAATAGAAAGTATAGATTCGATCGGGTAATATATTTTTATAGTTTGTAAATCTTATCATACGCCATACCACATATACTAAATTCATTAAATTCATTTGTACAGGTAAAGTAATAACACAAGCTACGTTGCAGGACCTTTAAAGCTTGTCGATTATTATTTGTGTGTCCTTTTTTTTTTTTGTTCTTTGCCTGCCCATTTTTATTAACAGCCGCATGTGGTAAAATTAACGCCGCAACCGAAACGCATTTACGGTTCCGGCTGCCGCGTTGCGCCTGAGCTACAATTGTAGCGGCTGCCACATAATGTGGCAAGTGCTGTGTGCTGGTCGTTTGCCACGCCCACCCGCCGCGCCACACAACCTTGCTGTGCACGCGCTCAGGCATTTTAACTTTTATTCGCTGTAACATTGCCAGCAGCCTCAAATGTTTATACATTAGCAACATTTGTGCAAATGCGTCGTCGTCCTCGTCCTTGTTCGCTTCCTTTCTTCGTCGTTGCGTCCTTGTTGGTGGCATCGTCACAGGTGCTGATTATATTGAAAATTATTAGTAAAACATTGCAGCCATCGCCGCTGAAGGTTGCCATTCGAGGCGTTGCCACGCCAATTCCACTGCATGTGCCCCATAAAAATTGTTTGCACACTTTGCGGCAGGCCAAATGTGCGTCTCGATTGGCATGAATGAGTTGGCCATCGCAACGCATGTGTGTTGAACAAAAAAATACGAATGCTTCCCTTTTCCCGGAAGTTAAGTTGCATTGGAAAAGGGTAAAGTATGTGATTCAAAATATATACATTAAAAGTATTTAATTACAAATGTAACAAAATTTAACTTTAATTATAAATATTTCATACTCATCTGAAATATTTTATTTAAAAGATATGTTGTGAAAACTGTATTAGTTATAATCGTTCATTTAGAAGTTCAAGGTATTTGGATTGAAAAATATTTAGAAATCTTAAGTATACTTAATGTGAATGTGTTTTTTATACCCTGAACCCATTGAAAATGGCTAAAAAGGATGTAATGGTTTTGTGCAAAAGTATGTAACAGGCAGAAGGGAGCATCTCCGACCCCATAAAGTATATATATTCTTGATCAGCATCAACAGTCGAGTCGATATAGCCATGTCCATCGATCTCAGAGACTATAAGAGCTAGAGACTCCACATTTGGAACATAAGCTCGCCTAATCCCTAGGCAGTACAAGTTTGTTTCAAAATTTCGATAGCTCTTTCCGTTTCCGATATACACATGTGATCGATAACAACAAAATTTGCTTCCAGAGCTTAGGAGTCTAATCACAGTTAACTTCATCCTCTCCAATAAAAAGGCTCTGGAAATAACTCCTATAAAATGTGCATGCGTATTAGATAGCTCTCTTCTTTTTTGTTCAGTCTTCTAATTGTTAGTAGCTCTCTCTTAGTCTGTATGTAAAGCACACCTACATACGTATTTTACATCTTCGTTCTCTTTATTAGAGAGTAACGATGCATAAGTATTCGAGACATATAGACCTTTCATCAGATTAGAAAATATGTAAAGTGACAAAATAAATTAAAGTAAAAAAAAAACATCAAAATCAACGATGGACTCTCTCGCTGTAGGGGCTCTTATCGTCGGAGCAGCGTATATATGTAAGTACATAAAAGCTATGAAACAGCAAGCTCTCTCTTTTGTTTTATATATGTTCTAATCACAGCTTTATATGTTGGTAAACTTTAACTAAATTTCACTTAGAGTGAACCAATTAATTTTGTTAATAAAACTAAAAGAAGAAAAAGTAAATAGTAAAAAAAAACAATAAAATAAAATATTTTTATACATTTAATAATATAATTAATTTTATTAATAAAACTAAAAGAAGAAAAAGTAAATAGTAAAAAAAAATAAAAAATAAAAAAAATGTTTTTATACATATTGATGAATCCACATAAAATCAAGATAAAAAAAATTAAATACAAAAAATTTGCTGACCCAAAATTAGTTACACTCGAAAAAATTGTTATTTGAAGTTACCTTATTTTTAAATGTTAGCATATTTTTTTAAAGCAATACGAAAAAGCTCGCTTTTTTGTTTTGATGATATAATCTTTCCTAGAAATCTTTATTAAATAAATTAAGAATCCAAACCAAGGATAATTAAACGGAAAGCGAGAGTAAGCGAGAGTCAAGGAATTAGCAAAACCCACCCCACCTACAAAGAGCTACGGTAATGTTGGGTCCCGCTCCGCTATACCGCCGTCGACTCACTGGACGAATGCTATTGACCAACCCGTTGACCTCTGGTCAGTATATGCAAGATTACAACTTGCAAGCACTGACTGTACGCTAAAAGATTATAGTCTAGTCGGGGAGCCTTCTTACTTGTTTTTGTTTGTAAAGCACGCAGCATTTATTTTTAATGATTTATACTCTTTTTGATTATACAAAAATCTGGCGTCTGTAAAATTATTATTCGCTATATTTTTTTTGGGGCTAACGTGCATAGCGGCTAATCGAACATATTGCTGTGCTCGCTAAAAACATTGACGATAATTTCAAAATTGATGATGTGCACATAATAAAGTGTCAAATATCAACACACGTCAGAGCATTGCGAGACGTGCAGCATCATCAGCAACGACATCGGCATCATCGAGCTAGAACTAGCAGGAGAGTGAGTGAGACAGAGATGGCTAAATAGCGTGGGTGAAGCATACAGAGTGCAGGGGCAATGGTTATGAAGACAGCTTCAACTGCGACAGGAAGCAAGACTAAATAAACCCAACGTGCGATGTACCTAAATAAAATACAAAAACAAAAAAAAAAACAAAAAAAACAGCATGAAAAAACGAACGAAAAGAAAATTGACAAAATTGATTGAGCGCACGGAAAACAGCTCAGGAGGATGGTTAGCAGATGTAGAGAGGTTGTATAGTGTGTGTGTGTGTCAACAGTGAAAAGTTAACGCCTGTCATACGGCCAGGCACCTTGAGTTGGCGTACATTTTGATCAGACAATTTTTCACCTTTAAACAACTTGGCCTCTTTACCCCTTCCGCCGCCAGCAGCTGTCGCTGGAGGTTTTTATTGTTTTTCGTCCTTGTCCTTCAGCTCTTATTGACATAGCATTTAATCTATTTTTTCCCAGAGCTTTTTACATGCCTCTTCGTCAGCTAAATATATGTTAGCTGTGTCAAATTATTTTCGATAATTAATCATTATATTGCAGGCTCAGGTTGTCGCAAAATTGCAATATTAATATAGACTAACTACGTGTTTCAATATTGTTGATGAAGATATGTATAAATTTAAGTTTAGTTTTTTAGTTATAAATATGTAATCGAAGAATGTATTTAGTAGCTAACATACTCGATGTATTGAATAACTTAAAATGAACTATCGATACTTTTGTTATTATCAAGAGCTGAACACAAATCGATCAGTTGTGATCACAGACCTAAGAGCGAATGGACGCATCTTTAATATTTGAAATTTATAATCTAAGCAAATTTTGTTAATCTCACAATAATAAATAATATAAGTGTTTAATATAACTCAGAAAATATTTTAATTCATTGATATGAAATATATCTTGGAGTATGGATGCGGACACTTAAAGAAAGTGAACAAGCCGGTCATTCGAGCCGAATAATATATAATTGTGTCCCAACTACCAGGTAATAACCCCAACAAATATCATTTAGGTGGATAAACCATTTAGTTTAGCTCTAAAAATGCTCGGACGTAGTTTTCTGAATAAAGGTTTGTTATAGATAAAGTCAAATATTTAGTATAAATAAACATATTCCCATTGAATCAATGAGCTTGACAAACAAATTTGGTTTGCTTTCAACTCACACACAAATAACACAAAAAAAACAAACACAAAATAATACAGAAAAAAAATAAACAAAAATAAATAAAAAATAATAACATGTTACACTATATCACTAAGAAAAGTAGGACATCTGCGACGCGGCTTGACACTGATTTCAGCTATGAAATAGAAGGCGACGAAGAGAGTGCAGGCGCAGAATATGAAAGTTCATCGAAATCTTGCAACTCCCTTAAGTGCACTGACAGTCGGCAAGTCGTAACAGCATTAAATGCAGCTTGTTCCAGGATTAAAACATAACCTCACCTCCAGAACGAAGCTAGTTATCTCCGACTACAAGATGTTTTTAGCTGCCAGAAGCATACAAACAGCTTGGCGGGGTTACCATGTGCGCGAGGACATGAAGAAGCGCACAAGGGGAGCGGTTTGTCTACAGCGTGTCTGGCGCGGTTTCAGTGTACGTAACAATTTAAAGAGTGTCGTCGAAGCAAAATTCCAACAGGTACTCGTCGGCCACTATAATCGGGCGGCAATTAAAATTCAGGCTCTCTTTCGGGGCTGGTATATACGGCAAACGGTGCACGATATGAAAAGTTTGCATCGCACGCAAATCTGTGCTGCCGAGGAACTTCTTAGCTGTTGCGCCTACAAGCTGCATCATCTGCTGCGTACCTACTCAATACCAGGAATCTATTCAATACGCAATTCGCAGTGAGTAATTGAACAAATATAAAGTACCTAAAGTGAAAAAGAATGAAGAAACACTGAACTAACTTCATTCAGTGTAATTGCTTAAAAGATTTTTCTTTTGCTCCATCCGACAATACATATCGTTGTTCAACGTTAAGTTATGATATTACTTATGTAATCAACTCTAGCATTCCTTTTTTTGTATCCTCAGCTGTCTGTCCAAGGTGGAGAAGTTGCTAAGCAGCATCACGTTTCGCTTTCACAACATGCGTCTTGTGTACAATCATGCGCGAAAGGCTACTATGACCAAGGCGCGTCGCGATAAGTTTGTGAACAACAAGTATCACACAGAAGTGCCCTATGCCGGGCATAATTACAATAGTGTCTGCAAGCCGGCATGTGAGGATGCCATATACGGTAACAAGGATATTGATAATCGCATGTACAAAATAATATCGGAATATGAAAAGACACAAGTTGATCCTCGCTTGCAGCACACACACAGAACATTGGCAAGTCGTTAGTAGTTCTCAGATCTATATAGTTCTCATTTCATACTGAACTGAATCTTTGCTCTTATTGTTCAGGTAAATTTCGTAAGCATGTGGATAATCTTATAGCTCATAGCCAAAAGATGAAGCGAGACTTTTGTGGCGATGTCATCGAAAGCATGCGTAAATGGAAAATTTGGGATGACACGAAACTGATGGTAACACGAGAAGTCCTACACGATCCCGAAAAACTGGAACTTTTTATCGAGAATGCCGCTCAAATAATGGCAGAGCACGATGCTTCCACCTGCCATTGCAAAATATCCATCTATAATACCCTGCAATGCTATTAAGCTACATTTAGAGTAGACATATCAAAATAAGTTCATCAAGGCTTCTTGACAAAACGTTAGAGCTGGATACGTTTCGTATCTTTTTCCATAGCTCAAAAATTCGACTCGGTTGGGTTTTAAAAATCCGCTTCTGGTAAATTCACATCGAGTAAGTCAATACTTAAACACGACCAAAGTAAACGAACATGATGACACAATAAATATTTAAAAAAAAAAATTATCACTTTTTGTTTTAAATCGATTTTGATCAAGTAAAGAAGTTTAAGTGGGAATCAAGTAAAGAAGTTTTAGTGGGAAAGGTACCTGGAAATATATAGATATTTTTCTACAATAGAAAAGTACCTAGATATTAAGTTAAGTTGATATTAATATTCGAAGAAGTACCTAGATATATATAGATATTTTTCTACAGTTACTATTAATATTCGACTTAAATTATACATATAATATTGAGCTATTAATCGATAAAGTTCCATAAAATATTGGGAAAAATACATAAAAGTATTTATATATAATATTGAGCTATTAATCGATAAAGTTCCATAAAATATTTGGAAAAATACATAAAAGTATTTATATATAATATTGAGCTATTAATCGATAAAGCTCCATAAAATATTGGGAAAAATACATAAAAATATTTATATATAATAAAATTAATCGATAAAGTTCCATAAAATGTTGGGAAAAATACATAAAAATATTTATATATAATAAAATTAATCGATAAAGTTCCATAAAATATTGGGAAAAATACATAAAAGTATTTATATATAATATTGAGCTATTAATCGATAAAGTTCCATAAAATATTGGGAAAAATACATAAAAGTATTTATATATAATATTGAGCTATTAATCGATAAAGTTCCATAAAATATTTGGAAAAAATATAAAAGTATTTATATATAATATTGAGCTATTAATCGATAAAGCTCCATAAAATATTGGGAAAAATACATAAAAGTATTTATGGTCTTAAGAGCTACGCATACCTTCAAATGAAGTTGAGTGATGTTTAGGTGGGTAGGTGACTGGGGTTATTTGTTGGATGTTCGTAAATTAAAGCTGGCAACATGTGCGTTTGACTGATTACTAATTAACGTTCATTTATTTGCCTTTGTTTAACCAAAGCTTTCTTCTTGCTGCTACCTGGCGTTCCATTCCAGGGAGTGAGTTGGAAAAGGAGCAACAGCAACAGCACCTGTCGCACCAGGATGGCAAGCGCATTTTTCTTGTGAAGAATTTTCCTTTGTTTTGTGCATGCATTTAATTTATTTTTGGTCCTGGAGCCAAGAAAGGAGCCCGAAACGAAAACGAGACGCGACATCGCACATGAACAATTTTTGAGCCGAATTTCTGGCCTCGACGCGCTAAATCCTCGCAAGCTAGTACTAGTATTATATATATGCTACCTATAAATACTTGACATGGCTATAATAGCTGCCGTCTGTGCACGTGGCAACCGGCACGACAATAACAAAAAGGGCCAAGCGCTCGCTGGTTCCACGAATCCTTGGGAATCCTCCTTTTCGATTCCTGCGTAGCATACGTGCAGGCGCATTGGCTATATGCCTTCAAGGCTGCTCTCACAAATGACATTTAGCATGTGGCTGTATTGCGTAGGGACACAGGACGCCCAGACGAAAGGACGATAGGACTTTGCTGCCAATCTGCACATACGTGACTACTGCCTAGGTCGTCTTACCAAATTAGATTTACGCCCTCAACCCGCTCTTGAACTCAACTCCCACCATAATTAATATGCACGATATGTGGCGTTAAGTTGTGTGAAAATTACTTGTGTGTTGACGTGACGAAAAGAAACAAAAACTCTTCTCCAACATCTCTCGCTCTCTCTCTCTCTCTCGGCAATTGTTATTCGATTAGGAATTTCATCTAAGTATTCACTAATTAGTTGTTGATGCTAAAAGGGCGTTCATGTCTAGAAATCCACATGGCCATTGGATAATAATTACTGTATCATATCAAAATTGAGCTTAATATAATTCAAAGCTATTCCTTATACATGCAAAAACTTATTTTGAATTTGTGGAACTATTGAAAAAAGAGTAAAAGTATTTACTAATTGGTTAAATAAACTTTATAGAATATTCTTTCGTTGATTTATTATTGTAAAAAAAAACTTAAACAACATATTCTTTGAACAAATAAATAAAAAACGTATCTTGTGAAAATGATATAAACAAGCTTTATCTAACTAACAGTTGATGATAGATGAAGTGTTTATTTAAAATATGTAGTAAGAGAGAAAGCTTTCAAATACCAACAGAATTCCCAAAATATTATTGACCTGACTTATTTACTCAATATTTTTGTTTACTTTAACGCATTCTTAGAAATGTCTAAAGTGTGCTGCCAATAAATTCGTTTTGTTTTATCATTTTATAGTTTTTAAAATAAATATATACAAATATAATTACGACAGTATAATGAAGTTTTCTACATATTTCTTTTAGCTCATTACAACTTTTAATCATAGTCGAGTGGAAATTTCATCAACAAGTTGAAGTCAAATCAATTGTGCACACTTCTGATGAACCCAAATGGCACACCGACAAACAATTCTGATTTCACCTTTTCACTCTTTGATTCTCTTTTCTCGAAGCAATTCACAGTGCTCGGGTGAAAGTTTTAAGTTTTTAATTAATTTGTTTTGCTGCGGCTGAAGACACAACGCAACTTTTCCATTTTCCAACCCACAACTTTACTCATTTTTCTCGGCCGAATGGCAGCCACAGGAAGAGAATAAAAAGAAATCAACGAATGTGGAAGAAGTAGAAAGAAAAAAAAGGTTAAGTGGTTCCATTTGGCAAACATTTAGTCACAGGCCCACAACAACCCATTAAAAGCTCCACCCAAACTGAGTGTGTATGTGTGTGAGAGTTTTAATAGGCTTTTGTGTGGAAAATAAATTGATGTGGTGCACCTGCAAAACGGAACAGCAATAGGCATGCAAGCAGTGAAAGGGGGTGACTTGTATTTTGTGTTACGTCTACTTGTGGGCTTTGAGGTAAGCCGCATTGTAACCAGTCAGGTTTCAAAATAAATATGAGTAGATTTCAAGTAAATGGTTTAAAGATCGAGCTATGAAATCATGGTCATTGCTTGCTACAAAACTAAATTTAGTTTTTGGTTTTGTATTTAAATTTAGCTACGACTCAACAAACCACATAGTTGATTCTATGAAAATAGTTAATCTTACTATGCTTTAATAGAACATTTTGCTTCTGATGAAAACGTAGTTAAGTAGCAAAATGAACATGAAAAATATTTGAATCAGAGCTACAAGGTACTTTTCTGAGTATAGAAAAATTCAAACAAAGAAGTTATCTACTTCAAACTTTATTTCAGATAGCATACGCAGAGACATCATCCGAAGCCAGTAAACTCTTGCAGAATGTGTGACATGGCCGCCGGATTGTCCTGCTGCACCAGATGCCCGGCGCGATAGACCCAGAACATGCTTAGGCCACCGCCCTGCTTCACGTAACCCTCCAGCATGCCGTTGATGCGCATGGTTCGACGTGGCGCCGATACATATTGATCCTTGAGCTTCCATTCCATGCGATTGATCCAGTTGACAGTGCCTGGCGTGGCACACAGCAGATCCAGCATACCCGAATAAACACCTACGCGCACTGGAGTCTCGTTCAGCAGGCGGGTAACTGCGGTAAAGCGATATCACATGAGTTAAGTTTAAGAGACTTTTGATTCTATTTTACCAATGTGTACAGCTGGCTTGAAGATTTCGTGTCCCAGCTTGATGAAGACCGTGGCATTTTGTACCATCCACTCGGACATGTGTGTGAGATTGAGCGCCTTTGAGACATTCCTGACCATAAACTCCCGCAACTTGGGATCCTCGCCATAGCGATAGTCGTCATCCACATGGACACGTCGCTGTGTGTTGTACAGAAAGACTCCGCCAGTGTGCGTCTCAATTACCTCCTGTATGCTCTCATCCAGTGCCATCAGCCACTTTTCAGCATAGACCAGCTGCGCAATCTGAGCTGCTACTCTCGAGATGTTTCGATAGCCAACGTGATCCACAATGCCCAGCTGCAGCAGATACGGCGCATAGGAGAGAGTGCTGTCGAGGGGAGATGTCCAAGGATTTCCCATAACCACTGACTCCAGCTGGCAATCCAACTCTCCGCGCCGCTTGGCCAACTGCAGCTCCAGAGCAAACTCTGGCGCCATCTTGCCGCCATAGCTCTCCGAAAAGATGTGCATCGGTATGCGCTGGAATGCTGCATGCTGACGCAGAAACTCCTTGGTTAGTGCGACCAGATCTCGTGCTATTTGTTTATTGTTATCGGCATATCGACCATGTGGCTCCACATAACTAAATCCCGTGCCCACGGGACTGTCCACGAACAGCACATTCATATGATGCACCCAGCTGCTGGCCCGTGGCTTGCCCTCAATATCCACCAGACCCAGCTGCTCGAAGATGCCGCAACCCGTCGACGCAACACCTGGACCACCTTGCAGCCAAATGACCAACGGTCTCTCCGTATAGCTGCTCACGTTTGCCGTCGTATAGTGCAGCCAGTAGAACAGATGCGCTCCCTTTCGCACCTCCACATAGTCCCAGTCCTGCTCGCCGGGGCCATAGCCACAACGTGCTGCTTACAAAAAAAAATAATAATAATAATAAAAAAAAAATATATATATATAAAGGGTGTTTTTTTTTAGATGTATAGAACTTGATGTTGGCAACACTTTTTTAACTGGCAGCCATTTTGTCAGCTGTTAAGTGATTTGTGATTAGTTTTGTTCGGCATTTCTAAATGATAATACGCATCCACAGAGATGTCGTACAGTGCGTACAGAAGAAGTCATTGCCGCTGTAGAGCGTAGCGTAGAGGAAGACCCGAATCAGACAATCCGCCATCGTGCACAGGAATTGAATTTGTTTCCATCCACTTTATGGAAGATTTTGCGGGAAGATCTTGGTTTGGTAGATTCGGTGAATGGGCCCAAAATATTGCAATTATAATGCCAAAAGTTTGTCTTTCGAATAAAGTAAATTTCATATCAATAAAAAAAATAATCTGTGTTTTAATTCATTTCAAAGTTCTATACCTCTAAAAAAAACACCCTTTATATTAAGATGATTCGTTTACTCAGAAAGTAATTAGTATACCCAAATGAGTAAGTGATTGTATCATTAATGACAATTACTACTCGTCCAGGCACGTTCCTTACTTACCTTGCACCCAGGTCAATGATTGCCACAACAACAACAGTTGCAGCAAGCAGCAGTTGGGGCTTTTCATTTGCATCGATTGCCACGTCCACAAAAGCCTTTGGAAAAGTTTGGTTTTTAACAAAAACGGCCACGAAACGAACCGAACTGTATTTGGCTATACACAAATGCGCACTGAATTAACCGCACAGCTTTTCCAATTTGCTATTTATAAATGGGAATGAGAAAAACTGTTTCCGATCAACATAAACAAATTGATGAACTTTTTCCAAATAATGTTCTCTCGAGCTAAATTCCAATATTGGCATTTTTCTCTCGTAGTTTTTGGTGCCTGAACTGATTTGCGTTAGTTAAACTTAGCGCTTCGGTTCAGTTAATATTAACGTACATATAATAAGTGTTATTTGTCACTTTTTAATTTTTATTTGATTTATTTCTACTTTTTTGTACGCTGCATAATCTCCTTACTAGGTCAATGATCTTAAAATATTGACTTTATTTTGTGTAGAACTTACTTTGTATATACAAATATAAAACAAAAAGAGTGTAAAGGAATACTATAAATTATTATTAATTATATGCATTATCTTATTACTTACTAAACCAGTTCTGAACAAGACAGATAACAAATATTGGACACGCCTAAGAGTTCATTTAGATACAATTCAGCTTGTTCCGCTTGTTACCTTGACAACTGTCTGAATATTATGCGTATATTAAAGTTTTATGCCGTTGTTATACATTAATCTTTTTAAGAATTAATTTACACACAACGAGGCAATCGCTGCAACCGAAAAGCAATTAACAAATGTTTTCTGTGCAACGAAAAACAAGAAAGCAAAGGCAAAGGAGTTGTAGTAGCATTTGCTGGCAAGTTTCACGCCACACGCATTTGAATGTTTTTGACACTTTTCAAGGAGAAGAAAAGAGAGAGAGAGAGGGAGAGAGCAGAGAGCAGAGAGCAGAGAGCGTTGGAAGTTGTTGGCGGTGCAGTTTTAATGAGGGCGCCACCTGGCGGCGACGCCTGCTGTTGATGCCAAGCGACCGCAACGGGAATCAATTTGCCCCACGCAGCTGACGATGGCGCCATGGGGCAAAAAACCGAAATTGCCAGTTGAATGCGTTTTCGATTGTCCATTAGCAGCATTCAACTCCAACTTCCATAGCCAGAGAGTGTGTGCTCCAGCTCCATCTCCAGCTGAAGCTCCAAGTATCATAGCCTTGCCAGCATCCCCTCATCAACGTTTTTTTTTGCAAACTGCCTCGTGCCAAAAGTCATTTTCGAGCAATTGGCTGGGTTCGCTGACTGCCAAAGCAAAGCCGCACACACACCCAAAAGACAGAAAGAGACACATATTGAAAGAGACAGGCAGAGTGAGAGAGAGAGAGAGAGAGAGAGCGCGCGATAGAGAGGGGAGACAGTTGCGCATTCACATGCACAATAAATTTGCAACAGTGCAATGGGCAGCGACCACGCCCTGCTCGCAGATGCTTAGCAAGAAGCAAGAAGCCCATACGCCCACACATACACAAACACACACACACACACATACACTAGCACAAGCACACTCTCACGTCCAGCTCTTTTGATTCACATTCAGATCTGCTGAGATGCAGTCGAGTGCGAAATTGCGAACAGCAACAACAAAGCTACGCGCTGAAAAGTATGCAAGAATGGCACAGCCAACGACACCCACACACACATACACATACACGTACAGCACGCAACATATGAATAGGAATGAAAATGAGAGATCTGAATGGTTTGACACTTTTTTTTGTTTAGTTTGACTACTCGTCTTTCTTATTATATTTATTACTTATATTTCTTAAGTCTAGCTGAAAATGTATATTAATAATATAAAGTTACACAACTTTCAAGTGTTGTCTATATGCTATATGGTGTATCATAGCTATATGTATTGCATGAAATAATATGTGGAGCGAAATTCGTTCAATATTACTAGAACTCACAAATAGTATTGCAAATTCAGTATCAGCTACAATTACAAATTTTGTATAATTTTATTATATATTATGACTCAATTATTATATGATTATTATTTCCAATCACTCCTTTGAAAGACAGAATTTAATTTATCAAAAGGCATTTCTTAATCTACCGTTGATAATAATTTTTTGACAGACTAAATTCCATACTTAGTATTATTATTATTTTTTATATTATTATTATTTTAGGTGATTTGTGCCTACATTAAAAAGTCTTACATATTATATCGCAATCTATTTTGTTTTCTTTCTTTCTTGTTCACTTCTTACGCTATACTCTTAACGAACTTCAACAAAAATAATATTAGATTGTGCTTTTCATATTGAAACTCATTTGGTTGATACAATTCAGCCTGCTTCTATTTAAGCGTCGCGGAGTGTTTCGACTAGCACGTTTTAAGTGGGGTGCTGCCAAATGGTTTTTAGTCGGTTTGTGCAGGCTGCCAACCCATTTGACGCTGTTTTTTGTGTCATTCAGCGCCCCTCTCTCTCTCTCTCCGCCACCCTCTATCACTGTGTGTTCCACTTTGGCAGTGTTTGGTCCCTTGTGTGCCTTGTCTTGTTGTTTTTGTCACCTAAAGTACAAGTTTTTCATTTGTGGCTTTTTCAGTTGACGCCATAATATTTTACACTTTGTCGAGGACGACCTGGCGAACCACAAGCAAAAAGAATCCCTGAATTGGTTAACAATAGCCATTTCTAAATGATAAGCAAGTGACAACTAATGTTTAAATCATTTTATTAAAAGTAGAAGTAAACTTACATTTTCAGATTATTTTTGATTCATGTTGGATCTTTGAAAATGTTAGCATTTTGATATTGAAATCTGTGAGTTAATATCTAGCTTGAAAACCATCAAGTTTCAATCTAAATACTAAATAAATAACTAAATACTAAATAAATAGTAAAATTTCAAAATGTTTCAAAATTTGTTTAGTTCTAATAATATTTAATATGAGTTCTAGACCCTACAAGCTCAACATAAGTTCGATCCGATCTTTCATTCATGCAATCCAAATTTGACTAGACTCTACGAAGTATTAGTTCATTTCCAGTACAGCCGTTCTAATATAATAATTATTCAGGTTGGAGCAGTATAGGAACTTCTGGCCTGATTAGAAAACGCTGACGGAAATAGTTTGTACTCTGCACTAAAAATTCGAAGTATTCAGAATATAATAAAATGCTAAACTAAAACTAATAATTAGCAAAATAACTAATAAAGTTAAGCCAACAACTATAAAACCTTCAAGATTATAAGATATAATACATTTGTAGGATATCAGAAGCTCGAAAAAGAAATAAAATTATTCCAATTAATTTCTTCCATAAATCTAAGATATTCCTCAAAAATTTGTTACATTTTCTAGTGCATAAAGATTTCATTTCAAATTACCTTACATACTTACATGTTCACAGCGTAAGCCCCAAAATGCATTTAAATGAAAAACAATGAATTTATTTGGCTGCCATTTTATTCACAGTTTTAACTAAAAGTAAATTCACACCGGTTTAACAATGATTAGATACTTAGTTAGTTCGTATAGTTTCACAAAAACAACAGTGTTTAGTTTCGTTTTTTTGAAGTACGCCCAGAAATCACAACATTGAAACATTTTCACACTTAATAAGAACAAAAGAAAAACTGAAGAAAATATATTACAGACAAATTTTGCTTAACACTTAGATATTGTTTTTTTCGGTTTAGATGTCTTATGATTTATTTACATTTGACTTAGGTTTAGGTGAAAAAAACACAATCAAAATATATAGAATTTATACAGTATATCAATTTTGGAATATATATATATGTAACTATATGTTTAAGATGTATAAGAGGGAGGCAGCTCTTTCTCTCTCTCTCTATTTCTCTCTGTCTATGACGCACAACAAATATTCGCTAAACGTTTAAAGTTAGTGACAATTGTTACTAGTCGATTTGCTATAGATGTATATATATGATTTTTTTTAAATTGTTGCGACTGACTTATATTATGTATGTATATAAGGGTGGTCGTTGGAAATTAAAATCTATAAAGTTTATTTTATGGAAAATGGGTTAATGCATATTTTGGGATTTTATTTTTAATTAAGTAAGATCTAAGTTTATTTTGTGGTATCAGAGCTGACATGAAAATATGAACTAATAATTTTCTTCAGTATTTTGATGTTTAGTGATGAACTCAAAGTTTGATTAAAGGTCTAAAAACTCTGCGCCATAAAAGCTCATATCTTATTTTTTCTACACTATGAAATAAGGGTCGTCCTTAATCATAACGACCACCCTAATATATGTGTATGTATGTATGTATATTGTTATTATATGTAGACTGATGTTGCATGCATTTGCTCAGTTGCAACGCATCACCGTAACTCCAAGCCGCATGTGTTCTTCTGCTTCAGGCTTTTCCAGCTACAGCTGATTTGGTGGTTCGTCCTGTTTGTCCTTCTAGGCAGAATGCTTGTCCAGACCAAGTGCAATAGACCCATTAGCACAAAGAGAGTTAGTTGCTGTTGCCAGTTGTGTGCCGACTGCCTGAGCGAGACAGCAGCATCTGTGGTACCACAAACGAAAGCGAGGAGCGAGAGAGAGAGAGAAAATGAAAACATATTAAAAGCGGGTTAAGACTGAGGTTTCGGCGGTTGTGTGGGTTGTTGGTGTTTGTGGCACCCGCTGGTGAAATTAATCCTTGAATTAATTGCTTGTAGCTTAGCGCAGAGCATTAATAAATCGTGGCGCAACACAAAGCAAACAACAACACAAACAACAACAACGGCAAATACAACAATAGCTAATAAGGTGAGCTTCTTTGCTGATGCTTCTACTTCGTCCTGCGTCCTTTTGCCACTAACTTTGATTTAATGCTTCAACGTTTATCATTCTAATAGCGTGCGTGTAATGTATACCCAGTCCCCAGCGGTCTCCTTCGCATTTGTTTTAGTTGCAAAACAATCAGGCTAAGATTTGTATACCTAGAGTCCAGCAATGGACCAAATACATTGCAAATTGTGTGTGTGTGGGTGTGTTTCTATGTGTGTGGCTATTGCTTATCTTTTGGGCAAGGATTTGGGCTAATTTTTAAACAAACGTTCGGCAATGTTGCGCCTATAACTAATGTGCGGTCCTTAATCAGATGAGTTATTGATTACACACAATAAAGGAGCAACACGAGATGCGAAAGGGATACGAGGCTGTTAAAGTGTTAGGAAGAAAAGTTAAGGTCTAGCGAAAAATGTTTTAACATAGCTGAAAAAAGTATCAAATTCTACTGAACTTTTTGAACGTTTTTTGTTGAACAGTTTCTAATAGGATATAAAATATTTTTGAGGAAGAATTATATCAAATTTTTAAAGCAGAAAACAACTAAGAAGAGCAGCTCTGAAGAAGGTCTGTGAAAAGATTGAAATGTTCTCCTAATGTATTTTTATTATGTCTTCGAGAATGGGCTAGTTAATTTCCGAAAGATTTCTTTTCAGCATAACCTAAGATAAATAATATTGAGACAACAACCAAAACACATCAACTACTTAACCTGACAAACTCTTTCGTGTTATACGATACTAACGGTTAGTTATTATTTTCACTTATTATATTCTGTTTCCACTACTGATTCCCGATTGATGAAATCGCCCCATTATTTGTATGTTCAGTAATAAAAATATGTGTATCAGTTTATTAATTTGAATTGATTTTGAATCTACTTACTTTTGTGGGTCAAGAAAAGCTCATTGTGCTCATCGGCATCGCCTGGCTGATCAAACGGATACATATTCATATCCGGCGAGCGTCCTGAGGCCAAAATACGTGGACGATCCTCTTCGATTAGTTTTTCACTCTCCTGCGCATAGATATCATGTATACGAGCTGAACACTTAAGCTGAAAAATCATAGAAAAAAACACTTTCAGGCTGTGTAAATATTTGAAGGTGAGGTTAGAGCAAGCTACCTTGAGACGTCCTTTGATGAAATGATGCGTTGTCACAACGAAATTAAGTTCCAGCACCGAAGACTCAAGGTGTTCAGCAAGATGTCGTTGTATGTCATAAACTCGCAAATAATTTGGTGGCACCTGTATTCAAGTATATATATTTATATATGTGTTCAGAGATCGATTGACTATTTTCATTACCTGAATATCATTTATCCACCAGGTTAGATTTGCGGCTGGCTTTGAATAATCCGACGAGCAGTTGCCATTGATAATATCGCCCAAACGATATCTTGAATGTATGCCCGTTATAATGGGCCTTTGTGTTGGTAGTTCTGTGTGTGTGTGTGTGTTTGTTAAATCGTATATTACATATTAATACATGCATGTAAACTGCATCTTGTTCAACGTACCTACAACTTCCATATCGGCGGCCACGATGGAGGTATCGAATGTGGGCGCATCTGCGGATACTTCGCAGGCAAATTTACCCGATATGGATGTGGGCACATTACGCAACAGAACATGGCTTGCATTCGATTGTGTGGTCTGTTAAGAGATACATATATTCATATCAATATGCAAACATAAATACGCAGTTACATCTGGTTGTGTGTGTGTGCGTGTGTGTTTTAATTAAAGTTCTCTTCGATTGCGTTTCAGGAAATGCATATGACTTATTAATAAATATTGAGTTGGTATTAAAAGTTCATTGTAAACACGGGGCCTCTTTACGATACTTTAAAATTGTAATAAGCCAATTACATTTCGATACGTTAATTTGTACTTGTTAAATTAAAATTTAACTCATGCTGCACGCACAACTTTCTTTTCAATGATGTTTAAATAATCGCAAGTATCTTTTATTCAAAATTAATTCATAAAAAAAAAAATTAATAATATGCATATCCTTTGCAATTTTCAATTTATTTATTATTGGATATTTTATATATTTTTAGTTATTTTAAATTTTAATTTAATTAGTTTCATTATTTATTTAATATTATATTCGATTATTTAATTTTTTTTAATAATAAAGTTTTTTTTAAAATTAAATTTTTTTCGAAGTCGGAAATATTTTTTTAAAATTATATTTAAAATTCATTTTTTTCGAAGGACGGAAATATTTTTTCAATAAATTTTATATTTTAAAATATCTTTTTCGTTCATTGCAGCCGATTAAGTGATTTTGGTAGCATGCTTTTAGGCAGATGGTTTATTCTTGCTTATTGCCGACAATTACGATAAAAAAAAGATAAAATCTATAAGGAGGGGTGCCGTTGTTGTAGAACTTTAAAAATACAAAAAAAAAGGTTTAAAAATACCGAAAGGGCCTAAAAATAACGCCAGATTTTCCACGAAGCTGTTTTAACTAAAATCATTACATACTTCTAGGCGGTATATTAAAGTCAGTGCATAAATTTGAATTTTGAATAAATTAAATTCGTTTAAATATGGACTCTAATTGAATAAGAAATCTAATAAGCTCGCTCTTATTATTGATATAATAATAAAATAAGAATAGTTTCACACTTTTTAGTTTGTAGTTCAGGATAGCTTGATTTTAACTTGAAATGCAGGCTCAAAATTGTTTAAATAATAAGTTTTCTTTACAATTTCATCATCATGTTAATTTACAATTGATAATTATCAAAAATTGACCGTTGCGCGCACCAAAAGGGTTATTATGCACATAATAATGCATGTGTGTGTGAGTGTGGTTTTGTGTTTGTATAAGATATTTTGTGCAGTGCAGCAACATGGTGAATGCAACAGCTTGAACACAATTATGCGGCAGTTCGCTTTTAATATTCGCAATGTCAGCAAAAGTCAACAACAAAATGCACAGAATAAAATCCCAGGCAACGACATGCAACATGCATGTATATGTGTGCCACAACTGCAGCAGCAGCAGCAACAGCAGCAGTGGCAAGTGAAAAGTCAAAAATGTTAATTAAAACTTTTTAACATGCATACAACAAACAACAGCGAGACACACACACACACACACACACGAATACACTGAGAGAGATATGGAACTGAAGCGCTTGCAAACTGTTTACATTATGCTCATTGTCTTTGTTGTTGTCGTTAATACCAACAACAACAACAGCAACGTTTCTCCTGTTATTTACTACAATTTGCATTGGCAGCTCTCACTCTCTTTCAATTTAAATCATCATCATGAACATGATGAGTACTTTTTATGTACAAGAGACTTGCGACTGACAACCGTCAAGCGACGAACTTACCTCGACATCAATTTCGTTGCTTTTCGTGAATATCTTCCAGGCTGGGTTCTCCTTGGGCGTATAGCGATAGAACTCCCTGCGTCCCCTGTACCACTTAACCGCATAGAGCGTGTCGTTCTCGATGTCATAATTGCAGATTAAGAGCGCATTATCGCCGCGCTTAACGGCCGCCGGAATGCGAACGTTAACATCCCGCAGCCCAACTGCCACCTCTAAACGAGAGAGAGAGAGAGATGGGTGTTAGTGTGTGTGTGAAAGGTAGTACGGATATACATATATATAGTGTAGAGCTGGAAGTGAAACAACACAACCCATAAGCATTGTCACAAGGGCTTAAATATGACAAGTTATTGTAGCTTAATTATGATACCAGCCAGCTTACATTGGATTTTTGTACACGGCAAAACTTTAGCTGACTACGCTTATGTATGTAGACCTATTTTAAGCCTCGTTTGAGCTGCTTATAAATTATGGTTTAATTATGCGCGAGATATATAATGATAGGAGATGATATATATGTTTTTTCGGTGTTTTTGAACACTTGAAAATATTTATTATTCCACAATATTTTTTTCTTTTTAATAAAATTTTATTTAAAATAAGTACAAAGCTAAAAAAAAATGAAAAAGATTTTAAAAGATCTCAAAAACATATATGTATGTATAGATTACTCTGTGATAAGATGCATTATATATCTATATAGAGTAATCTAAAAAACGTTCTTATGAAAATGAAGATGAAAAACATTTTCAAAGATCTCAAAAACATATATGTATGTATATATTACTCTTTGATAAGTTGCATTATATATCTATATCGAGTAATCTAAAAAATATTCTTATACTTCTCTCATTTCCTTGCTTAATGCTCAGCACATATTTGAAGTACCCGAAAAAGACACTTCACCAAAAAGCGAATTCACAGAAGTGAAAACAAAAAAAAACCCAAAAAAAGTAAACACAACGAATCCAAAAAAAAAACCCAAAAGTAGCGCACAGATCGTCACGACCATGAAAAAAAGAAACACACAAACTAACTCACACACACACACATGTATTCACGCACAACTGAAGCGCGTTGTGTGCGAGTGAGATAGCAAGAGCTATGGTAGCACGTAGCGAAAGAGCTGATAAAAAACATTTAGCCCAAGTTGATATTGGCCCGATCGCGGCGGCAACGTGTGTCGCGGCCCTTGTGGCCCTGAGCGCCTGGCCGCATTTATAAAAAACTTCCTAGTAAAATTGAAAATCGAAAGTGAATTTTGAGTTTTGGGCCCAGTTTCTTATTGGTCCCTCCATAAATCATAAGGCACACCAACTACATAGGAAATTGCTGTGCTACTGTGGATCAGGGCTGCAGGAAACCCTGTTAAATACTATTCATGTAATCAGCAGATTAGTATCTCCAGGTTATTGAACTCTTGCCCACTGAAAACGAAACAGAAAAGTAAGATAAATCTCTAGCAGGCTATGCGCAACTACAACATACCCTGTACTTATGTAGAATGTTGAAAATTAAGTTAAGAATTTAAATGGGTTTAATATCTTTAAAGGTTCGTGTATTCAAACATACATGTTTAAGCGAGTTGTCTCAAGTCTTTAAGGCATGTAAAAATGTGCTGATGATATTATTATATGTAACATAATATGAGTGCGATAACCCTATATAATATAGTTATAAGTTTAATAGTACTAAGTAGTAGAAGTTTATATATTTATGTAAGTAAGAAATATAATTTGAAAAGCAATTTGTTTCGAATATTATTTATTTAATTTAAGTATTTTCTATCCAACTTCGGGTTCTAAAATATAATTCGATTTAAGATATATGCAAAACATATTGAACATATAAAAATCAAATATAATTAGCTTTTTCTAAAATGTATTTTGATTTGAGATATAAGCAAAAACAAATTGAAATAATTTAACATTAAACAATTTAACAGTTTGCAAAACAAAAAAAAATAAATAAAAAATATCCAGAGAAATGTAAGATGTGAAAACTTTTTTAACAAGAAAAATCTGAGAAGTGAAAATTTTGTAACCTATTTTAACAAGAATATTTTAAGTTCATGAACACGAATACATTTTCAAATAATTCTCAGATTTTAAATATGCATATATTTTTAAATACAATTATTAAGCTTAAGTATTATTTCATTTAGTATTAAACTACAAAAAAAAATATTATTATATATTTTTTTTACTTTTTTTCTTATTATAAAGTTAGTAAAAAGTGACCAAAAATAACGAAAAAAAACTTAAATTTTATCATCGTTCATAATCTATCATAAAAAAATAAAGAGAATAATAATAATCATAATAAAAAATAAGAGAGAATTATTTTATTTGATATATTTATTTTTTTTGATATTATTTTATTGGATATTTTTGAATGAATATGAATGTTATAAACAGGAAATATTACAAATTAATTTCCATTATTAAAAAAAGGGAATTTTTGATCTAAGTAAATTCTAGGAACAAATGGTTAATTATATCACGATTCTTCATACATTATTATATCTAAACATAAATAATATCGTGGAAATGATATTCTTCTTTCTGGCTTTAATCTAAGTTAATTCTAGGAAAAAAAAAGGGGTTAATTATATATTATTTCACGATTCTTCATCTATCATTAAATGTAAAGAAAAATATAGTATAGTAGTATATAGTAGACATTATAGTAGTATATAGTAGGCATTATATTCTTGTTATCAAATTATTCTAGGGAGACTAGACATAAATTCTAAATATGAATTGAGCAAATATCACGATTCTTCATCTATCATTAAATGTAAAGAAAAATATAGTATAGTAGTATATAGTAGACATTATAGTAGTATATAGTAGACATTATATTCTTGTTATCAAGTTATTCTAGGGAGACTAGACGTAAAGTCTAAATATGAATTGAGCAACTTGATGTAGATTAAGAACGGATGGACTGCTTTGTTTGTTCCGAAGAACCGGTTATTGTTTCTGATGGTTGTTGGGACAGGTAGTAAAAACAATTGCTTAGCCGTTGTTTTTGTTGTTGTTGCTGATATTGGATTGTCCCCAAGTGGGGACGTATTCTCGCACAGCGGTGCGGTTCGGATCGGTTCGGTTTGGATGGCAACGCATAGCGGCGCGTCGTCTGTTTGTCAGTCAGAGCTCATTTCTGGTTAACCTTGAATGCTAATTGTTGTTTCACGTTGATTTTTTTTAATGGCAATCGCGAGCTCTGTACACCGTTCATTGTTGTTGTTGTTGTTGTTGTTGTTGATAGTGTTGTCGCAGCTGTTGTTGTATTCGTATCAACATAAATATTTTATGCTGCCCCCAGACCCCTTACACACAAACGCTGTGCGCCGGTTCCAAATAGTACGAAAAAACTAATCACATACGCCATGTTGTACGCCGGTCTGCTAGTCCGTCCCTCTAGCCGGCCGCCTCGCCCATTCGCCCGCACAAATTTGCGTAAACAAAAACTATTTGTTTTGCCGAAAAGCCCAAGAAGAAGCAGCGAGAATCCACACAACTAGAAACCGAAACGTATTTGCCGGCAAAACAAACCCACACAACAACAACACACACACAGCAGCAAGCCAGAATGCGACTTCTAGAGTCTAGACTCTAAGAGTCTAAAGAGCGTAGAGCAATACAACTATTTAGAAACCGTTGCTGTTCTATTTTGGCCAGGCCAACAGAAGGCTTACCAAGTGGCTCGAACTGCGGCTAGCAGTCGTTTAAGTTCAAATCAAGGAAGCCTTGAATCGCTAAAGCGATCAGACTAGTAAACCTTGGAAAACCAAAAAAAAATAAATAAAAAAATGAAAAAGAAAAAAGCGAACAACAATAATCGTCGTACTACTGAGTGTACATACACACATATATGCATATGTATACACAGGTGTGTCTGTACATACAAACATACATACGTTTATTAACATAAAAATATATATGTATGTACGATTGGAACATGACGTAGAATATGAATGCAAAGGAAGCAGTCAAACTAGCTACTTCTGACTAGAACTTACGAATGGAAAAGTTAAGAGGAGATTTTATATTAAGGATTCATATTTAAAAACCTTATACTTATTATACTTATACTTATTATATTGATCTTAAATATTAAAAAAAAAGTATTTACACTTATTAGAAATATTTAAAAAAATATAAACAAATTTATTTTTCATTAGTAAACATAAAAAAATAAAACTAACTACTTCTGACTATAACTTAAGAATGGAAAAAATTAAGAGGAGATTTTATAATAAGGATTCATATTTAAAAACCTTATAACTTGATCTCAATAAATATGAAAAACAAAGTATTCACACTTATTAGAACTACTCAAAAAAAATATTCAAAAAAATATAAACAAATTTATTTTTCATTAGTAAACCTAAAACAATCAAACTAGCTACTTCTGACTAGAACTTACGAATGGAAAAAATGAAGAGGAGATTTTATAATAAGGATTCCTATTTAAAAACCTTATACTTATTATACTTATACTTATACTTATTATATTGATCTTAAATATGAAAAAAAAAGTATTTACACTTATTAGAAATATTCAAAAAAATGTAAACAAATTTATTTTTCATTAGTAAACGTAAAACAATCAAACTAGCTACTTCTGACTAGATTTTATAATAAGGATTCCTATTTATAAACCTTATACTATAATCTTAATAAATATTAAAAACAAACTAGTTACACTTATTGGAACTACTCAAAAAAAATATTTAAAAAAATATAAACAATATTTATTTTAATAAACCTAAAACAATCGTCACAAAACATTTCACGAACCAATTTAAAATACGAAATGTTGTCAGAGCATTTCGTTTTATGCTGCCGGTTTTGCATTGTTAAAGTTTTCAATACCAGCGCAACAACAAAACACTGAAACAAGGTCAACAACAGTTAAGACAGTGAGAAACAGATATAGCAAGAGCAAGCGAGAGGGAGAGAGAGAGGGAGAGAGAGCGAGAGCAGGAGAGGTAGAGATACGCACAATACAAAGTTATGGAGTCGAATGTCGTCGAGCTGTGCTTTTTTATGCTTGCCTGTTACTTTGTGCCTGTATATTATCGATCATGTTTTAAAAGCGAGAGTGAAGCCGAACGTCGAACGGACGGACAACAACAACAAAACGTCAACGCCACAGGCAGTCAACAGTCGGCAGTAGGAGAGGGAAGGTAGGGTAATGGGGGTGGATTACAAATGTTACTGCATAGCAACTAGCAAAGAAAAAAAGAAATGAAATGAAACGATGTGAATGAATTGGTGAGTATGTGTGTGTGTGCGTGTGTGTGTGTGTGTGATAATTGTACGCAACACAACTGGCCCTCGAATTTCGTGGTGTTGTTGGTGCTGTTGTTATATACAAAAAGCTTTATGTTTGGCACACTACTGCCATTATCTGCTCGCCTGTTCCATAAACAAAGCAAGCTATCGATTTCTACATAAAAAACGAAAGTGATGATGGCCCTCGACGCCACTTGGCCCTGGTGCCGAGGTAGGGTCGGGTCCCTGGCCCACTTTTGGGCAAGTTCAATAGCCTGGCACTGAACTCAACACAAGGTTCAATGCGCCACACATAGGAGCCAGCATAAAGTACAGAAAGGTTAACGCCCCTCAACGGTGTCACGTTCAGGGTTCGCCCCTGACCCAGCAAAACAGCTACAGCGATCGGCAGCGAAGCGTTGCGACGATAGAAAGAAAAATCAGACGCCTGTTGCGTGTATCAGGCGCGCAGTCGCAGCGGACAGCGAACAAGACAGAAAGCGAGAAGTCAGCAAGCGTTTACAGTTGCTTTTTTTCGGCAGTTCAACGAACTGTATGCACGAAAGTTTTGAAGATCGTTGACCCGCCGAACACAGAACGCAAGCAAAAGAGTGCTCAACGAATTCAGAGAGCGAAGCGTGAGAGAGAGAGAGAGAGCGCTGCGCGGCATTACAAGAGAAAGCGTAAGCGCTGAGAGTGTGAGCGTAAACAATGACGATTAACGCTGACGATTTAACCCTACAATGCCGGAGGCTTTTATTAATTGATATGCTTGAGTGCGTTGTTAAAAACGTTTAAGTGCCTTATACATATCTTAACGATTGTAAATATCTATAACATATAATATAAGCATGTTGGGGAGATTTAAAATAATGTTGAGCATGTAAAGAAGGCTATCTTCGGCATATCGAATATACACTTGCAATAACCTGCTTCTTAATCGCTTTAATGATCTTTCATTTGTATGGCAGCTATATGTTATAGTGGTTTTATATTTATATATACTTTTTTGGTTCTTATATGTTTCCTTCTATGCATTACGAATTTCATGACAAAATTAATATAAAAATTTAATTTTTTTTGTCTAACCTAAATCCATATTCGGAGCATTTCTAGGGTTAATTTGACAATCGCTGAGAGGTCTGGCAAGTGCACAACAACAAACAACCATTTAACTTAATATATTTTATCTTTTTTTTTTTTGTTCGCTATTAAACATTACTTTTTTTGTTTAATACGAAATCATAAACTTTTTGTAACAAGCGCACAGCAAACGCTTGAAAGTCATTTGTTCAATGCATTTTTCACACGCTCTACACTTTGCTGAGGGGGGAGAGAGAGAGTATGGGTGGTAAAAGCGAGCGGGTGAGTCAACGGCACCCAGCTGGAAACAATCAAATAACATGATGCAATGCGCGTTATGTGTAAGTGAATATTATATCCATTGTAGTACTGGATAGAGCTGTCAGTGTTGACAAACGTTATAGCCAATTACCGTATAAATAAATTGTAGTATATACCACATATGGTCAAGATGATATTGGCATGATGATAAATGTTGCACGCACGTTATCAAGCACTCTCGATTTCTGTGGCAAATTCCATGCGAAGCATTTATCCAAAATCACAGGCGTACAGTTTTTAAGTGGACGTGTTTGTATCTGCCTCCGCTCTGACATTATGTTATTTTTTTCTTTTCTTTTTTGGATAAATCGTGATTTTTATGAGTACTATATACACTTTGTATATGTATGTGTGTGTGTTTGTTTGCTAACACTTAAAAAAAATATATAAAAAAATTAAAAAGAATCATGAAAAAAATGGGATGACCCAGAAAAAACTTTCTAAAGTAAACCAAAAAAAAATAAAAAATTAAAAACTTTCTCATTTTTGGAAACAGGTATACAAAAATACTTAGTTCTTGAATGAAAATAAAATACAGATATTATTACATATATAAAATTTTAAAGCTTAAAAAGTTATCATATATTCCCTAAACTACATCCAAGAAATATGTTGAAGTACCAACCGATACTCTCTAAGATTTGAAAATATTATTATTTTAAGATTTAAAAATATTATTATATTTATTTTGAAAATGTATTTATTTTTATTAAGTAGAATTTAAATTTATCGCTTAATAAATTTGAGAAAATTGTGTCATAAATTATAAAATCGTAATAAAAAAAGCACAAAAAACTTTCGCTTAGTGTATTCTGAATTATTTAAACAAATGAGTCCCGCAGCTAAGCGAAGAATTTCAAATCAACGAATAAACAAATTAAACCCGCACAACAAAAGAGATAAATATTTCTGTGCGAGTGTGCATGTGTGTTTAAGTGAATACATACAAACCGATGTGTATGAATGTACATACAGCCATACATACTACGCACATATGATTGGGCCAACTACGGAATTATCAGTAAGTTGTCGCTACATACATACATATACATATGTGTACAAAATAAATGAGTGCGAGAGACGCGTTGCTCTTGAAAGCTGTACGCCTATTCGAATTAGTACAAAATAATACCGTATTTTCCTAGAGTTTTACGAAATTACCGTTACGCCGTAGAGCAGCATAGCAAACAACAAGCTATGCTGAGGGCAGAACACCAAAAACAGAGACAGCATCAGCGAGAGGGAAAGAGAGAATGATTTTAGGTACAGCATTCATATTTCTGTGGCCCGGGCAGAGGATTATGGTAAACCAGAAGACGCAGCAGCCATATTTATTTGTATATAAGCAAAGAAGCAAGAAAGATCTCAGCAAATATATGTGGAACAGTTTGTGCCACAGTGGGGCTCTTTGTACATAAATATTTTTATTTTGTTTATAAAATTTAACAGCAGAGAGCGTAAAAAAGTTTAAAACATTTTAAATAGTTTGCTAATTGAACAGGCGATCAGCAAAACGCAGACGACGCACACACTTCATCAACGCCCAACAAATTCGGTCTTTTCGTTGTCTGTATTTTGTTGTTTTGCTTTTCTCTTTTTTCTGTTGTTGTTTTTTGTATTTTTTTCGGTAAAAGTTACACTCAGCGTCAACGTTGCTCACTGATAAGCAGCAGCAGCAGCAGCGGAATCGAATTGTTTTCTGACTTGTAAGTGGGTCAAACTTTGACAGAGAGTAGCGGTAAAGTCGATGTGGGGATGAGAGCGTGACACGAACAGGTTACGATTATTGATAGCAAGATAAAAAGTATGTAAATGGGTTTGAGTACCTAGTTAGATGTTTAATAAATCAAAATGGGACCAAAATTTTATTTCTTAATCAAAAAGAAAACCGTTTCATTGTAATCAAACGAAAACGAACGAAAGTATTGGGTTGAAATAATCAGCGGCATTCCTGTTGGTTCTTTGGGAAATAATATTTAATATTTAAAAACTCGAAATATCACACTAACAACTTAAACTCAAGTTATTTTGATTACATTTGATTTGTTAAATAGCAACATTTATTTATTTTCATGGTTATTTATATCTGATTGCAAACTGTTACTAAGGCAAATAGTATTTTAAATCGGTTTTACGCGGTCCAAGTTGTTGAAATATCCAAGGCATCAAATGCGTCATATTCACAAAGAGTCCAGTTTTAACCTCGCCTAGCCTCAAAGTGCCGATAACGATGCCAGCTTGTGTGTAACGATTTGGATTGCCCGGCATCGGACAGAAAAGAGCGGCTCCGACGTTAGCTCTTGTTGCGTTTGTCTTATTCAAATCTATGGCGCAAATAAGACTTTCATCCAGTTGGTTATTATCTTCTAGATATTGAATGGGCAAACGTTTGCCGCACACATGATTGGGTTGAACTTGGAAATCGGATCTCTTCAGGCTCCTAGATCCAGTTTGTTCCCACCCGGTCGTTATGCAATCACTGTAGTCGAATAGGGCTCTCGGACTGGGCAGACAGAGGGTTCCGATGTTCCGTTGTGAGCTGAAACCCATGCGTAGAACAAGTAGTGCAATATTATAGATATTTCCTGAATCAAACTTGGAATGCCTGATGATCGTTTTCACATCACGATCCTGATGCGGTTCGGGTTCCATATCACCATCGACATCCCATTCACCCGCTCGAGCTATCAACTTTGTAAGCGATGAATGATGCTCGAATAAACTAGCAGCTGTTAGAACTATGTCCGGTGCAATTAGGGTGCCAGTTCCATTAAATGTATTATACTCATAATCGTATATTAGAACCATCCATGGGAATTGGCCCGGCGATGTCTCCCCGTTGAGTGTACTAATATCGGTGGATGGGACAACTCCACAGCCCACAAACTCGATTGTTTCATCAAACTGTGAAGCAAGATAAGTTAGGTCTTAAGACATATTTTTCTGACTATTCTTTGTACCTGTGGCGAAAACCTGCCCGTTATATCAATCCCTTCCTCGTCGTCCTCGTCGGAATATGCTCCAAAGAACAAGCAGCTCATAAGCAGAACGCTTAGCACTATTTTATATGTTATTGCCATTACAGATAATATTGTTATTTCTTTAATTAATCCATATGCTCAACAAACGACAAATCTTTACTTTCCGGGAACTCAGGAAGCACTAAACACATTAACTCAAACGTCGTTTTTATTATACCTTGAACCCATTGAAAATGGTTTAAAAGGGTATAATGGTTTTGTGCAAAAGTATGTAACAGGTAGATGGAAGCATCTCCGACCTCATAAAGTATATATATTCTTGATCAGCATCAACAGCCGAGTCGAGTCCGTCCGTCTGTCCGTCTGTCCGTCTGTCTGTCCGTCCGTCTGTCCGTCCGTCTGTCCGTCCGTCTGCCCGTCCATCTCAGAGACTATAAGAGCTAGAGACTCCAGATTTGGATCATAAGCTCGCCTAATCCCTAGGCAGTACAAGTTTGTTTCAAAACTTCGATAACTCTTCCCGTTTTCGATATACATATGTGATCGATAACAACAAAATCTTGAATTTGGAAAACTTTTAAACAGGATTTCAAACGTTAGTTGAAGTATTGACAATCTGTGAAATTTTTATTGAAATCGGTTGAGAAAATCCGGAGATATGGATCTTTGAAGTTAAGAAAGTATGCTTATACACACACACATCCTTGCAAGCACTGACTGTACGCGTAAAGTATAGGGTATCGTCTAGTCGGGATTTCTCGACTTGTTTCATCTTAAATGCAACTTAAAATGTAGCTTAATGATTTATGTTTAAGAGCTTTTAATATAATAATAGCTTGGAGCTTTATTTACTGCGTAATTTGTGAAGATTATATTGTTATCAAATTCAAAATATGAATTGCATAGCATATTTTCTAATTGTGAGAACGTATATTTATTTTGACCTGCGATTGTTCACAACTTTTATGAGATTTAAGTATTTGTCTCTTATTTTACTGAATGAATGAAATATTTACAAAATGTTGTATAGAATAATTAAATAAAATCAAAAAATACGTATAATTATAATCAGAGCTTTTAAATTACGAATATGATTAATAGTAATCAATTAATATCATGATTATCTAAAGATTATAACTTATACTCTTAAAAAATCCGTCTTCATAGCCTGACTTATATATCTGATCTATAAATATTGTGATGAATAATTGATTGCGATTACAAATAATCTAAATTTCATCATGATTATCAAAAGATTATAACTTATACTCTTCAAAACTCCTCTTCATAGTCTGACTTATATATCTGATTTATAAATATTGTGAAGAATAATTGATTGCGATTACACATAATCTAAATTTCATCATGATTTTTTGAGGATTATAATTTATGCTCTTCAAAAACCCTCTTCATAGCCTGATCTATAAATATTGAGATTAATAATTGATGACGATTACAAATAAGCTAAATTTTATCATGATTATCTAAAGATTATAACTTATACAAAAATCCGTCTTCATAGCCTGACTGATATATCTGATCTATAAATAATCGAGTTTATAAGCCTTATTGCCAGCTGTCTTTAATCATATCTTAAATATGGCCACTCTGGGCATAAAAATCAGTTGTGCAACCGGCAGGATGTCAACGAAGCCGAACTGCAGTTCCTGCCTCAAACATTGCCCATTCACTTGCAGCGTGTTGGCAAACGCTTGAGGGCCATTTGACACGGCGTCAGGTGTGCGCACCGGCGGATCGGGGGGCGCTGGGGTTTTGTTGGGTGGCAGGTGGCACTTCCGTTTGTTAAGGCTGGTCACAGACTGGCCTGACTCGGCTGACTCGGCTGACTGGGCTGCCTGTTGCACTTTTGCACATAATCATGTCATATAAAGCGGACGACAGAAGCCAGGATATGAACAACAAGAAAGGAAAGCAGAAAGAGAAAAATGTGAATCAGCAGCAGCAGCAGATTGGCAGCCTTCCCCCCTCCTGCCAGCGCACGCTCCTCCAGCTTTCTTTGGCGAGGTGACATGTGTCGCTTAACTTTAGATGGCTGCGGGCCCTCTCGGACTTGTTTCCTTTTTGGCCTGCACATTTTTTTTTTCCACTTCCTTTATTTTTGTCTTTATTTTTTTTCTGCCGTCTGCCTTAATGTTGTGTGCTGTTTGCTGTTTGTAGTTGACATTTTGTGTGCTGTTGCTGGTGATGTCCTTAACAAAGGATATGAGCAAGCCGGTAGCACCTGGCACCTGGTCACGATGGGTGTTAAAATAACAGGCAGCGAACATATTGACTTTTAAAATAAGCATTATGGCGGCGAAATGTTTATGAAAACCTTCAACCTGTCAGTGCCACTTCCCTCACGTTTGCCCGGCTTGCCCGGTTTACCCGGTTTACCCGGTTCGCTCGGGCTTGCCAGTTTGCCTGGTTGGACGCTTGGCTCGTTGTCAGACAGCTGAGTGATTTATATGTATTGTTTAATATTATTATGGCTGGCAGTTTGCAGGTAGCAAGTGGCATGTGGCATGTGGCATGTGGCAGGTGGCAGGTGGCACGACCAGTAACAGTTGCCTGCTATCGTTCCGCCCAGTCGCGTCGGCTGTGCAAAATGCGAAAAATTGAGCACATTACATGTACCTTGTTCATGTCCATGTTCATGTTCCATGTGGCATGCCCCCCCCGTGCCACACTCCATGCTGCCATGCGTCCGTATCCATGCTCGTGTCCATGTGGTTGGCAATAATTGTTAAAGTGTGCGGTCTGTGAACGATGCGAATGATGATGAAGTGATGGACCGAACGAAGGCTTTTGAGTGGCCATCGAGAAAGGTTTCTGGTTGATGCCGTTGATGTTGATGTTGATGCAACAGAGGCTGAACAGCTTTCGACTGTGTCTTTAACTTTGCCAACCGGATAATGGAATTTTTAATTATGACGCTTTCAGTCCCAAGCAATTGTCGCAAGCACAATGCATAAAGGCACAATTGAATGTGTCACCAACAGTATAAACGGAGCTGAGAGTCACTGTTTGTGGTGAGAGATTTATTTATTTAATTACTATAAGTTTGAGTAGAGCTTTAGCTCAAAGCTCTGTGAATATATTTGCGCATTTGAAGATTTGAACTTGAACTTAAAACTTATCTTTGGCTTTCAATGCCATTCGCAAGATTTCGTTATACGAAAAACATAATATGAAATCACACTTAATAAAAGTTGATAAAAATGCAAATAAATGTGCATAAAAGGAGAATATAAATGACACTTAAAAACAATATTGAGATAAGCTTAAAAAACCTTAAATAATTTGTATTTTTTCTCGATATAATACTCTTTAACAATAATCACAATAAAAGTTGTTAAAAATAAAAATAAATGTGTGCATAAAAGGAGAAGATAAATTTTCTTCAACTTTTTTAAATATGTTTAAATCGTAAAATAAAAATATTTTTTTTTGGTAACTCTCAAAGCCGAAGCCAAGATAAATTACAAAGAGATTAAAATATTTTCAATGTAAACAACAATAATGATTTAAGTTTAGAAAAACCTTTTTTCTCTCGATATAATAGTCTTTAACAATAATAACAATCACAATAAAAGTTGATAAAAATGAAATAAATGTGCATAAAACGAGAAGATAAATGTTACTTCAACTTTTTTTAAACTTATTTAAATCGAAAGCTTACAAAAACGTAAAAGAATTTATTTTTTCTCTATCGATATAATACTCTTTAACAATTGCAAACAAAATTCTAATAATATATAAAGTTCACCAATTTTAAAAATTACAATAACAAGAAAAAAGTAATTAAAAAAAATCAATTCATAATAATTTTAAACAAAAATATGTTTTAACTTCTTTAAACTCTAGATTTTTATATTCGTCTAGATACAGGAAGTTTTTTCTTCAAAATTGAAGTTACAACATTTTTAGTTAAAGCCGAATTTACAAGCTGCTTTTAATTTGAAGCCGACCTAAAAGAATTTAATGTTTTTTTCAAACAACTTATCTTAAACAAAACTCAAATATAAAAGATGTACTGGGTTCTTACCTTAGAGGCAGACCTTAATCACTTTGACCTATCCTTAATCTGACCCAATCAGGGGCGGCATAATTTGCTCATTAAACCCATACAAATGAATAAGCAACGGCGCTAGACGGAAGCCGCAGGACAATAGCAACAAAAGTAGGAATATTTAATGCGAACTTAATTAAATTTCAATCCGGTGGCAAATTTGCGTTTTTTCGCGTCGCGTTTTATTTATGTCAATTTTGTAGAAATTTATTTGATTTTATTTTATAACAATTTTTTTATTGGCAATTAATCAGGCTACAAATTTGCCGTCAATATCGAAGCCTTTTGAAACTGTAAGCTGAATGCTTCTGAAAAATCCCTTTTCTCACCTCTTTTTTTTTGCCGTAATATCATTTGCGTTGGGCAAATTTATATTCAATTAAATCGTCAGCGGACTGATGCAGAAATCGCGCTAATAAAGAGTTGTTTAAAATTATGCATATTAAAAAAATAGCATGCAAATAAAATAAAATACAATTGGATGTATATTTATTTACAGTTATTAATACATAACTAAGAACCATGTACGTTAGTAAATATGATTGTATTGGTGCATTTAAATGTTGATATATTCGTAATAATTAATTTCAGTTTTGCGCTGTTGCGGCTTTGCCGTTGCCACGCCCACTTAAAGAACAACAAAAACAACAACTCCTTCCCAAATCAGCTTTGATTGATTGCATTTTAAATGTATGTTGTATTTGATTTTTTTTTAAATATTTGATAAACTATTCAAATGTCGATAAAAATAAACTCTTAAGCAATTTTGCCTATAAATCTGTTTTTATAAAAACTTGCCGAAGAAAAAAAGGAGGAAAAATATATATTAATATATTAATTAACTAAAAAGCAAATAAATATATATAAAACAATCATGACTAACATATAAAATGATATTTATGTCACTATTAACATAATATAGTGCTAGCAAAATAGCTTTGAAAGCACCACAAAAAATATATTTTATGATGATCATATGGACGTCGAGGAGATAATGTTTTGGTTTATTCTAGGAAGTGTTTAAGTGACATGGTGTAAATGATAAAAAAAATCTTGATTGACTCGATTTTGCACGCACACACCTTATTCCAACCATTTGCCAATTTAAACTCAATTTTGACTTTAATATACCGCCTAGAAATATGCAATGATTCTAGTTAAAACAGCTGCTTGGAAAAACTGCCGATTATATTTACAAGCCAAATTTCTTAGCACTTTTAACGTTTTAAAGATAAAGCCTAAAACTGGCAGGCCAATATCATCTGAAAATCAAAGAATTAACGAGGGCAAAGAGATAGATATAAGGAGGGGCGGCAATATGAAGAACTTTAAAAATACAAAAAGCTAAAAAAAAAACTTTAAAAAAAGCTAGGTTAACGGCAGTTTTTCCATGAATTCGTTTTCACTAAAATCATTGCATACCGCATAGGCGGTAAATTAAAGTCAATAATTTGACTTCTTATCGGTATGGGATGAATATGCTGTGATCTTATTAGAAAGTTCGTGTTGTAGAGAAAGTTAGAAAGCAGTCGTAGAAACATTTGGCCATAGTATTATTATAATAAACTAAAAATCGAACAAACAGCAACAACTGTAAACAAATGTCCTATAATTTATGCATTGTACTAAGTTCTAAATATAAAAATATACATTTAAAGTATACGTATAAATTTTAGATAAAAGTAAATATTAAATCTCTGTATGTTTCAAAATTAGTTCTCCTTTGTTTCAGTTTTTTTTGTGCATAGTTTTCAGTGTGGCATATTGTGAATACATGCCTGCTCCCATCAAGCATCTACCAATCCATCATACAGCCATCAATCAACGAAAACAAAACCTCTTGTCCATCGTGTTGATGTCTAACTAGAATGCTCGTAATCAAACCTCTCTCTTTAAGTGTATGTATACGGTCAGTTGTAGTATGCAATGATTATGTTATATATATATATATATATATATGTTATATATGTTATATATTTATATGTGCGTGGCCACTTGTAATGCGGATGAACAGATAACATGCGTGTGGGCGGATTTGTATAAGCTTTTGTGTGTACAGGTGCATTGAGTAGCTCTTAATTAGCATCTGAAAGGGAATCCCAACTGCTGTAATAGTGTATGTACTGCATAAATCGGAGCTTAATCGCAGATTTAGTGCGTACAAAATGAATATTTAATGTCATTTCCATCAGCGCTATCGAAACGCACTATACTTATCGATTGTGAGCCAGTGCTGGGAAATAATTTGCCAGTGCTTATTGTAATGGCTGCTAGAGGGCGCCACAGAAGGACACAGAAAGACAAAAGTGTTGATTAGCTGGAATGAAATTCTTTTTGCACAGGCGTTAATCTAATAGTTAAGCACGAGATTCAGGTATTTAAATAATTCACAGGCGAACACGAATTTGTGGCCATAAACGGTTAACCGAGCGAGAGCGAGAGCGAGAGAGAGAGGAGTGTTGCACAACAACTAAGTGAGTTGTAATTGAGACGCTGCGGTTGACATTTTTGCGGCTGCTGTGGCGTTAATTGGAAATCCGAGTGTTGGCAGAGATCCTGAGTGTGTGTTGTGAGAAGTGTCAGACAGTTTTTCCACTAAGGTAAAGTTTTTTACATAATTGGAATAGGCTATGCTTTATAGAAAGTGTGTTGGTTGTTGTTTAGTTTTCAAAAAAGTTTATACATACTATTTTGAGAAATGAAATTCAAGTATCAAAGCCCAAAGCACAAGCCTCTAAAAGTGATAAAACGCTTTGCCAAAGTGTGTGCCGCTGGTGAGTAAAGCAAAAATGAGTAAGAAACTTATGTGAAATCTTTGTGCTCTTTAATTAGCACTGGTTAAATCTTTCTTTTATCTGGGCACACCTACACTGTGTCCAGCACATGCCCTGTCCTTGGCCAGCTGTCTACATCCTCATTATACCATATCCTATTGGCCGCATTGCAATCTCTGTACGCGTCCCTATCAATATGCTGGAGACCATCTACTTTGTGCTCATTGAGTTCTTCAAGTTTGTGTGTCCGATGCGCAAACTGAACGACATTGAGGACCTGGAATGCTATCGGGAGCCCGAGCGGCCGGCCTGGTACGAGCTGTGATTTCGACATGGCAACTAATTGATTGATGCTCCGTAGGTAGAGGAGAGAGTTTCCAATAAAGCCGATTCTTGTAGCCACGAGTTCGTTTTTCGTTGCTGGGCAACATGAGCTTTAGCTGCTTCGTGTTCTTTGCTCAATTGTCACACAATTTTCGCATAAATTATCAAATAATTTAAAGGACTCCGCCACCCGCGAGAGACCCAGACTCGATGGCGTAGGTAACCAGCGCAATGAGCATCAAATCAAATTTATTGCCCTGGCTTATGCTCAAGTATCCGCAGCTAGGCGGCGGGTGGAAATGGGGCTTACTATCAGGCAATTGAGTGGCGTTGAGTTGGCTGTAATTGCGTATTAAAATTATACACCAGGGACCATTTGTTTAATGAAATGTTGCGATGTCTGTTAGCTAATTAGGTTGTCCTAGTCGAGCGTTCGCCTTTATGCAAAGCAACGCGCGCTCTACCCCGTATCAACTGATAGTTGATGATGATTATGATGATGAGGTAGTGTGGGCGAGTGTTCGGGTGGTTAAGCTTTTCATTTGCCGCATGATGGGATATGTCTGTATGTGCACTGAATGCGTTAAACATGACTCGTAATGGCTGACAAAGTGAAACTTACGCAATCAGATTTAATGAAAGCGAAAAGTCGTGAATAAATGAAAGAAACTGCAAATGCAAATCTGCATATATAGCTTTAATAATAATAACTTATTCCTTGAACTTCCTTGAATACCAAATACAACAAAAATAAAATGTTTTCCTGGAGCTACACTGATGAATGTGTGCGAAGGAAGGCAATCGTCAAAGGCAATTTCTCGCATGCTGGTTTCCCTGTTGACACGCTCACACACACACACACACAACCTCACATCCTTTGCCTTTCGTTCCGCCTTTGCTTGCTTCATTTTTGCTTGCCTACTTTTTCTCGATACTTTTTTTTTTTTTTTTCCCGCAGCCCGAACAATTGACACAATTTGACTTTTGGCATTCGTGTATTGAGTGAACTTTGAACTAATCTATTTGTGTTTGTTTAACTTTGCAACGATTACGGCGACTCCTTGTCCTACTTCTATGTTCTCTAGTCCTTGCTTGTCTTGTCTTGTCCTATCCTGTTGTGCTTTGGATGCGTGTTACGTGACAGCTTGTTATGCTTCCCGCTTTTCTTTTTATTTGTATTTCCATGTGTGGACTTTGACATAGGTGTTGTGTATCTGTGTGTGTGTGACAGATAATGCATTTCATTTGCTCTTTATTTATATATATATATGTGCAATACTATCTTTATGTATATACGCTTAAGTAGCCGGGCCAATTATGAGACAATTTCATGCTACTTCTTGGCAAACATTAATACCGTAAATTAGACTAAGCACCAGCTTTATCTATCTATCTGTGTGGCTCAACTAATAACTTCTACTTGCGTGGACAGCGACCCAATTCGGCTGTGAGCTTTAATTAGTTCGCCTGACCGAGCAGACTCCAACTCTAATTTACTGATTGTGTGTGTGTGTTGGCTTTGAGTCGAGATTTGTTAATTATGCACGTTATAATTAATGTGTCCAGCTCAACTGATAATACTTTGCCCCGCTCCCTATTCGTATATATCTTTTCGCTTTCGCTTCAGTTGATTGTCAATAAATTTGCGTGCTCAAAATATCATTTTCAAGCCAGTATCTACACTTCCCTTTCCGACCTTCGCCCAAACCCCCTATTAAGCTGTCATGCTGGCTGTCAGTTGTGCTTAATGCTTAAATGAAATCTAATCACGTTCTAATTTCAGTTAAGTTTGACAGCAAATTGTGTAAGCAAACAGTTCTCAGAGAGTTTTGTTTCGTTTCGCTTCGGTTCGGTTCGGTTTGGTTCCTTTGCGCCCCAACAACCAACAACCAACATCTAGCATCCAATTGCCAACTGTGTCGCGTCCGGCTTCTGTCGTTTGTCGTTGCTTGTATTTCATTTCCGGCATTTAAGTGTGCCACTGTTTAGGTTCTTTTACACTTGGCCAGCAGCCAGCTAGCAAGTGGCAAGCAGCACTCAAATTTGCATTCATTGAAGCCAACTACTGAAGCTGACTTTACACGAGCGATGTGGAGCAGGAAATGCTGCTGAACTAATGAACTGAAGTTTGGAGTCGAGCTTGCAGGGTATTGAACACAGCTTGAAGATAGTTTAAATAAACATTTAAATATTTGAATATATTTGAATGGACAACACCTTAAAATATGTTTAACAAGTTGGAAGAACTCCAGCTGAATATTTTGAAGGACAAGCTGAAAAATAGTCGACAAATGTCTGGCTAAGTTTTGATATTTAATTTTCCAAATAAGCGAAACTGAGCTAATTAGTGCAGCAATTGAAAGGATGATGAAAAGAGCTGGAAGCTAACTTTGTTGTTGGTAAATACAAACTAGATGGATGCAACATGCCATTCCCACCCGCCGCCTGAAAGTATGCAATACGCAAATGCGCGCAAATTAAGCAATTATTCAAGTTGTTGGGTTGCACGGCAACGAGGGGAGGTAGAGTGCAGGGTCAAAGTAGTTTGAGGAAGAAATGTGTGGCAGGACATTCAAGGATCTAATTGACACACAAATATCGCCATCGCACTTAATCCAGAATATAAATTCAACTTATGCCATTGCACTTCGAGTTTGACTCCACTTTAGGGACTCTTTTGGGTTTTATTTTTGTTGCTGCTTATTGATTGTTTGCACTAATTTATGTGGCTAATAAAATTGTCACTTTGTATGCGTGCAGAGGCACTCGAACACTCCCTTGAACGGGCTCCTTTCTAAGGAGCTGTGGCTGACAAAACCATTAGATTTAAGTGTCTGGCTGCTGGTTTGTTTTTCCTTTTATTTTTTTTCTGTGCTGGCCAGAGGGCACAATGCCAACCGCGTCCGCAAATTGACGCTGCACGACATTTCGGGTAATGATGATTTTTTTTTGTTCTCGCTCCCTTTCTGCTTTGCGTAGTGAAGCGTTGCCCAATTCGCAATTTTTGCTGGATTTTGTGCGTTTTGGCCATCTTTAAGTTGGCTTAACCTATTATGAAGCAGAGCCCTAAGGATTTCAGCGCAGATTTTGGCAATTGGTTAAAGTCGTTGGCAAAGATTTAACTTGCACTTTGGCGTAAAAGCAAAGGAAGTGAAATATAACAAAAAGTAATCCCAGCTGACCCACTAAAATGGATTTAACTAATGCAATCAATTGTTTTATTGATAACTTTCAAGCTTTAAGGACTTGAGAATAGTATGAAAATATTTATTGGTATTTTTGCTATTGAATAAAATAAGTTTGTTTGAACTATTTTACACATTTTTCGATGGATTTGCCCTTTAAAAAATGCTTTCCTTTGCCATGTTAGCATTATTCCTTAAGGAAAATGTTTTTCGCTCGCATAAACAACATTTTAACGCAGTTTCTGCCATCCTTAACCCGCCTCCACCCACCGATACCCTCTTCTATCCACTACAAACGCTTTCAGCACAAAGCACCCATTTCCACTTAGGAAAACCTTTTGGCTACAACGACAACAGCAACTGTAACAGCATGCAGCTTTAAAGCTTTTACGCCATTTTGTATTGGGGATAAAAGGCAAGAAGCAAGAGGTAGTAGACGAAGGATCGACCGTTAGCGCTCAGCCACTTGATGATGAAGACATTTTTCTTGCTCAAAAAAATCGTATTTACAACATCATTTGCGCTTAAAGATGTTAACGGCGCCAGGGAGCGGGCGAAGGGGTTGAAAGGTGGAGGCAGCTTAAAACCCATTCAAAGTGCGGCCACTCAAGTGCCACTTTTATATAGAGACGCCAACCTCCACCGGCCCCGTCTCGCGATCCCAAATATAGAACACAAATTTTATGCCGCTTTATGGCAACTTTGGTGGTCAATGCAGCAGCAACAGAAGCAGCAGCAACAGCAACAACAACAACAGCAACAACAGCAGCAGCAACAACATTTTCGAAAAGAAAAAGCAACCACAAACTCAAGTAGCGGCCATAAAAAATGGCTGACAGACAGCCCGACGAACTGAAGTCCCCTTTCGTTGCTTGCCTTCTCTCCCTCTCTCTCTCTCTCTCTCTCTGTCTTTCATCGCAGCTTGTTAAATTATGTAAAAATGTAATTTTCATAAAAAGAAAACCCGCAAGGAGTTGAAGAAGGCGTGGCTGTAAATGCCATTACACGTTTGCTCCGAGTGTTTGCCAAAGCGTCTGCCTTTTGATGTCCGCTTCGAAATTGAATCAAAATAAAATTTAGATACCTTTGCAATTTTCACTAGGGTAGCAAATTTTCTTGACCTTTTCTTTTTTTGTTCGGTAATGGATTCTGGGAAAAGTGACCTAAGACTGCCTAAATGTTGTAGCTAAGGCAAATGATGAACTAAATTGAACAGCTAAATATTTGTTTCTATAAGTTAATTAAGTATTGAAAACAATTAGTTTGAGTTAATGAATGTTCAAGACAAGTATAACATAATCGAAGAAAGGTTAAAGAAGAAAGAAAGAACAAATAAGAAGGATCTAGACGAGAAATCCCGACTAGACTATACCCTGAACATATGAACATATGACTATAGCCTATACTTTACGCGTAAAGTCAGTCTTCCAAGTATGTGTGTGTGTACGCGTGTACTTTCTTAACTTCAATGCTCCATATATCTGGTGTTTCACAACCGATTTCAATAAAATTTCACAGTTTATCATTATTTCGTCAAAAGTTTCAAACGTTTTTTAAAAGTTTTCCAAATTCGAAATTTTGTTGTTATCGATCACATGTGTATATCGGAAACGGGAAGAGTTATCGAACTTTGAAACAAACTTGTACTGCCTAGGGATTAGGCAAGCTTATGTTCCAAATCTGAAATCTCTAGCTGTTATAGTCTCTTGAGATCGTCGCTTTCATACATATAGACAGACGGACGGATACACTTTCAATGGGTTCAGGGTATAAAAATTATATGAATTTAGTAAATTCAATACAAGCCTTAAAGCTCACGCGTCTGTCATTAGTTTCAAGCTAATTGTAAGAACTTTAACCCCCAACCACATATCCACATACCTGGCTAAAACCTCAATACCAATTTGGTAGGCCCGAAAGTGGCCGACTGATTGGAAGAGAGCCATTAGCTTTTATTGGAGCACATGTTTGGTGTACACACACACATAAACACACGCACACGCACATGCTGAAGTAGCTTTGACACAACACAAAACAAAAATTGGCAATGCTAAGGGATGGAATGGCATTTTGACCTTATTGCTTTTGGCCAGAGTGAGGCGTTCGTGTTTGTTGTTTGTTTGTTTGACTGATTTGCTGTTGTTTATTTTGATTTCCGGTTCAAAGACTCGCCTTCACGGCCTGCACAAAGTACCCGCTGCTTTCGATTTCTACATGTGATTGTGTGTCTGGTCGCTATCGCAGCAGGATGTTCTTTGGCCCAACTCCTTTCACTCGACTTCCACTAGTTGTGTGCGAGAAAGAGCAGAAGCGGATTAGTATTGACAAACAGTACAAACATGACAAGTAGGCAACAGGATACAGTCTGGCGACAGTTAGGTAATCCAATAAACACCTACAACACACACACAGAGAGAGAGAGATAACCTGTGCCTGATCCTTGGTATGGGCAGTTCGTTATATGAGGCAAGTTTTTGTTTTAAGTTTTCTACTTTTTTCTCTAGCTTTTGATCTCTTCTCTTTGGCTGTGTCAATTGGTTCCAATAAACAGTTCATAACACTTCTTTAATGGCCGTTATACCATTCGAATTCAATTGAATTCCATTCAAATTTCACAGCATTATTGTTTAACATAAAAAACGCGTTAATCGTGAATTTATGTTTGTTTTCTGTTTGTTTTCAACATTTTTGTTATTCGTTTCGTTAATGCTGTGTAAAGTCATAATTTTCGATTTATATATCTGGCGTTGAGTAGCCGCAATTTTCGTATTATTTTGCGGCATTAAAAAGCGACAGTTGAACTTTTGAATAATGGCATCCACTATTTTTGATACTGAAAATAAAAATTATACAGTAACAAAAGGAAATTAATACTTTTTAAGCCAAACATAAAATCGTACACAAATGCAATGAATAGATTGTAATTAACACAATATTATTTGCTGGCGTAACTTAAAAAAATATCCTTAATTATACTATTGTTATAACATTTGATTTAAATATTCATTTTTAATATTATCTTTTGTGGTTTGACCTAAAAGTCCACTAAAAATGCGTTTTGTATTGGTGTTAAACTTTCGCAAATGAATGACAATTTCCGGACTGAAAAAAACTATGAAAAATCTCTACCATTCTTCATTAATTGAAATCACTTTAGATGTGCTTTTCATCTACTTGCCACATTGACCAACTCTCCTCCGAGCAGTTCGCAGAAAAAACAAATGGATTAAATTAAAAAAAGTGTAATCATTTTGCTGGAGCGCCATTAAAATGTTAATGCAGACGACTGCAGAGCTTTGGGGATGAAGTCCACACACACATACAATTCATATGAATGCAGTAAATATAAAAAAAGGATATGAAAAAAGTTTGCAAAATAAAATGCAGCAGCTCTTATGAAGACCACAAATGAAAACGTAATTACAAGCAATTATAAAAACGTCTCTATCACACATGCCAAAAGCAATAACGAAAATAATATATAAAAAAAAAAAAATTAGAATAAAAGATACAATATATAAAAAATAAGAAGACACGAATTAAATGTATTGGAGCGTAAAACTTTTTGGCAGCAAACTTCTGCAAGCAATTAAATATATTTGTCACTTTTCAATGGCTGACAGGCTGAAGCAGAAGTTATCAAAAAAACCGCAAACGTGTGCTCAGACAAGGAGTGGAACGGGCCAAGAGTTCTGGCTGTAGTTGGCAGCGAAAAGGGGGTCGTATCAGTGGCAACTAGAGAAGGAGGGTAGGCGTTGGGGTTGGGGGTTATTGCATGTTTTGCTTGTCAAACATTAAACTGTGCAGCATGTCGCAAATGTTTGGCTTGGCTTCTTTGGCCAGAGTCTTGGCTTAAATGCTGGGGCCAAAGACGAAGCTCAGCGCCAACCACAACATCAACTTGGCCAAAAACGCCTGGCGCTTGTGACAACTTTTGAGTAAAAGTTTTGCTGCTGCTGCCAAACCATAAAAAGTGTTTCTGCTGTTTTTGAGGACTTGTTAACTGCACAGCAGCAGCAACAACAACAATAACAAATAACGAGTCCTTTGTGTGCGCCTTTTATAAAGTTTTAATCATGTAAGGCATACCAATAGTTAAACATGTATATGTATGTACTATTTCTATATATAAGCATATAGCGTTGCATACGTTTTGGGACAAGTCTATGGCTTCCATGCAACATTTTCTTCAGCATAGTTGGAGCTGTCATCAGATTTTTACAACATACTAAAATACTTTAAAGCCTTCACATTTAAAGCACTCATAAAATGGAAATGTTCGAGTCAAACCACTTTTGTAGTTTTTATCGATCCACATTACTTTTTTTTTTTTTTTTGCAATTTGCATTAATGCAAAATTATTATGATAAATGGCATAATTATGATGAATGGTTTTATTCGAAAAACACAAAAAACGGCGAATGAATGATTAACTCCATCTTTAATTGTATAATCAACTTTGTTTACACATCGATTAAATGTTCTTTTTCATAATCAGAGTGGATGGAAAGAGAACGGTAAACAAGGATTATTGAAAATCAACTACGATGAATTTTGCTTAAGCCAAGATATTATTGTAGAATATACCCAAAAACAAACTTAGCTATATTTGCGACATCAAAGAAGTGGAGACTGGAGTCCACTCTCTCTCTGTCGCTCTTTGTGTAAGAGACTCTGCAAGGACACTCTGTGTGCAACCAAGTGGAATCAATTAATCTCTTTCCGTAAACATTTGCCAGCAGCCCGAGCCCGAGCCCGAGCCCGAGCCCGAGCAAACATGAGCAGCCCTTTTTGGTGGAGACGCAGCCCCAAAATATATAGTATGAGACTGAGTTGGAATTGGGAGTATTGCCTCCGCACTCTTAGACGCCACTTGGCGCTGAGTGAAATGTTTCAGAAAGTGCAGCTTGCAGCTATGAAAAATGATAAATTTCACTTTGTAGTTGCCAGTAACCCGAAACCCAACCCAACGCCCCTTCCCTTTATCGTGGCCACCTTCAGCACAGCCCTTACTCCACTAGCGCTCCTTTATTATTTATAAAGCTTATTACGCAAGCAGAAAACATACACCAGGCAACGAGACAGGCAGGGACGATGAATTAAGGGGGGTGCGAAACCTTCAACTGCAACTGTGCAACAGCAAAAACATTTTTGGAGCTGCTGCTCGACCCATTGCTTTGACGTTGGTAGAGTTCTTGCCAGTTTGCCGCCTGGTTTGATATTGAAAAATTATTGCTTTTTATGAAATAGTGCCATAAATTATTCGTAATACATTAACAATTATTTAGTAGTTGTTTTTCGTACTCGCTAGCGTCGCACAATCTACTCAAATGCATGATATATTGCCCGGATACTTACTCAAGCGGCGACTCCAGAGACATAGACACATAAATTCATTTAATTTTGTAATCAATTACCTAAAAAAGACAGTGAGAAAGACAGGGTAAAATGTCAATTCAGTGTAAAAATAACTAAAATACTAACTAGATAAATATCTAGAAGATAAATTAAATATTTTTATATGTTTTATCAAGTTTAACTTATAGTTTATTAAATTTTATGCTTTCATTCTTCGCTTTAAGAGTAAATACCTCCAGGAGACTGCAGACAATATAACACTGAGAACGCTTTATTGATTCATCACGTTTTGGCGTGAGTTATAATTGGTTTAGCTGGTGGCTGGCATCGCGGAAGCTTCACTTGCAGAATTCGCCACGAATTTCTTTACTTTCTCGAGTTCGCTTGAGTCTTCTTGAGTCAGTGTCAAGTCTTTAAGTTCATACGCCCAATTGGCAGTGCAAATTATGTGTTTAGCTGTGAAAATTTAATTATAATTCGCATCTCACGCTGATGGCCATTAAAGGGGAGTGATTAATGCCTTAAGCCTTTGCGATTGTCAGCCGACTTGAGTAGTGTTCAAATTTATTAATTAAGTGTAATTAATTTGCGTGCAATGCGGATAAGCAGCTAACTTGACGAAGCCCACTTGACAGTTAGTACAGTTGGTTTTTGGTATTAGATATTGATATAGTATACACGCAGAGAAAAAATACACACGAAAATGAACAACGAAAATTTAATTTTCCAATGAAGTTTTTAACTATATAATAAAGTTAATTTAACTATAAAAGATTTTGTATTCAACCAAAAACATATTAACATGTTCATTTTAACGTTGAACCATATTTTCAACATTTTACAAAGAGTTTTGTATTCAAAACCAGCATCATTTAAGAATATAGCTTTCAAAACCTTAAAAATGTATACTAATATTATTTATATTGAACATATCAGTGACTATAAGAGCTAGAGACTCCAGATTTGGAACATAAACTTGTCTAGGCCCTAGCCAGTATAAGTTTGTTTTGAATTTCGATAACTCTATCCGTTTCTGATATACACATGTAATCGATAACAACAAAATCATGAATTTGGAAAACTTTGAGACAGAGTTTGAAATATTAGACAAAATAATGTCAATTTGTGAAATTCTTATTGAAATCGGCTAATAAACACCGGAGATATGGAGCATTGAAGTTAAGTCAAGTATGCACTATACGCTCACACACACATACTTGCAAGCACTGACTGTACGCTTAAAGTATGAGGTTCAGGGTATAGTCTAGTCGGGATTACTCGACTAGAGCCTTCTTACTTGTTAAATTTAAGAATTGAATGACCAGTTTTGTTCCACTGTGCTCACAGTTGTCGCCGGCAAGTGGAGTGTCAAATTTGGGACAAGTTTCAATTAAAATGCCAAACAACAGCAACATGCCAAACACTAAAGATAGCTATATACTATATACATATACATAAACATGCATATATATATATAAACTGAAAATTGTGAACCGGCAGCCAAAAACAACCGGCGGCAATTGCGTGCAGCCGAATGGAACATTTTAAGCAAATTATTTGTAATCATCCCGTTGGCACCTAAATAAACAACAACAAAACAAGCGAACATTTTAGGGCGTCCCGGTTTTGGTCAACCGACTACAATCCGCTGGATTTGAGCCCTATTTGTGTATGTGTGTGTGTGTGTGTGGGTTTGTTTGTGTATTGGTGTGCGTGCGCGTGGCGACTATTTTACTTTTGGCCAAACAAAACGAGCGCTCAAAAATGTTAACAAAACATAAACAAAGCGCACTAATAACAAACGAGAGATAAAATATCCAGTGACAAAGAAAGAGGATTATATAATGTCCTTGGTGACAGTTTAAGGAAGCTGGCCTTTAAAATTAAAGTGTTAACATTTTCTGGACAGCTGGTAATTTATTAACTTCTTTCTATCAAACACTTGAGGTCTGTGTTGGATTAGATGATAGTTCGGAAGGGATTCATTGGATGATGAAGTAGAGAAAAGATTAAGAGAAAAGTTTAAGGATACGAAAGAGAGATTACAAATCCATAATTCATTATTTAAGCTGACGCAAGGCTAATATTATTGGTTTAGAGCGTATTCAAGTGCAAGATTCAAACGATTTAAGCTTTGAAATTTTTTTGGGATATAAAGTTCAATTGTCATTGCGATAAGAATCAAAAAATTATAGAAAAGTGAGCTTGAAGAAGCAAAGACTATTTTTTTTATTCAATTCTTGCTTAAGAAGCTTTCACATCTTGGTTGTTAGAAAGGTTACAAATCATAGTTCTGATTAATTATATTGTGATCGAAGCAAAGCAAATTATCTAACAAGTCTATATAAATCGGGATGTAGTGTAAATACATCTGCTGCTGGGCGATAATTACAAGCTTATCACCATTCGTTAACAATTGTTCATTCTCACACACATACACACACACACCCACACCTACACCCACACCTACACCCACACCCACACACCCACACCTTCACACATATAACTATATTTCATAGCCTTATGGGCAGGGACAGATTTGCTTAGCTAAGCAAACAGAAAGGCATTCCCGCCTCCACCCTACCCTCTCGTCAAACCGCACACTTACATAAACACACTCACTTGCGTTGATAGTTGGCGATGCGGAAGCACTTGAACTGCTGTTAAGCAGCGGATAGGGGCGAGTTGTGCGGAAAAGCACCCATTTGCACATATGTTTATAATGGCTTTTTATAACTGCCTGCAACTGTGTGAGCCAAAGAGTAAGAGACACAGAAGCACAGGAGAACATTGTCAGTGCAGTGGCGTTCGGTTGTGAAAAAAACAGGATATGCCTTCTGTGCAGTACACATTTCATGACGAAATGAATATACACTTTGCAAGTGTACAAACGTAGGGTATTGAGAGTTGGCTTGCTTAAAGTATGTTTTTTGGGTATCTGAATAAGTAAATGTCGAGTTGTGTTTGCTGTGTTGGGAAATCAGTATTCGTAGCGGATCAGATTTAAGTAGAATGTCCTTAAAAAGGATGCTTGACTTTTATAACGTTTCAGGTTATATATATGTTTTCCAATACTTCTAGTTTTTCTTGAATAAAAATTTCTATTTAAATTGTAAAAATTTTAAAAATGTTTACTATAATCTACGATATCAAAATATCAGAAGAATAAAAGTTGTCATATATGATCTTAAAAGGATATCTCTTATACGTTTTTCTTGAATAAAAATTTCTATCTAAATTATATAAATATTAAAAGTTTTTACTATAATCTACGAAATCAAAATATCAGAAGGGAAAAAGTTCCCAACAACAGCTCATCCTTTCTCTTATACTTTCCCACCTAGGGTATCTGTGTGTCTGCCATGGCGTAGCTTTTTTTCAATCTGTGTGCTCGATTGTGTTGTTGTTCGTTTGCTTTTATTGTTGTATCGCTGAGTCTCGTGTACTTTAATTGCGCCTTTACTGCAGCAGTGTTGTTAGCACGAACACACATATGCTGTCCTGTCCCCTCACCCCACCCTCCCCGATCAACCCTACCTACTCGCTCTTTCTCCCTCTCTCTTTGTCTAACGTCATTTTGCGATAGGGACAGGAAGTCAATGACTTTGTCGCTTGCCGCTGAGCCGTTTATATAAATAGAGCTGTTAGCAGTAGTTTTTAGTTTGCCCAACATGACGGTCATCCTGGTTGTTGTTGTTTTAATTATGCGCCTTCTGGCACTTGGTCGAAACACGCAAGCCTTAACGGAACCTGTGCCGGGGCATTAAGTCATTAAGTTTTATTGGCAACATAGCGCCTTGTTAGGGTTAATCATTAGGGTTAATTGTTTAACTTAAAGCTCAATGTTGTAAGGCATTTAAATTACTGCAGTTACGTGCGAAATACACAGAGAGAGAAGAGAGAGGGAATACCAGCAATACATAACATAAATCATTGTTGGCATTTTTAAATTGGCTTTTGTGCCGACACATTTCGCTGGCCAGGATTAAGGGCTGGGTGGGGCTGGGGCTGGGGAGTAGAGTAAGAAATGCAGCAGAACTGTGCGAACAGATTCATTTATTCCGGAGCATAAATATATGAACGGACTGCAGGCCAGCGGAAATTTAACAAAAATTGAGTCAATTTGAATAAGCCCTGGGCGTGAGCAGGATAAGGAACACGCGCACCACAAACAACAACAACAACCAGAACAACAACAACAACAGTAACGAGAACTGAAACAACAACAAGAACTGAAACAACAACTGGAACATAATAACAATGAAAGCAAAATATGAAGTAAAAGCGTAAAAGGCACAGCAAAACCCGAAATATACAAAGTGCAAACTGAACAAAATAAAGAAGCATAGCGCGAGTGTACCAGTGTATATGGGACAACAACAACACCTGAAGCAACGTGGTCCATAAAGCAGATTTTTGGTTGATTAAATGGCAATCGGAAAAATGCGAACGAAAATATAGCACAAAAGCAAGAATATATGCATAACTCTGGATCGAGTGCTTAACAAAACTTTTAATAAACGCTTTTTAAAGATTTACATATTGAATTGTTTATTGCATTCCAACATTTTTATTTTGTTGTTTATGTCTTCACTGTCTTTAATCCATCATTTGCTATATGTATGTTTTCCATGTTCACTTTAAAAACATTGAAATCCAACCAAATTTCAATTCAAAAGTAACTTTTCTTAAGTTCAAAAGTTCCTTTTTTAAGTTTTAGTCCCAATATAAACATTATTCAAAAGTATCTTTATTAAGTTCTAGACCTTACAATCTCTTAATTCTTATTTTAAGATTTTTAAGACTTTTATTTCATTTAACTTCTCATACATCCTTATGTTAAATCTTTCGTTGTTCAGCCTAAGTTTCAATAAAGCCTCATTAATCGAAAAATGTACTATTTCATTGCGACATAATTTTTTAAATATATTTACATATATCTTTCTGACTTTTTATTGCTCAATTTCTACATTTTTTCCCTTTTTTGTTCCTCTATTTTTTTTCAACCGATTTGAAGACCATTGACATTAAAGTGTTCTAAATCGTTTGCAGTACTATTTGTTTTCAAATTGTAACCACAATTTCCTTTTCTTTGCGACTTGCACCCTTGCAAATCGAATTATAATAGAACTACATCAACTATTTGGTCTGCCAAAGCGAATCCTTTTGGAATCTTCAATAACCAAGCAACACAACCGAAACCGAAACTTGGCAATGTTGCCAATAGATAAGTTTCTTTCAGGCAAGCATTTCTTCAATAACTTTGGCAAATACTACTCGACGAAAGAAACGGCGAGAGAAAGGAGAACAAGGGACACAAAACGCAATTGCTGTCAATTGTAGCGTGGAAATTCGCATGCAACATAAAATTATGAGCAATGCCGCAAGGCAGCCCAAGGGTGAAAAACTTTTCGATGTACCAACAACAACAACGACAACAATTGTTGGACGTCTTTGGAGCAAAAGTTTTGCCCAAATAGCTGTAGATTGTGCCACGCCCAGTCCTTGCCAAACAACGCCCTTTCAGCCAGTGTTGAGCTGTCTAATGCATTGATTGATGAGCATGTTATGAACTTATGACATTGATAGTTATAAATTATTATTATTTCCACATTCTGCTTTTTGCACAAATAAACGCTGAAAACATTTTCATCAGTCTCTTCATCTCTGTTCTGTTCCCTATTTGTTTTTACTGTGTACTTTCAACTGCATAAAACATTTGACAACTAATTGACATTTAAAGTGCGACTAGGCAGGAAGTCTCTCTGCTGGTCGATCCGTACAAGTAATGGTTAGTAAAAATAGCTTTTTTCCCCACAACTTTGTTTCTTTCAAAAGCCTAGTCATCGGTGTGTCTCGTCCTCGCTTCGGTTCGTCCTTGTCCCGTCTATGTTGTGGTTGTTGTCGACACAAACAATGCCCAGAATAGATAGATAGATAGATTCACAATCCACAATGCGGAGCTGAGCCATTTGAATGGCATGTTTTCTTGTTGTTGCTGCTTTTTTATTGTTATCAATAAGCCATGGAATGTGGGACGAAGGCGAGAAGGGCCCAACTTTGAATGGGCTGACGAATACTATAAGAGGCTATTTTTCCACACAAAACAAAAGTCAACTCATTAAACAGAAGACAACAACGACGACGACGAAGCTGAAGAAGACGATGATGATGATGTTGTTGTGTGAAAACAACAAGCTGGAAAATAATGCTTGAGAATTTGTAAGAATGGTAAAGTCGAAACTTGAATACAAGTTAAAAGCTATACAATTTTTGTGTATGGCAACCAGAGGTTATATATTGATTGAATATTTTCAAAGGGGTTGAAGGTTTGCAAGCTGATGAAAATGATCAAAGTATATTCAGGTTTTAAACTGACTGAAAAAAAAGAAAAATCAAATTGAACTAAGCTTGAAACTAAGTTGAATTGTACTAACTGAAACGACGTTCAAGTTGTTAAAGTAAATACTAGGAACTAGGCAATTGTTGTTGAATATTATTTGTTAACAATATAAAAAATTTGAATCTAATTCAAAACTGCACTCCATTTAAATTAAGAACTGTTTACTGTTACGACAACCATCCGAATTTTATAGTCTCAGAGCTAATTTATTTACATTCAACCACCTTATACGAAATGACTAAACACATTTCCTGTTTAGCGGAAGTCTTTTTTTTTTTTTTTTTTGTTATTTGCTTATTTTTAGTTTGCTTTGCAGCCACTTTCTGTTGTCCAACGCTTTGGTTAGTGGGCACTTTTGGGCCGTTGCTTTTGCTGTTTATCATTTTGGCATCTTCATTGCTGTCATTAAGCGGGCATTACCCAGCCCTAACACCCAAACCACACCACACCTGACGTTTTTATAAATGTTTCAAAAATATACACACACACACACAGAAAGGGAGTGAGGGAAATGGGGAGAACACTACAAAGCTCCATTCTCTGCTGGGCTGGCAATATTTATAAAGAGAAATTTGATAAATGCTTCTTGGGGGTTTATTTAATGTGCGCCAAGTGCGTTCATTGTGCAAAATAATAATAAAATAAAAAGCAAGCGCCATCCAAAAAAAAAACAAGAATAAGAAACCAGAGACGCCCACACAGAGTGCCACAAATAAACTCTTAAAAATAATAACACAACAACAATAACAAGAACAGAAGAAACAGTTAGGGATGCTATATATTTTATAATGGAATCTTTTCAGCCTGTGTTCTGTCCGTAAAAGTTGGCCAATTTTTAAAGAGATTTTAATGTGCTGCAGCTTTTTCTCAGCTTTTGCACATTTGAGTAATTGATAAAGTTTGCTTTACACAGGGTTGCAACAACATAAATTTAACCCCTGAAAGAAACAAAACAATAATAATACATCATTTGCGTGTATCTCAAAGCATTAGAGCGAAAGGACTCTCGATTTGGAACATAAGCTTGATATAGCCATAGGCTCTAGAAGTTTGTTTCAAACTTTCGATAACTTTAAGCAGTTTCGATATACACAAGTGATCGATAACAACAAAATCTTGTATTTGGAAAACTTTGAAATGTAGGTTGAAATATTAGACGCAATAATGAAAACTTGTGAAAATTTTATTGAAATCGGTTGAGAAACACCGGAGATATGGAACATTAAAGTTAAGAAAGTATGCACACACACACAGACATGCAAGCACTAACTGTACGCGCTAAGTATAACGATCAGGGTATCTTGTAGTCGGGATTTCTCAGCTTGAACCTTCTTACTTGTTAATTACTAAAATTATTTATTTATTACTTTCTTGTGAATAACTCGTATGCTTTTGACATTGACTTCTTGGAATTTGCTTTTTTTATAACTGAATCATGCGAGTAAATTCTCGTCATGTTAAGTTTTCTTGCTGAAACCCCTTCGAAAACCTTTTATGCCATTATACAGTTCATTTTGGCTTTCTATATATATATATATAAATAGCATATTTAATTAGAATTATTCAAGGCAGTTAAAGGTCTATGAATACGCAATGTCCGGCCAACGAAGCCGGATACAAATAAACAAGTTACCAGAAACACGGCAACCCAAAAAACCCGCAGACACATCCATCAATTTGCACGAGTACACACATATGAATATTATTTATGTATGAGACGTATGTATATTAATTTGCAGGCGTCACGTCTGCGGCCTCCTGTTGATGACGATTACGATGAGAATACGATGATAACGCTCTGTCCACAGACGCCATTGCGACTGCTGCTCCTGATGATGATGATGATGATGATAGTGCTGATGATGATAATGATTGTGGGAATCTGTTGCAGACGCTTTAACAAAACTGACGCCAACTCCAATGGGAGCGTTTACCTCAACAGTCAAAAGTTTTTGCGAATGACGCATGCAAGAATATTTTCATCGAATTTTCTGCATATTCATCAAAATTTGTTCGCTTTGATTTAAGTGGATTTCGTTGAATCTTGAGCTCATATCTGCTTCGTCTGTTTGCTTGTTGTTTGTTTATTTTTCATATTTTCATATAATTTTTATTGCTTTATTTTTCTTATTATTCTTTTTAATAGCGTTTGTGGCGAATGACGGCATAAGTCTCAAGCAGCTATGGAAAGGTAATAATCCATTTGGACCGCAGTTTTTTATTATGTGAGTTAAGCCCAACTACTCAAAACTTTTCTTGAGTAGCTCGTGAGTCGGATATACATTAGGGTGGGTCAAATTTTTATACGAAAAATATTTAACATGGAAATTAATCTGCTGACAATTCTAAACTACTTTACTTGGGAAACTATGGTATGAATTTCAGGATGGTATTGTTTAAAAACCATTTAACTACAAAATATTATTATTACTTAAAATTTTCGAATAACTTTTTTGCCTTTTCAAGATGCATTTGTACACAGGTTTCTAGATGAGAAAGCCACCTCAAACCATTTATGGTATATTTGTTACCTCTAATTTCCACATGTACACTGAAAAAATTAAGGATTGAATTTCATATACTCTGCAGCAAGTTTTTGTTTCTTTCGTTTGAAATATCTCAAAGTTAAACTTTTTCTTTGATTTAATTATTTGATTGCCCTTGATTCATATAGTCTTACGCAAAGAAAGAGTCCGAACCGTCGAACATTTTATTGGCAAATTAAACACACAAAGCTTTTATTATACATACAAATTGACCCACCCTAATAAACATTTTCGAACATAGCTTGCTGATGATACGCTGTATATGTTTAATGTTACGACTTTCGTTGTACATTTTTTTTATGGCTCTCAATGATTTTTTAATGCGTTGACTTAAAATGCAATTCGGCAGAAATTTATGATATCATACAGTTCGATTTTATGCAGTGAAATTTCAAAATAAAAATCCATAAAAATATAGTTTGAATATGATAATTTTTATTAAATATTTGAAGGTTCTGTAAAGTTTTTAAGTGAATCAATTTAAAAATGTAAGTAAAAAAACTATTTTTTTGGGGCTTTAGATTGTTAAGAAAAGTAATTGTTGTATTTTTTCTTGGTATTTACGTAAAATATATAAAGATCGACAAAGGCATTCAAAACTCAGCTTCAAAAGAACAAAAAGGCAATATTTTTAAGGCTCTGTTTTGCTGCTAGGATTATTTTCTTTAAGCTCTTAGCTGCTTAGACCCAAAACGAAAAACTTCAACGCAGCAAAACAGCAGCACGAACCAACAATAGCCAAAGCTTACACATAAATAAGTAAGCAATGGGAGGAACGAGAAGTTTTTGTTAATTTTTTTTTAGTACAAACTGAAAGCTAACCGCAAAATGTTGGTTTTTAAAACTTCAGGGCGCCAGTCTGCCAGTCAACACACAACAAGGGGTGTTGGGGGTTAAAAACGCTTAAAATGCATACAGTGCATATAATGGCCAACAATTAAACAACAACAACAACAACAAAAAACAGCGACGCTTGTTGGCCATGCAAATACAATAATTATTTTAAATTGCAAGCAAAAATATTTGCGCATTTGTAAATTGGCAGCAGGCAGCACAAACAACAACAAAAACAACTAACGGGCACCTCTTGCCTTTTATTTTCGTAGCTGTGCTATTTTTTTTTTTTCGTATTTTTATTAAATTATTATTTTTTTAATGTTTTTTTGTTGCCAGACGCTGAAAAGTATACTACGATTTCAGTCAGAACTTATGCCTACCGCCCCTCAACAACAGTCGCTGCCGCCGCCATTGTCTGGCCGCATTAGCACTTGGACCACTGAGCCAGTAACAACAACTACAACAAGCACAACAATACATTTCACATCCATCCTAGTCGGTGAGAACTTAATGAAAGAAGAGGAAAAAAAAAACATGGAAGAAAAAAAACAACATTTACAAAAGCGAAACGACAAAGAACTGTGTGAAGAGAGGTGGCAATGCTGGCAGCTGAGCTGCGTTAAGTTCAAGCTTGGGGATTTGGCTGAAGGTATTCCTTGAGCGCGGTGACGTATTCAACAGCTTGGAAGTAATAGACCCAAACAAAAACACAACCCAACACAGCCAACAATTGACCAGAAAAAAGAGGACACAAACAAAACATCAACTGTGAGAAGTAAGAAAAAGTAGTAAATAAAATAAGGAATAAAGTTGCTGATACTAAAATACCCTAGCATAAGCAAAGTGATAAGCAAAGAACTGTAGAAAATAGAATTTTTGAGCATTTTCTTAATCCTTTAAAAGCGAAATAGCCATGCTGCATATTTTTTCATAATATTTTTAACAAGTTTTAGTAATTTACTTTCAAAGAGTGACAAATAAGCTGAGACAACAATAATACCCACTGCAAGGAAACATTTAAAAGAAAAAGCCGTCTGAAGCTTGAAATTTCTTTAGATTATTTAACGACTTGAAGCACAATATGTGTGTGCTTGACTTTTGGAAGAATAGGTTCTCAAATTAATTGCTGCTGGCAACAGACACTTAATTGCAACACATATTCTTTGCTCTAGACACACGTAGACTTTAAATCAATTGAGCCAGAATAACCCAAAAGCCCTAAAGTTTCTGGCTCTTAATGTATCAATCAATCAAAAGGACATTTTCTGCAACGAAGGCCCATAATATTGAATACCATCAATAACAATAATTTTCATATATATGATAAGACATAAATCACAAAGTAGCAGGCGCCACAAAGTGCCAGCAACAGAATCAGAGACTAGAAACACTGTTCGACGCTGCAACCAGGAAGAGGACTTCTGGATTGCCACTTGGTCATGCGAGGCACGCGCACGTCCTGGCTGGCTGGCTGGCGGGAATTGTTAGCAAGGTGGTGGATGGTGGGGAGAAGTGCCAGGAGCACGCTTGCTAAGCAGCAGCAGACCCCCTAACAGGACACGGGATGTGGGACACAGGACGTCTGGTGACGCCGTCACGCGGCGCTGTCATAGCGCAATAAAAATAAAAATCTAATTAGTATGCCGTTGACAGTTTAATCGTGATTACGCTGGCAAAAATTCCAGCAAAACAGAAAAAAAACAAACGAACGAACAACAAAGCGGAAGAGGAAGAGTGGGAGAAGAGTTCCGAGTGGTTGGGGTTTAAAGCGAATCGTCAACATGCCAACAGTTGATTTTTGTTGTTCCCCATTTTGTTGCTGGTTTTGGGACGTTGTTCTTGGCATTTCCGGCAGTCGCTGTTATACTTGCCGCGAACGCTGCGTGCCTGCCACATATGTGTGAGTGTGTGTGTGTAATTATGGGCTGCGTGTGTGTTGGTGGTTTGTGCGTCAAAAGTTTAGTGCCATAGGGATTCCATGAGCTACCACGCCCAGCAAAATGTTTAAGTAAAAATGTCCAAAAGTTGAGCTCAACCAAAACAAGGTTCGCATATTTCATTTAGTTTTAATAAATAAAAAAATTAAAAAATATAGAAAATAGCTTACCAAAATTTGTTATGGTGTATCAGTTGTTTTTTAACTAAATATTTTGAATATTTCTAAGCTTCTTAAGTTAGTGAAGGATAGCAGGATAGTAGGACTAATTGTTATAAAAAAGTATTTTCTTACTTGGTATTTATCTGGATATAGTAAAAAATTACTTTAAGTTTTTTTTTTTTTTTAAAAAGATTCACGAAATTTTCTATATTTATTTTTCAACTGTGAAAATGAAAAGATTATTTGCTAAATTGTTTTTTTTTCTCATAGTTTTAACAGATTCTAAACTTTACTTCTTTAAGGTATATAGTTTCCAGTCTGTCTTACATATAATATTAAAAAAAATCTCTGAAATAAATAAATTCCTTTGGAGTACCATAAATGTGATTAAAATATGTTGTCTGTATACACATATTGCATTATAGTACTATATACCAAAGTTGATTGTTAAGAGTCACTCTATCCTATCTGCAACAATATTTGTGCGAAACCTTTCGCTTTTCTAAAGTTTGAATAGCGTATTCAAAACTTGGCACGTTCATAATATTTTATTCTTTTCAAATATACATAAGTTTCAATGTAACCTTGCGTCTGCATCATATATATGTATATACGTGTGATATATATACCACATATACTTTAGTTAGACAACTTTAGCGCCCGTGCTTCTTCCTACTCAGACTTGTAACCAGTGCCCGCTGTTAGTTGGCCATTGAAATGCGTGTCTAGTGAAGGATACGAGCGACGTGATCGAAATAATCAAACAGGCGTCGCAGCTATGCTTTTTCTAAGTGTGTGTGTGTGTGTGCAAGTTAAAAATATGACCAAACTTGTTGCCACGTCAGTTGGCCGCTTGTCAGTCAGCAGTCAACAGAGTCAAAATCAAGCTGTTGTGCAGTCAGCTTTGTTTGAGACCGGAAACGGAAGTCGCATTGATGAATTGCCTACCACCCAGAAGCTTTACATGCAGCAAGAACACTTGTAGTTGCGAAACAACATTCAAGTTCAACACAGTATGCAACGACTTTTCAGTTTTTTTTTTTTAATAAAAGCCGCCTCCAGGGATCCGCTATATAAAATTGAGATTTATGAAGGAGCCGCCCCATACATATACTTGCCCAAGGTCTGTGGCAATAAAAAGCGAAGCAAAGCGGGGAAAATATAAAACGTTATTAAAGCTGGCGGAAATGCAGACAAAGCGACAACTCATTGCATCCATTTTGCCTAAAGTGTCAGACGGCGACGTTGCAAAACTGAGAGCTGCAAAATTGAAAATCTGAAAAAACTGAACTGAACTAAAATGAACTCAAGTGGAAATGGGGGTGTGGCAAGAGGACGGGCGTGGGCGTGGCATCCAAACAGCACGCACATTGCAAAATTACAATATTTGCAAAAAATAATAATAAAAATTTTACAGAAAAAAACCAATGAAGAAAGGAAACGCAGCTGGACAAAGAGTTTTTTCCGTGCTGGTAAGTCATAGAAGAATGGAAATGAAATGAATTGGAACGCTGGTCAAAACTGATGCAGTGAGGATATTACCTGAGCATTACAAGTACATTTAATAGGACTTACGTTTAACTATATTTTCTACACTTTATTCATATTTTTTCAGTTCCATTTCGAATTATATTTGTGTTGAACAAATCATTTAAAACCATACTACTTCATTTAGAACTGTTCGGTTTATTTGATTTGTTAATTCAGATTTAAAATATAATCTCTTTAATGAAGAGAAAGTACATTGCCGTTTGTCGACTGATTAATTTGTGGCTTTTAATATTTGCGCATAGAAGTTTGAGGTTGTTTATGGCATTGATTGTGGTTTTTCCATTTCCCATTTCCCATCGAACCGATTTTGTGTACAGTTATAAAGCTGAAAGCCTATAAACCACAACATTATGAAACCGCAAAAGTGATAAGTGACCCGCAGAGAACCAAATACTGTATATGATTTGTGTTACAGTTAATTGCCAGATACATACACTATCTGGTCACACTGTTTTCACACTCACCTGGCAGTGTTGTTAGCCACGCGATGCATATGATGAAAATCTTGCACAGTTTTATCCTTGGCAGTTGCATTCTATTCAAGGCGATTAACAGACTAAGCGTTAATTATTTATTTCTATTTGTTTGTTTATTTGTTTTTTAGCTCGTATTTTGTTTTGTGTTTTTTAGCCGCAACGATTTGCAGCCATATATGCGAACAATATCCGTTAGCTGTAACCGCAAAAAACAATTTTTACATTTGCAACCTCGTGTTTCTGTTTTTTCTATTTCTTTTTTTTTTTCCACTACAATCGCAATTTCCGCAATTTCTATTTTTTGTATTATTATTATTTTGTGTTCGATTTTTTGTGTTTGGTTTTCTATTTTGCGGTTGCATTTAATGCATATTTTCATATGATTTCTGCCATTGCTTTTGTCCAATTCCGTTTTGAGCTTTGCTCCAATTGCCACACACACAATTAGCAGTCAGCTGTACAGTGCCTCACATATGTACAGCTGCAGTCGTCTCTCGTTTCCTGGGATAGGTCACCTCTGAATTGTGTAAATACGTTTGAAGTTAGCAGAGTTGTGAATTTTGCATTGAACTCGATTTGGCTATTTGCATTTTTCATATCCTTTTTGCACTTTTTGCATATTCATTTCCTGTTTGCACTAAATTCCACTTTATGTCGTTAAGCGTATGGGAGTTTATTTTTGCTTTTCCTACTATTCCTTTATATGATTTCACTTTTCTCCGTTTCCTTTTGCTTCAATGTTGCGGCTTTATGGGATAAACATGCCAGCTGAAAGCATATGAATAAAGTAGAAATTATTAGTTAAGGATAATCATTTTTTAAGGTATTTAGTTTGGCAAAAAAAGTTGCTAAAGTCCATCTTTAAAATACTAAAAATATAAAAATATTATTCATATGTGAAAAAACTCACTGCTTCGTGTTATTATTTTTATAATATATGACATGGTGGAAAATCGATGTTTTTTTTTTGGTTGAATAAAACCAATCATTCTAACCAGTCAAAAGATTTAAAGCTTTTTTCCTTGCCTGAAGTCTACACAACTCCTAAATCATTGGCATACTCCTTAAGCTGCACAGACTTTGTGTATCCAGAAATAGAAAATGTGAAAACCTCACAGTGCATTTTCCGACTGATTTGAAAATCCAAATGTTGCCCATTAGCAAACCAAATACGCTCAAACAGCAAAGCTTCTTGGCGAACGCTAAAACTTCAACTCCATCATTCGCCGTCATTCGCTTCTGAGTCCCTTATCCTCTCGGCTGGTTCGCTTTTGGGCTGACTTTACATTTGAAATTGGCAAAATCCAAGCCATGAAATTGTACAACACGATTCTCACATATCGTACATGACACCATTTGGCAATGATACGGCATCGGCTTTTCGCATACATACATACATGAATCTATGCATGTGTATGAGTGAAGTCCTGAAGAGTGTGCCACGCCCACAGCTGACTTCTTATGTATGCCCCAGCGACGGCGTTGTGCTAAAATTCACTTATGGAAATCGAAGTATCTCGTAGCCAGCTTTTGTTTTTGTCGACGGGTTCGCGACCGCGTCGAAAACTAAACTCATATGAAGTATCAACATTCAGTATTCAATGTAAATCCTTTAAGCTGAAAATGCGCTTGAGAGAGAGAACACACAGACACACACACACACACACACACACACACACATACACTTACTTATAGAGTACGTATCTGTGCTTCTGATTGAAACTGTGTGGCTGCTGTGAAAAAGTGAAAATTGACTATGGAGGATTCTGTGGGAGGACCTCGAGAGAGATGCGTGGCACGTGGTGACATGCAACGCTTTTGAATAGATGTCTTTTGTTTTTCTCTTTTTGCTTTTTATCTTTTATTTATCCTGTGTGCGTCTGATTAGATTTAATGTGAAATGCCAACTTGAGTTATTATCTATTGTAAAGCATGGGATTTTTATTTAGCTATTGATTTTACATTGCAAAATACTTTAAGTGATAATGCATTCTGTGACGGGATTAAAACCACACCTACTTTAAGTATATTGTATTGAAATTATATCCAGTTAAGTTAAGAATATGAATGTATAACAAGACAAAGAATACGCTGGTATGTTATTTGAGTTCATGTTTAGTTCGTAATCAAGCTTCGCTGGAATCCTCGTGATAATTCTCATCATATTGCTTTTTGACTTTCTTAACAAATCTGTGCGCTTCTTCATTCCCACAATCAAAGTTCATGCAGCAATTTTGGTAAAATGTCGTTAAGAACTGACATCTACTAAGCTAGCCTTTATTTGTATGTGTGTATGGGGAGGTAAGTATATACAAATGGCTTTGGAACATCTCTCTCCTATTCATCAGTCACAACATTTACAAATTCCACAACATAAAACATATTTTCTTCTACAGCCACCAGAGAGAGAGAGAGAGAGATGCCTTACAGTCGAATGGGATGTGAGCAAAGTGCTTAAACTTTTTTATTTCGGTTTTGTTGCAGCAAAAGCCAAGAAAAAGTAGAAGCGCAAAAAATTTGAGAGCTCCAAATTTATTTGCAAACATTTATTATAGTTACTTTGTTTTATTCTCGTAGAGTACTTTTGCTTGTTACAAGACCAGGACGTGGCCTCGCTGAAGGTGGGGTGGGGGATCAGGACTTACACTGCTTTTTATGTTGCACTGTTTTATAGTCATTCGTTGACGTTGTTGCTATCGTTGTTGCTGTTGTTGTCATTGTCGTTGTCGTTGTCCGGGTAATGAAACGCACCGCAAAGTTGATAAAAAGGCGACCACAAAAAGCGACCGGGAAAATGGGAATGGGAATGTAACAGACTTGGGGCTGGGTCGACAATTGCTACACCAATTCCCCCGGCCATCGCCCCGCTCGGCACCGCTCGTCCCCTAGCGAATTAAGGGGAAACAAATTAGTTTAAAGATAAGCAGGTTACAAAATATGCCATAGCATACTTTCTGGCGGCTATCAAACAAAGTGGCGCTCTTGATTAGCCCTAAGAGGGAATTTTTTTGTGTACTGTGTGCCAGGATGGATGGGTTCTTGTTGGTGGTTAGGGGGAAGGAAACCTGGAGTCGGGGTGTGTACAGTCAATTCTCTGTGGGTAAACACAATCAAGCAGCAGACGTTACGTGAAAATTGTTGAACAGCTGTCGATGGAAAATGCAGCGCAAATAGCACAAAACACACCACACAAGCGACTTGGGCCACAGCGAAAGATGCTACAGCCACTGAAAAAGAGTGTGGAAGAGAGAGGGAGAGTGGAAGAATCGGTGTGCAAGTGAGATGGCTGGGTGTCTGTAATGCGCCTTTGCCCGAGTGCACTGTAAATACCAAAGCAATTTCCACTGTAAAATTAACAAGCGCCAAACCGCAACAGACGATGCAGCTGTGTGGTTGAGAGTTAAGGTATATTGCCATCTTCAGTCAGTGCGAACGTGTGCTTGTATGTGTGTATGTGTATGAGTGTTAGTGTTAGTTATATGGCAAGTCGCTGTTGCAGCAGTTGGCACCATCCGTTTTTGGGCTGTTCGAAGGCGCAAAATACATAATGACTTTTCCCTCTTACTCCTACCCGAATCCTTAGCTATGACTTGCTGGGCACATTTCACGTGTTTGTTTGCCATTTTAGCCATTTTCGTTCGCCTTTCACCCACACGTATGCAATTAAGCTGCCTTGGCTATTATGCAGCTGAATGAGCCGACTGCTTAAATAGTTTCTGCCACACCACCAAAGCGAAATTGTGCAGTGTGTGAGTGCCTAAAAGAGCGGCAAGCTGCAAAAGGAGTATCCTGTGGGCTATTTCGTGCGCCTTTTCGCTTGCCCCAGCAGTGAGCTTAAGCTCTTTATAAAGGTTCTCATGGTTAGGGCTGTACATGGCGAGAAATGTAATCAAGGAGATGTAAGGCTACCCGACTGCATTTTTTTTGAAGCTAAGAGTTTCACTTAAATCTTATGGAAAAACATTTAACATTTTAAAATTTATTGTTGAATATTTTATTTAAAGTAATAATAAAGCAAAATATATTTTTTGAATATTTTAAGGACAATAAATCATTTAATTAAAATGCAAAAAAAAAATAAAATAAAAATAAAAAATACCTAATACCAAAAAATATTTTTTTTTAATATTTTAAGGAATGAATTATTTAATTTAAATGCAAAAAAAAAAAAAATCCCAATACCAAAAAATATTTTTCTTGTCATTTAAAAACAATGCAACAATTGCAACTTAATTTAAAAAAATAGTAAAATGCAATTTTGCATCTTTCTCTTGTATTTAACATACTTTTTTTGTTATTTTTTGTTTTTAAATAGTTTTTCATTTTAGTTCTCATCTTTTGATAAATTTAACTAATTTGTTTGAATTTAATTTTTGTTCTTAGATTTCTGATTTTATAATGTGATATTCAGACCTGTTTCTTTTATATTAAAACAAATACATTTAGTTTTTGAGCGATCTCAATTTAAAGTGTTCAATGGACAGTTCTTAATCCTGTTTATAGATAAGTTAATGTGCCTGACAATTGACAAAGTTGATGCAATTCATTTTCAATTTCTCCCTAAACTAACAATTTGTAAGCTGAAAAGAAAAAAAACTGAAACAACTGACAGCTGCTGCAATAAAAACTGTAACAACAATCTGCTTGAAATTAAGTACGTTTCAGTGGCAATAAAATAAAAATATACATTCAACTTGTTTTAAGCAGACGCCAAAGCACAGAGGGAGAGGGAGAGAGAGAGAAGGGATAGAGAGAGAAGGGAGAGGTGCTGAGGAAGTGGAGCATAAACTGAGCTTTTAACTGGCCATCGGGCACACATCACACGCTCGCATCCAATTTCCATTTGGAAGGACCCGAAAGGACGAAACGCGTTCAATAAATTCGTGAAATAAAATGTGCCAATAAATTTCGACTCGAAGCAGAGCATTTCGTTCAAAACTAAACTAAAGTCAAATTGAATTAAAATTCAAAGCCAGAAAGAGAGCGCAAGAAACACAGGAAGAGAGAGAGAGAGAGAGAGAGATAGGGAGGGAGAGAGAGGGAGAGAGAGGGAGAGAGGGCGAGCAGTATGCGCTGACAGCAGCCTTCAAGTTGTCGCATTTTTCAATAAACTCAACAATTTACGAAAATTGAAGTTTATCTCAATTGTGCAGCTGTTGTTGACAACATTTTGTCCAGTGGCAGCAGCTAACAAAGCTTTGTGCCCCCTAACAAATCCCTTCCACCACCCCTTCTCTCTAACCCCTTATCCCTTTATCCTTTTTGTACCCTTCGCTCTTTCACTCTTTCACACAGAACTCAATTTGGCAATAAACTGAGCTACTGCAGAGAGAGAGAGGTAGGGAATCCCGCCCCTTCGACCGTAACATATTCCCTCTGTGCTATGCAACACTGGCAAGATGGGAAAACAAGAAGAGAGCGAGACGGGTGGGGAGACGCTCAAATGCGCTTAGTTGCTTTATTGGTCAAGCTGTTGTGCGTGGATAAAAAACCCTTTTAGTGCACAATTGCTATAAATTTGCTGCGGCCATTATAGGACACACAGACAGTCTGTAGGGGGGGCGACGGGGGTAGTCAATTGGGGATAACTCTTATACGAAATGGTTCCATTGTCATATGACTGTGTCCAACTGAGTGTGTGTGCGTGTGTGTGTGTGTGTGGGGTGGGGATACAACACAAGTCGATTGACGAACGAAGCTTATTTTAATCTCATTTGACAACCCTGGCCAAAGGCTGGCAACTATTTCAAACCAAGAACAGCTGTTGTTGCCCGCTTTTTCTCAGTTTGACAAATGAACAAAGGAAGGATATATTTTTAAAGGCAAACCTTCTCTTCACTCTTTATTCTCGCTGTGTCCTGTCGCCCACTTATATCATATAATTTCACCATGATTAACTTTGAAATTTGCATTTGCTTCAGTCCCTTAAATGGGCCAGCCCATTTGTTTGACCCCCACAACAAAGTCGTAGTCCTTTGTGTGTGTCCTTCTGCTCAGCTCTTTCTACTTATTCTTGGTCAGTTCTCTTGGGTTAATTTCGTAATTTTCGCACATGGCCTTTTGGGCACCATAAAGATTATGGTCTTTGGGTTTGGTCTCGGTTTTGGTTTTGGTTTTCTAGCCCAAACTTTATGAGCTCTCATGTTTAATTGGAATGGATTGTGTGTGTGGCCCAAACTTTTCCAAATTACGTTGAATTGTTGCAAATTAACTAGAGTGTGTTAGTTTTTGGTAAATTTAAACTGCCCAGAGCACAAACTTTTACCCAGCAATGCTAAATGATTGTTTTGCTTGCTTTCACATTCGATGTATATAATTCAATTTGTTGCTTATGAAAATTAATTACATAAACAGGCAACAAGTTGGCAGCATTAACAGCAAAGTTGGCAACTTGATTAGCTGCATTGAGAGTTAAGAACAGGACAGAAAAGTTGTAAGATAATATTGAACATTAAAGAGGGGATTAAAGTTGGAACTATGACAGTATATAATCCAAATTATAAGTATATAAAATTATGTGTTTACTTTTATTTTCTTTTATACAGTTTATTTTTAGTTCTTTGCCATTTTTACACTTTTCAGTACTCTAAATATTTATTTTTATTAACTTTGATTTATGAAAGTATTTAAAAATAAGTATTTTTCTACACAGACCGTTAACTTTTTGCCTATTCTACACATACAAAATCTTTAAGCATTCTATTCCGGCTGTTGCACATTTCAATAACAGCTCCTTAACCTGTGGTTTCTCCTGCCCCAATATTCCACCAAGCCACACATCCACTTACATACATGTATATAGACTTTGGCATCATTTTAAAGCCAGTTGCCATTTGCTCACATTTCCCCAATGAATCCCAAGTTGAAATAATGCGAACATCGGTAGCATTGGGATGTTTTTTTCTTCTTTTTTTTTTAAACATTTTTGCACGATTTTCAATTCAAATGCTCTGCTCGATTTGGTGGAGGTGGTGGTTGGGGACAAGGGCGGCTTGCCGAAACTTTTCGCATAAAATAACACAAGATAAATTGTTAATGCGTCTGTGGGGAAGCGATTAGCGGTAAATGTGCCGAGTTTATATTGAGTTTTTGGGCAAGCGTCTGAGAGTTTTGCTACGGCATCCAATGCGGCGTATGCGCAATTTAAATATTATTTGCACAAGGTCCCCCCCCAATAGCCAGGGGATGCCAAAAATGACTGTAAATTCAGTTATTGTGTTTGTTGTTTTTACAAAAAAATAAACAAAACTTCCGGCTTTGAGTTTTACGGGATTTGACCAGCAGCAGAAATATTCGTATTGCTTGTTTTGTTATTATTGGTACTGCATTTACGGCTAAATAAAGGAGTACTGCAAATGTATAGAAGTTTACGTACATATATATAGTACACATGTCTGCAAGCAACTGTCTCAGTTACAGTCTGTCGGGCAAGTCAACTGCCACTGGCAATTTATTTTGCCTCATGTAGCCAGGATTTTTCGTGCCGGCTCAAGTGGCTTCAGTCAGCTGCACTCCAGGCATTCCAATTGCCCAGGCTAAGGATAAACACACACATACAAACAAGGACACAGATGTGTCGTGTTGCCTGGCGCTGAAGTATTCAGGTGTGCAATTGGCAAATGCAGTTGCAGCTCATGATAAATCGTTATTTATAATTTGTATTGTAATCGAACGATTTTCTTTACCCATTTTCCATTTTCCATGCCACTGCATATTGTTAGTAAAGTGGCAATCAATGAAAATCCTGCTGCTTGGCCAGTTAACAAGCGGCTTTAACAATCGCTTCAATAACTCCATACGTGTATTATACAAATGCAATTTTGATTCCTTGACTTTAAACTTCATTCCGTCCCAACGAGCAAGATGCCAATCGATGGTAGTAATTGTTTCTATGTTGTTATATATATATATATAATAATCTGGACTTTGTTTGACAAGAAATAAAAGGAAAACAATTGAAGTAAAGATTTTTGATTTTTGTAAATTAAAAATGGAATTTCAATTACTTTTATTTATTTGTGTTCTTTTTTTTTTTTTAACTATTTTACCAACTCACCCAATTACAGATTACAATCCTAACACAATTATTATGCTACCACAAGTAAGAGTCGAGAAATGCAGACTAGACGATACCCTGAACCCTATAATTTGCGCATACAGTCACTGCTTGCAAGTATGCGTATAGTGCATACTTTCTTAACTTCAATGCTCCATATCTCCGGTGTTTCTCAACAGATTTTAATAAAAACTTCACACATTCTCATTATTTCGTCTAACGTTTAAAATGTAGATTACAAATTTTCCAAATTCAAGATTTTGTTGTTATCGATCACATGTGTATATCGGAAACGGGAAGAGTTATCGGAAATTTAAAACAAACTTGTACTTCCTAGGGATTAGGCGAGCTTATGTACCAAATCTGGAGTCTCTAGCTCTTATAGTCTCTGAGATCGACACATTCACATGGCTATATCGACTCGGCTGTTGATGCTGATCAAGAATATATATACTTTATGAGGTCGGAGATGCTTCCTTCTGCCTGTTACATACTTTTGCACAGAACCATTATACCCTTTTTACCCTTTCTAAATGGGTTAAGGGTATATATACAACAAATGCTGCAGGCGCAAATTCCGACTAAATTCAACTAAATTCGCGCATCCAACAAATTATGCAAACAACACTCAAACATACACACACACACACACAATTTTTGTACGCGTTTACCTGAAGTTCATCCACAAATTACAGTTTTAACCAAAACCGAAAAATAATTATTAGCAATGTAAATTTGAAAAACCAAACCAAAAATGTACAAATATTTCAACCTGCCCGAAGAGCAGAAAGTAAAAGCGGGAAGAGTTGAGTGAGATAGCAAATTGGGATGCTAAGCCGACCTAATTTGTAAAGCAAACATAATTTATGTATAATTACATATTTTACTTTACGCAGCGAGCCAAAAATTTTAATAGAGATTTCGCAGAGCCAAAAATAGTTTTTCGATATTCGCACATTTTTGCATGCTCATTATTAATGATGAATAATGTTTGGCGGCGGAATATAATGCCACAATCTCGCATAAAGCTTAAAGTATTTCGGGCAGCAAATTAAAGTTTGAGCTAAATACTGGAGGTCAGCCGTCGCACTGCTTAGCTGCGGCATTAATAAATGCAACTGTCAGCGGCAGTGGCAAGAAAGAAATGCCAAAAGAATGAAAAAACGAGCTAACAAAAAAAGAGAGCAGCGAGCTGAAAGCTAAATGTCTGAAAGCTGCTGGCCAACTGTCAGCGAGGAGTGCAAGTGACAAGTCGGTTGTAGAAGAGTCGAGCAGTTGGTAAGAGGGTGAAAACGCCGGATGCGTCTTCAAGGCAAATGGAGGTCAAACTCAATTGTGTGTATGTGTGTGTGTGTGTATCTGTATATCTGTCTGTGTGTATGTGTGTGTGTGCCGCCATTTTATTTAGCTCTTTAGTGGCTTGCTGGCTTTTTATGCCAACGACTTTGGAACATATTGTGCATGCCGTGCTGCCACCAGACTGTTGCATACTTTTGTGCAGTCGACTGCGCCTGAGTGACTGCGACTCAAGTCTATGCAGTCAGGCCTCCCTTCCCACCCTCCTCTTGACAACTGTTCGCCACTGAGAAATTACCTAGCTAAAGTCGCGCAGCGAATCAGGCGTAAAGCAGACAAAGAAAAGTGGCTCCAACTTAGCTGACAGATATTATTATTTATGCGGCTCTCTGGGTCGCCGCTATTCATCTCTCTCTCCCTCTAGCTATTTCTCTCCCTCTCTCTCTATCACTTTCGATGCACTCTCGGTGCGTTTCAGTCTTTGCATGCCTGGGTGAGTTTTTAAGTGCAAAAATCGCGAAATGGAAACGCTCATTACTCATGCGAGTGCAACTTGGGCAAAAGGCAAAAGTTTTTCGATGCCAGTGTTGGCTAAAGTAGTAAAAGTGAGCGCCAAAACTGCATAACAAGTTAACAGTTAAAACACCATATTATGCTAGATATTTTATAAAAATATTTATTTAAAACTTTCGAAAACACAGAACATTAAGAACAGCAAAGAACATTAAAAAATAATTTAGATTAAGGAATGGGGGAGTTGTTCAAAAAAGGATATAAAGGAAATTAAAGAACAAAAAAAGAACAAAACATAAATAAGTATTCCATCTGATCTCAGATGATCAAGGCATTATGTTAAAGACTTATAGTCAAAGCTAGTTTCAATATCCATACAAAATTTGTATGTAGTAAATTTTGTCAGCTTTAAGGACTTAAGCATCCGATATGATTTATATTTTTGGTTTGTGGCCGGGACCCGCAAAACAAAAACTATATTACTACGCAACTGTGTGTCAGCGTTTGGGGCAATCATATAAATCACATGCCCGCGTCTAATTAAATTTAAGCTGCGACCCTTAACACTTGAGCTTTTGCCATTGTTTCTCTTGCCCCATGTTGCCCTCCACGCTCTACACCCTTTTGCCCTCCATAAGCTGCGTGCCTGCGCACACATCAAGTGATTTGCATAAGGCGTTGGCTGTACGCCTACCACGCGAAAGATCAACCGGGGAGCCATTCCGGCGTACAAGTTCCCAACACCCGACGACAACGACAACGACGACATTTGAATGTGTCTATGCATATGAGCACAACTTTGTGTCCACAGACCAATCCCCACGCCCCCACGCTTCTCAAAGTAGTGGCAACTGTGTCACGCGCCGCGTTTGTGTCATGTGTGCCAATTAAAGTCGCGCCACGCCCTAACCAAAAACCAGCATGCAATCCAAAAGTACTAAAACAAAGCATCAGACCTTAAGCACTCGAAGTTGCTATGCTCTAAATTGAAAGTTTGCTGAAGTAAAAGTCTAAGAATATTAAAGAGAATCCGTCCAACAGAAAGTTTAGCTAGAAAGTAGATCCCATAAGCTTTTACTCTTCTGCGAAATGCACTTTGATAACTCTTAAGCATCTAATAATAATCGTCTGGTAACAAATATTTGTAGCTTTACATCCAATCAGCATTGATGACTGCGAAGCTTGAATAGGATTACATGGAGTAGAGTATATTAATACGTTTATCTCAAGAGCATAAAATTATATCTTTCGGTGTAGGTTCAGCACAATTTCCAAGAAGAAGGGTATTTAAATACAAGATGTTCGCCTGCTGTTGCTGCTTTTGTTGCTTTTGCTACTTACTATAGTCTACTTTTGCGCGTTGCTGCCTTGTTGTGCGCATTATTAGCTGTCGTTTATTTTACCCGAGAAGGGAAAGGAGTGGCAGCTCAGCTCCCTGCTGCTTCAAAGTTCTTGTGCACAGCAAATTTCTCTTGTCGTCGTTTGCAATGAGGGTTTAGTTTCCCCTCCCTCTCTCTCTCTCTCCAGCTCAAGCACCTTTTCTATTTCGGCTTGTTGTTGCTGTTTTGTGCATATGCCTGGCAGCCACATCGCTGCTCCTTGAACTGCCTCCACCCCGCCTGCCACCATATTGTCGTCTTTGTCGCTGTCATTTTGGCTGCCGTGATGCCACTTATCTTTATACATTTAAAGTCATTAGTTGCTGCAGATCCTGAAAGAGCTGCTCTCTGGCTAAGCTCAGGAAGTGCACAAGACTTCAAGCAAAATAAAAGGACTTGAGTGAAAATTCAACGAAGCCAATGTCAGACAGACTTGGCTAAAGTTCAGTTCACTGTATGTTGGAGAATGCAAGACTGTCGACTCGCGAAAATTGTAAAAGAAAAAGGCAAACAAACGAATTGCAAATATTTTTCTAATGTCGATGGCAACTTTTTGTTGTGCAAGAGCAACAGAAGCACAGAAAGAGTGAGAAAGTGGGAATGAGAGAAAGAGGGAGATAGAGAGAGACAGTCGGCAGCGCTATTGAACTATGAAAGTAGCAGATGCCAGAGCAAAACAAAAGATACAGAGAAAAAGGCAGACAGCTCAAAAAATATTAAAGAAGTAAGGAAGGTAACTTTGGCAAGCCGAATATCATATACACTTGAAAAGTGACACGTTGCATATCCCCATAAAACAGCGGTCGGGGAACAGTGGTAAATTACCCCTTTTTGGGTAAAAGTGAAATTTCGGGGGGTAAAAGTGAAATTTAAAATGGAGGAGATAATTTTTTTTTTTTGGTTTTTAGTCTTTGTCACCATACATATAGGAGATGACCCTTTTTTATTTTTATTTTTTGCTCCTTTACCAATTGGTGGGTAATGTCAGTTCCACAAAAATATTTAATATATATTCTTGATTGAAAGGTTAAGGTTAAGGTTGGTTAAGGCTTTCTTTATGTTGCAGTTATATCGATTGTAAAAATCGGTCAGATTGAACTACTATATCATATAACTTCCACACAAATGAAAGACCGTTAAAGAGATTTTACTATAAAAAACAAGAAGGCTTTGCAAGTGTATTTAATTTTCCAAGAAAACTTTCTTACTTGTTTTCATTTAATTGAGCAACGATTTATATTTTTATATATATTTTTTTTTTATAAGTGGAAAAAAGGTTAATTAAATATTCAATGCCGGCTGTTTATGTATAGATATACAATACAAACTCCATCTATAGTGCAGCTTAATTAATTGTAAAAACAAAAATGGCAAAAGTAAACAAAAATAAACGTAATGGCAAAAATAGCAAAGTGAGTTATTTTTCTTTGTTAGTGCTGTGTTTTGTGCAGCACTATCCAGCGGATTCGCAAAATGTGAGGGGAGCGTGGCAAATGCTAATGCAACTGTGGCAAGTGGCAGTGCAATCGGTTATTGGGGTTGAGGACAACTAATTTGATTCAGTGGCTGCTTCTGTTGTGCCCCATCGAGTATTTTGTAATTTATATGCGCCATCCCTATCGCCATCGCCATCGCCATCACCATCGCCATCGCTATCGTCGTCATCGCTGGAGCTGCAGCTTCCACCTAATGGAGCAACCGCATGGAACAAAATCTGACAGGCAGCATTTTTGTGACAAGCGCACAAGTTTCACGCTTCAATATGCAGCAGAATGACAGCTCAGGTTCGAGAGGGGTGAACTGAAGAGGGGGAGATTGTGTTGCGTCAAGGGGCAAGCGTCAACAGCAAATGAAAATGGCTGCCTGACCTGACCAGGCAGAACGGAGTGGATTCTGCAAGGGGCAAGCAGCTGAGTGCCTGTTAGAGAATGAAAAGCACAATATGTTTTGCGATTTGTTTTTGTAGTTTTATTTTAGCTACCAGCAAGAGCTAAAAGTGGAAAGTAGCTTGACATTGATGGACGCAACGGTCAGCTGATAAACCCAAGACACCAAGAACGTGTGAGAGGGACAGAAAGTCAGAGAGAGAGAGAGAGCGTGCGAGTGAGAGGAAATATCAGATAGCAGAGGTCAACTAAATTGAAGAAGTTAAGTCAAGTTGCTTATGATTAAAAATGCAATCTACCTGGCAAGATTAAGCTTAAGAATGAGTTTGCTTTAAGCCAAAGAAGCTAGGATTTGAGATACCTTGGTTAAAGGAACAAGCATTGGACAGCAGATAGATAGTGAAAAAAATCATAATGCAAAAATGAAGTTTAACACAACTCGTTTCTCATTAAATATAATCCTTTAAACAAAACTTAAGCACAAATTCAACAACAATGTAACAGCTGTAATAGAAATGGAAAACATTTTTAACATTTTGCTGCTCTGTTCTCGAGCTAAATGATATATTAGACATATGCTTATCTTTAGCTAACACTCCCTTAAGAAAAAGTTGGAAAGAAAAAGAATCACTTCAACATAAACATATTAAGAGCACACGGCTCTCACAGCCAAACTTTTTAAAGCATAAGCCGCAAATGGGTTTTAATTTTTTCTCTTTTTCGCCTTTTTTTGTTTGTGCCTAAGATGAGGTAAAAAACTTTTAACCATTTAAAAATGGTGACATTTTTTTTTCGTTCATCTTCTTTATTTTTGTTGTCTGCCTTGGCTTGTTTCCGTTCCATTTTCAACCGGCTGCTGCTGCTGTGCTTCTTCTTGTTGGTATTATTCAGTTACTCTGCCTGCTTATACATGCGAGATATTCATACATTCATGAATATATATAATGCACGTACTCGTACTCGTACTCGTACTCGGTATCTTATTTTGGTGCTGGCCCAACACACAACACACACACGACGCTCGACGACGAATTTGCATAAACACCAACGCCAACTACAACAACAACAACTACAACATAAATAACAACAACTTTTTGAAAGGGGAAGCAAACGAAAAGCATCCGCAGATAGCGCAACGCGACTTGGTTTACTTTTAAATTTGTATTATATGCATTTACACCCCAACAACACCCCACAGCATCGCCTCATCCCTTTTGCCTAACAATATACATGTATTCCCTCTCCCCCCATCCAATTCTTGTACATGTTTATTAAATTGTCGAAATTCCCACAAGTTGATTTAAACTTTCTTCTTTCTTTACTGTGTAAGCGTTACCTAAAGTTGAGCCTCCTTCTACATTTTTTAGTTGGCTATTCACCCTTTCCTTTCCTATTCTTGCTTAGGGTATACAGCGAATGTTATCAGAAGTTGAACCACTTGAAAGTTTTTTCCATCTTTTATAGTTCCTTTATGGAAAATTGAGTTAAAAAAATATTTTTTACATTATTTTTATTTTTCTGACATTATATATTATTATATTTATAAATTCTATCATATTTGATATTTTTAACAATCAAAAACATATCAGAATTTTTAACATTAAATTCATTTAATCTCAAATTTAACTTTCTTAAATATTTTAATAGTTTTTTGTTCATTAAATTTACGAATTGAAAGTCTTGTTTATAAATTCAATTTCAAATATATATATTTTTTACTTAAAGTGAGTTAAAAGGGCATTAAATATTCGGTTTTTTCGGCTTCAGCAACTTTTTTGCCAGTCTGTTCTGCTTTGGCGAGTACCACGTTGCGTATACGTTATGCTTTTTACACAATTGTTATTGTGAAACTGGTCTCGCAGTCCCGGCTTTGTGGGATGCAGAAATGTGTTATTTTTTTCCCTAAGACACGTGTGTATCATCATATATAGTATTATATATATATTGTATTGGTTAGGGGATTGCGATGGCAGCAGGCACCAGGTACCAGGAAATGCTAAAAATGCACTCAGGTATTGAAATCTTACTCTCTAAGCAGCACTGTATATATGTGTGTGTGTGTGTGAAATAAGGCTGTGTTGTGCCAGGGTTGTGTGGCTTGTTTATTTATGCAACTGTGCCAGAGGATGCGGTTCTAGTTGTGTTGGTTGTGAGGCAGGACGAAACACGATAAGAGCATGTTTTATGTAATACTCTCGTATCAGCATCGAATATACGAAATCGAAAGCGAAAATACAATGCGATGAGCAGCAACAATTGAGAAATTGATAGAGACAATTGTGTCAAGAAACGATGAAGATGTTTCAACAACAGGCTTAGATATGCATTTGTAGTAAGTGCAAAGTTTAAATTGAAAATGGTAACTTAACAAAACAAATGATGTTAAAGGGTGAAGTCATACGAATAACATGAATATTGTTTGAATATTAATTGCAATGTAGTTATTATAACTTTTAGATTTAAGTTGCTTAACTTAGTGGATCTTTTGGCACTTATTTTGCTGCTCATATTTGATCCACTTGCAACTTATGTATTTATCTACTTTACATAAATTGTTTAGTGTTGCACACACAAGTTCATACACACTTGAGTGAACTTTCACTATCTATGCCACACTCGCAGAATTAAGATACACATTCACACATACACATACGTCCCACACATATTCATCGCTTTAACCAGCCAGACACTTGGCTCAAGTGTTTGCTCACTTTGCGGGCCACAACCTCTTAACCCCACCAGCAACCAGCCCTTTGCGCCTCTGGTCTCATCACACCTTCTGCCTCTCTCCCTCTATCTCTCCATCTTTGTGCTTGGCCTATGCTTAGTTACTGTTTCGTGTTTCTTTTTTTGTTTGCCCTAAGTCTACTTGACATATGTTTTCCATGCCCTTTTGCTTGTTGCTATTTTTTGTTGTGTTTTTTTGGTTCCCCCCTTTTTTCTCACTCCCCAGTTGAAGTCATTGTCTGGCGCCTTTCACTCACTTTTTTTTTTGTTTGCGCTCATGCATCATAAGGGTTTAATGGATTTGCTGCGGCTTCAACAAACATCTCCACTGTGAGTTCTACATCATCTTGCTATCCATCCATGCCTCAGCTAGCTGGCACCACGCCCACACTTCACACGTGCACATTTTGTTTTTCTTTTTCACCCACACAACACACACACAATGATTATCATATTACGCACATTTGTGAGCCACCCATTCAACCTCCTCTACCTTGTCAATGCCTCTGGTGTTTATGACTTTATTTTCGGCCACCTAGCAGTTAATACATTTTTATAGACTTGCCAAACTACTTGTTCCCCTTCCTCCACACACACACACACACTCCTACACACACACACACACACACCCAACATATTACGCACACAAGCACTTTACAGGTCTGTCATTCTATTAGCTTTTCGCGTGCTTTGTCATTGCCGTTAATAGACTTACTTTTCCTGTGTTACACTTTAATGCCAAGTTCTTGTTGTTGTTTTTGGCCATTAAGGCGTCACCACCGTTGCTGTTGTTGTTGTAATTGCTCAGCTGCGTGAGAAGCTCAGGTGCGAGTGGAGGCTATAAAAAAGTAAGTAAGCAACGTGGCGTATACGTAATACATAAATCAAATTGACACTGCCACTAGTCTTAAGTCTATGTGTAAGCATCCAGCGAGGGCGGTTTGTTTGATAAAAAATATCAAAGAACTTAAAAGTTATAGAGAAGCTTTTCTTAGAAAACATTAAGGTGTATTTGAGTTTAAGTTTACCCAAATAAATGAAAAAAAAAGTATAAGTATAATATAATACTGAAGTTGAAGTATTGAAAGCAATTGTTTTGGCATTTCCCTTGTGTTTAGATATTTATTTATTGCTAAATTTAATTTGTTGCTTTGGGCTGAAACATTAAATCGTTTTGAATTTGCATTTGGCCAGAAGGAGCTTTAAGCAAATTTATTCGAGAACCTAAGCAAAAACAAAACAAAACAAAAAAAAGAAGTGATTTTCTCAATTTTGATTTTCCAAACCATTTTCTGCGCAAATTGCTTGTGTCAAAATTTTCAGCTTTTCATTTGCATTTGCTGCCGACACTTTTGGGGCTCGGGGCAAAGCTTTTGCAGCCAAGTGCAATCCAACCCACATACTACAAACGCCCTACACATAGTTGGTATGCAGTACTAGAGTAGATGGCATAGTTTGTAGCTGTCTTTAGCACACATCAAAAGCATTATTAACAGGACTACAAGCACAGAGACAAACAAACACAAACACACACGCATACGCATACAAAGGGCGCTGGATAACATAAAAGATGCCTGCAAGCAGGCTCAGTAAACCCAAAACATGTGTCCTTACTGAATGACAGCATGTGTGTGTGTGTCTGTGTGTGTGTGTGTGTATTTATGAGCTATACTATATATACTCTCATTGCCGGAGCCATATCAACTGCTTGTGGCGTGCATTAAGTGGCCTTAGACTGCAGCACAAGGACAAACGTTTTGTGGTCTTTAAAATATTTTGGTATGGCAGCGTCCCCATCCTTGCTGCCTTGTTGTTGCTGCTTTCCATATAAGGTGTCTGCATAGCTCATAAAATTTGTATTTGTCTGTCTGGCTGGCATAACATAAGATAGAAAGCAATTGCTGCAAAGACTTGAAAGCAAATAAAAAAAATTCCTAAACTTAGTTTCGCGTTGTTTTTCTTTTTTATGATCTCTTCTCAAAAGGCACAGGTAAGCAGCTTATAACTAAGGAGAATGCGAGAGAAAAACATTTCAAGAACATTATGTGAGAAAGCAGCTTAAGTATATATCTAAGAATATAGCACAACGAAAACAAAAACTTACAAATAAGAATTAAATTTTGAAGCAAATTAAAAAAATTACAAAATTTTATAAAATTTAATACTATGAAAAACTGGTGCTAAATCGAATGTTTAAACTGCTGAAAATAATAGTATTATATATATTATTATTATTGTGAAAGCACCCTAGAACAAACTGTTTCTAAGAGAAGTTGCATTATAACAAGACAATAGAGTACATAAATGAATGAAAAATAACCATACAATACAAACATTATCAGGCTTTTAAGATTCTTCCACTATGGAAAGGAAAAGATTTAGTTTTCACATATTGCTCAAACAACAGAACCTTGATATGTAGATCGGCAAACAGTTGAAATTTACATTTGAGATGCTTTAAAGCGAAGCACGCGTTCCCCCTTTTGTTCGGCAGCAAGAATTGGGTTAACGAAGACACACAAACCAATATACAAGGTGTGTGTATATATTAGAATGAAGCTGAAAGTATGCAACAGTGTGTTCAAATGAATTCAAAATCTATACAATTAGTGCGTCTGAGAAAAATAGAGAAGCACACACTTTATTTTTTGTTTTTTGTCTTTGAGTCAGCGTAGTAACACCTTGACAAGTTTGCAGTTGTTAAATCAACTTTCAGTTGTTGTTGTTATTGTTGTTGTCGGCAGTCACTTGAAGCTGTCACAGGTGCTCGTTAGTTTTGCATCGGCACTTTTGGCCTGATCATCAAGTGTCGCAGTTTCCCTGTCACATCCTCAACGCCTGCTTTGTCGGCGACTTTTCAAAGTTCGCAACGTCGCCAAGTTTTGTCAGTGAAACAAGTTACCAAGATGGGCGGGGGGTTGGATGGGGGTGATAGTTGAACAGTGGGATTCATTCAAATTAAATAGCATTTTGATGAATATTGATTGATTGCTTTTGCCTTGAGGCAAATTAAAAGCAATTGGCGTACTGGCAAATCGAAAAAGTTTGCCCAAAACTTTGGCCTTGTAACTGAGATAAGATAGTCGAAATGCAGTCAAGTCAAATATTGTTGAGCAAACTGTGCAACGTATAAGTGAAACACAGTACCACAACACCATCTAAGATTATCTTTGGGTTGGCACCAAAGATTTTCGTTTTAAATATAAACAAACTTATGCATTGAGTACAATAACAAAATTGTTTTTTGTAGACTAACTAAATAAATATCAAATTTATTTTATGCAGGAGAAATACAATTGTATACATTAAAATAAAATGAGAAATAATTGTTTAACGATTATTTTATTATTGTTTTCTTTATTTTTATTTTGTTTGCAAACAATAATGATATTATCATTTCACGATTTTATTTGACCAAACTTTCTCTGGTCCTTTCTAATACAATTATCTTTAATACTAAACATCTTTTCTGCACAGTATTCAGTATTAAGTATACGACAACTCGCTCGAGGACATTACGCAATGGCAACGGAATGCCTGGGAGGGCGAGAAGGACTTGGGTTGCAATGCGAGTTGCAACCGGAAATGAGTAAACAAGCGTCAAATAGTAAAAACACAACAGAAGCAACAGCCAGGACTGGGAACGTTGTGCCACGGCCATTGCGAATCCTTGCGAAAAAATATAAGTAATTGAAACATTAAACAAAACAACGAGCACAGCAACAGAGCAACAGCGACGACGACAACAATGGACAACAAAATCCTTGTGGAGTGCGAAACTCCTTGCCGGAGAGTATGATGCGTTGGAGTGTGGAGCGTGCATAAGGACACAGCGTCGAGGAGTTGTCGACTCGAGGACTCGTGGACTCGCGGACTTGTGAACTGCCGAAAGCGGACGCCAGTGCAAAGATGGCGAAAAATGAGCGAAGACAACAACCGGATATCCGGCAACTTTATAAGCAGGCAGCTGCAACTGCAACTGCAGTCTGCCACAAAGGACAACCAGACACAATCGACTAACAACAACAACGATCAACACCAACTGACGCCACCACCAAGCGGCGGACAGACGCCGCCAACGCCAACGCCACCGACGACAACGTAGTTTATTTTAACTTTTGATTTCCGCCATTTTGGTATGCTGAGCATTTCCCCAACTCGAACCCCAGTGCAACCCCCCTTGTTCTCTTAGCCACCGCCATTACTGTGTAACCTGGTCAGTGCAAAAGTTGTTCTCCTCCAGCTGCTTCAAGATGACGCCCAGGAGTTGCTGGCATTAAAAATGAATTAAACTTGCGATTCTCGAGCTCGAGTTTCCCTATCTGCCAGCAGTTCCTGTGTCCTCCCTAAGGAACTGCGAACTGCGATATTCAACAAGAACTTCAAGCCAGAATGCAATTCAATTTACGCCACCCCAAAAATAAAACTTCACAAATAGTTGGTTCAGTTTAAGCTTTACAGATTATTGTATTTGTAAAAGTGAATATATTTGAATAGGAAAATATATTTGTAGTTTTGCATATCATTGTGTTATAATTTCACCTTCAACTTTTTATTTTACCCCAGAAACAGATTGCCTTGGACTTGAAAAACTTGAAATGTACATAAGTATGGAGAAAAATTGTTAGTACATTATAGCTTGGCAATCCGAACACAATAATATAATTTCTCAAACGTTTTTCCAAATGTATTCGAATGGACAACACACACACATAAGCTCATATTATGAAGAGGATGAAGAGAGCGATCTTTCATCAGTTCACTACAGCTCGAATTTAATGCGGTATGTTCGTAAAAGAATTCAACTATTCACTAATAATAATCGAATATCGGTTATCGATTATCAGTACGCAGCTGTTGGTGCTCGATTACAAGCAATTCAAGGCGGCACGCACTATTCAAAAGATTTTTCGTGGATGGCGCGTCCGAAACACCATGAAGAAACAGCACCACGCAGCGAATGTGATTCGAAGAGCATGGCAGAGCTATGTATACACCCGAAACTTGGCAATCCGGATCCAGGAACAAGCCCAAGAAACAATTGTATGCATATTCAATGCCAACTCGATTAAGATACAGGCATTATTTCGTGGCTGGTGGACCCGTAAGCACATAAATAATATGGTCCTCCTCAAAACAATTCAACTGGAAGGCATTAAGAAACTGTTGTATGATTATGCTTTGAAGCTGCATTCATTGCAGCGACGCGGAGAGTTGCCAGGCTATTTCGATGAAAGCGACGTTGAGTATGTTTTTGCTCATTATACCCTGAACCCATTGAAAATGGGTATTTTCTTTGTTAATGATTCTTTTTTTTACTATTTCATTTTTTCTTAGATGCCGCCATAAAGTTAGAGACTTCCTTTCGACTATATCGTATCGTTTTTACAATCGATACATGGGCAATAAATATTTAACGTTTAACAGTTTTCTGCAAAATCAACGACGCCATTACTTAGATTGCTCATTTTGGACATCGGTGCCCTATGCAGGTTTCAATCACAATTCAGCTTGTAATGCGCCGCCAAATTATGAAGTTCTGACGAAGCTCTATGGAGTACATGAATATGATGTGGCTGAAGCGTTTTTGGCCGGTTCTCGCATGACCAATGCAGAAAAGAAACTACAAAGATCAAATGAAACAAGTAAGTTAATACGCAAAGCTAGCGTCTTGTCAGAAATTAAAAAAGCACTTCCAATCTAGAGCGTAGCAACCAAATTGTGCAGTGCATTAACGAGAAGCGTTTCTGCAAAGATCTGCTGTATGACATGTCGCATTCGCAGGGTCGCGGTTATCAGCTGTTAATACCGGATGAATGGCTGCAGTTGAGCCTCGAAGACTTTATCAGTGAATTGAAATACCATCTGGAGGAGGACAATATTTTGATCAACTGTAATTGTGTGCCTTATGGGAAAAATGACAATCCATTAAGTCCATGTCATTAATTTTTGAATACCAGTCATTTCTATGTTTATATGTATTCATATAAAAAAGGCTTCAGAGCTTCTGTTTAATAAAAACTTTCTTTAGAAATAATATATCATTGTTGTTAAGTTAAAGGGTAAAGTTTGTTTGTTTCTAGTAGTGAATCGAATAACAATGAAAAATGAAACAATTTTCAATAATGAATACATAGTCCATCTCCTTGAGGTTTATCTACAGCTGGAAATATTTAAATAATATTGTTAAAAACAATTATTTAACAAATACCGCACAGAATAATCCCTACGATAAACGAAAACTATTTTTATACCCTGAATCCATTGAAAATGGGTAAAAGGGTACAATGGTTTTGTTCAAAATTATGTAACAGGTAGAAGAAGTCGATATAGCCATGTCCGTCTGTCCGTCTGTCCATCCGTCTGTCTGTCCGTCTGTATGTATAAACGCGTCAAACTCAGAGATTATAAGAGCTAAAGACTCCAGATTTGGAACATAAGCTCGCCTAATCCCTAGGCAGAACAAATTTGTTTCATATTTTCGATAACTTTACCCGTTTCCGATATACACATGTGATCGATAACAAAAAAATCTTGAATTTGGAAATCTTGGTGATGCAGTTTGAAACATTAGACGAAATAATTAGAATCTGTGAACATTTTATTAAAATCGGCTGAGAAACACCGAAGATATGTAGCATTGAAGTTAAGAAAGTATGCACTATACGTGTATGCATACACACACTCACACATACTTGCAAGCACTGACTGTATGCGTAAAACACAGTGTTCAGGGTATAGTCTAGTCAGAATTTCTCGACTAGAGCCTTCTTGCTTGTTCACAGTTGATTTACCTAGTAATACAATTTAAGAAGTAAAAACAAGCTTTTGACTAGTTTGGTCATTAAAAATATAAATGCAGAAACTGCAGAATAAAAATCGCTAATATAAATTTATGAATTTACATGCAATTAAAGTTGAATACGCCGTTTATTCGCCTGCTAGTTAGTTATATAGTTTTTATGTTAAAAAATGTATTATTTTATAGCGCGAAATATTATATTTCATTAAAAAGTATAAAGTAATAATTGAAAGAAAATTTTTTCTACTAAGTTCGTTTTATCTATTATCTAAGTAGGCTTTGAATGAATTTGAAACTTCGAAAGAGCAGGTAAATAAATAAGTTGTGTGTATAATCACTCCGTGTATGGTCTTCGTCTGTAACACATCAAAAACAAAAAAAAAAACACAAACAAATTTAGTTTTTAAGCAGAAAGTGAAAATATTTTAGTTTTGTATGTAAAGCAAGAAAAACCATCGTCACAAAAAATTACAATAAACACAAGAGAGAGACACACAGTAATCCGCAACCAAATATATACACAAACAAGAACAATAGTGGATAAGCGAATATGTAAGTAAAATGTACTAAGAAAATATTTATTGGCTTATTATTATTTTTTCTTTTACAGAAAAATATATGCCCGATGAATTACAGTCAAGTTGAGAGTTCTGGTTCGTCTGCATCATCTACTCAAGTCAAAGTCATCTCATCTTCTTTCATTGTCATCAATATTAATCACTTCTGAGGCCAAAGCAACAAAATAAGGAAAAGGAAAGTACGGATCTGGATAAGCGAAGCGAATTTAAAATTTTTTGTGTTCTAAATTTTGTGTGTATTAAATTTGAAGTTAAGGTTAATAAAATAACCAAAATATAATTTATGCTTGTTTGATCTATAGTAAAACGGGTAGTAATGAACATCTCAATGTATCATTTTGATCCGCGTGGTATCCATGAATATTTGTGTTAATATATAGAGTATAGAAGGTTTGTTACTCCACAATATAGTATTCATGTTTTTGTATACGATGATATGAACACATTGAAACATATGTATGCGTTCAATAAATATTGGCAACAAATTAAATTTAATGATGTTTGTTGCTTGCAGCCAAAGTCAAGACGAAAGCCAGTTGAAAGGAGCAATGAAATTGGCAACTCTGATAAATATTTACCAACTGACGCTAATGAACTTGAGCATACAAATGGCCAAAATACACATACATCCCCAAAAATACAGCTACTTACTGAGTCGATATATATATTGTGTGTTCTTGTAGTATATATGTACATAATTTTCCCCATAGATTTCGATACGAAACGAAAATCAAGTCCACATCGAAGTTGCTTTGATTAAAGAGTTCTTTCTGCACAAAAACATTTGCTCACTTACACATTTCTATCGTATGTCGTATTTTGTGCTCAGTGCACAGAAAATGGACGTAAGGCGACGTGTTTACACAAAGAATTTTTCGCTATTGATTGTGTGTGTGTATAAGTGAATGTACGAGTGTGTGTGTGCTATGCTAGGACATTGCGGAGGAAGCACGTTTGGTTCTCCATTGTTGCCACACAAAAGCCAATGGCACTCCTTAGCTGTACTCTGTTACATCTTTTTTTCATCTACATATTTTTATATGATACGATGTGTCGATTTTGTCTTTCTAATGGGTTCTGTTCGCATTACTGTATTATTCATTTGTCTTACAATGGCAAGGGTATTTGAAAAGCGTATAACTGTTTCGACCCCCATTTTTGTGATCCTTATTTGCAGTGATTTATACTGTTGAGCTCTAAGTGAGCCACTTGTCGAAAATCAGATATGTAACCAGCGAATAGTCTGCACTTTTATTCTTGAAGTATGTCCATTGAAAATAGTCGAGCAGGCCTCACACTTGAGACGCACAAACTAAAAGTATGCGGGAAGATTTAAAAGTATAAGTAAACTTTCTCTTGACAAAGATATTCCGTTGTTCGTTTGTACTTCAACATCATCAATTCGTTTAGCATTAATTGTACTTAAGGAATTTAACTGTTTTATTTATGAACTCAGTCAATAAAAAGCAGATTAAAAGAATTTCATTATTAAGCTAGGAAGCAAATGCTGCTGGCTTAACAAAAAGCTTGCAGCATGACAAATTATGGGCCATGTTAATGAAGCCAACTAGGACAGCAGCTTATAACAATAAAAACAAATCAGAAACAACTTTGATGAGACGAACATGAAATACCCTTGACTCTCAAAGGAATGTGTGTAGATTCCAACTCAACATATATGCCAAAGTCAAATAACATGTCGTAGCTATAGCTGTATGATATTTTAAGTTTTCTGTTTCATGCATTGTTACAAATTAACGATATACCCTGTTTTTATGTAAACGATTATAAAAATGCCAGTCATACACAGTGTGAATGTGTGTGAGTGTGTGTGGCATAAAGTCAAAACAGACTTAACCCAAATATGCAAATAAATTTGCCAGCAACAACAAAAAGCTGCACATTAACTTCCGCTGCTCATTAAGTCGCTGTCAGGAAGAAGAAAAAGACATAGAAAATAGTCGAGAAAGTAATGGGGAGAGAGAGAGAAATAGTACAATACAAATATATATGCGACGCCAACTGGACGACAGCACACAAACACAGTCACACACTTACACAGTCACAACACAAACACAAATCAGAGCTTGCCAGCTGAAAGTTCGCTGAACAATAACAACAAGAAAAGGGAATAAAACATTTGGGCCCCCATGTAAATTATGAGGGCCCCCCAAAGCAGACCCAAACTGAGCAAAAGGCAATACGTAAATTAGTAAAAAAAAAATATATAAAAAATATATATCAGCGGCAGAGGTCAAACTTAGTGAGCCGCCACGGAAGCTGTCACGCAGCTACCCTCCCATTATTCAGCACCCTTATTCTAAGGGCTAAGCAAAAATGTCGACACATTAAATGAAAATAACGGAATATATTTTTTGTTTTCTCAGTTTTGTATACAAAAAAAAACAAAACATTTGCGCATCCTTGGCCTCAAGTTTAATTAGGCCGTCTGCGTGTTGTGGCCTATATACAAGAAAATGCCTTTTAAAGTGCTGCTGGCCTTCGCTCCCGGTTGAAGGTCAATGCCGTTTGCGGCCGCGTTTCTGGCCGGGGTGTGGCCAAACAAATTAGTGGTCATTTTGTGGGCGTTGAATTAATTTTTAATAGGACTTTAATTGAAAAGTAGCACGAATAAAACATAAATAAAGCAAATGTTTATAGTTAAAAAGAGCTCACAGATTTATAAACGGTTCACAATTATAATGAAAAATAATAGTTTAATAAGTTCAGATTATAATAATGCCAAGAGGCCAAGAAGAGTTGAAGTTGAAGCGTGTGAAAATCATCAAAACTTTGTTTAATAAATCATTTCGTTTGAATATCATACAAATGTATTACTCTTTTTAGTTATATTTCCTTAAGCCACAAATATAAAATATCGTATGTTTCATTTGAAATCAACTACATTTTATAGTTGCCTTGGGCTAACTTCGTTTGGACAAACAGAAATTCAATTAAAATACTTCAATTATCAGTTTATGAGGAACAGGATTTATCAGGAATCGTGATAGCAAAGCTTAAAACTAAACAAGGCCCGAGGCAAACCCATTCAATTTAATATTAATGGAATTTCCTTAAGCGCTAAAATTTCTTTAAACTGATATTATATGTTATATATTTCAGTCATAAACACAGTTTAATGCTACACTTACCTGATTGTTTATATATATATATGTTTTCATTAAGCTCGACTACATTTGCCAATAAGTCGCAGCTGCTCTCGGCTGGTACAAAAGCAAGTTATTTCAAGCACGCAATATATAATTTCGGAGTTGCTGCATTAATTTAATGTGCAGTGTTTGTTGCACACACGTTCGCTGTTCCTTCCTTATGCCACACACACACACACGTACACGTACACGAACACGGAGAGGTGGCGGCAGTAATTAAATACACGCGCCGCGTAATGACAAACAGAAGGATGCAAGAAAATACGGAGAAAGATGCCAGCGCTTAACGAATGTCGAAGAAAGCTACCGAAATTTATGAAAAATGCACCACAACCTGAAGCACAAGCCACATCACTCATACGCCGCCTGTTCTCGAGCTCTGGTGTATATATATATCGCACAATTTGTTTTTTGTTGTTTTTGCTGTTGCTGTTCTTTCGTTTATATTGTTATTGTTGTTTGTTTTGTACGTCGCGGCGACGGCTTCGTGTGCGTTAGCCTGGCTCGCTTGGGGTAGATCCAGTTCGTAGCGCGTTATCAATGGAACTGCTAAACTGCTGATTTTTCTCGTCATCGTCGCTAGCATCGCCCCAGAAAGGAAGTTTTGGTCGTCATGGTTCGTCATCGCTTCGCTCTCTCCACCACTCGGCTCGACGTCGGCTAGCTGTCGTTTTGGGCGGGCGAGTCAACTTAACGAAACTCAACCGTGCTCAGAGCACAATTTCTCTTCGCACTTCAAGCGAGCGACAGGATACAGAGAGAAAGAGAGAGAATATACCGAGACTGGGATATTTTAACATTAACATTTAAGGCTGTTCACATTGAAGCTTAGGAAGTTTTGTTATTATTTTGGATTAATACGTTTATTAAATAAAAAATGTATTAATAAATAATTATTACAAGTTTGATATAAGATGGAATATGTGTATAAAAAGTCATTAAAATTAACTCTTTGTGTTTCTTTAAGTTTTGACAAGCTCAAGATTAAGATTATGAATTTAATAATATTAAAAGTTAAGTTATAAATTGAAAAATATAGAAAAAACTTATAATTTATATGAAAGTTACTTTCAACAATAAATTAATACAGTTAAAAATTGATTGTATTGTAAAATACTAATTTACCATATTGCTTTAACCTATGAGCTATTTGTCCCAAAAAAACGAAATAATGGTAAATTTTATGGGCAATTGGAGGGAAATTCTTTTGAATATTCAACGGCTCAGTTTGAGCCGGTCATGTAAAAAAACTTAGAGCGCACACAACCAGGTAATGTAGAAATAAATTAGTAAATTTGTGAAAGCATTCATATATTTTAAATGGTTTTCCATAGTGTAAACGCATTATTAAAGCGGAATAAAATAAATTATTTTATTGAAATTATTTATCAAAGTTACCAATAAAGATTTTAAATGTATTTTATAACATGGCAAAATTTATTTAGAATTTTTCTACCTCTTTTAAAATATTTTTTATTGACCTTATTTATTCACAGTGACCCAAAAAGATTTTATATGTATTTTATAACATGACAAAATTTATTTGGAATTTTTCGAGCTGTTATAAAATATTTTTTATTGACCTTATTTATTCACAGTGCCCCAAAAAGATTTTAAATGTATTTTATAACATGGCAAAATTTATTTAGAATTTTTCGATCCCGTTTAGACTTATATACGCTTAGCCACACACACGTAAACACTTTATCAGTGCTTGAAATAATTGTCATTAACTTCAACTAGTCGAGCCTATTAGTAATTCTAAGCTAGCCAGCTTAGACAATAGCAACGCTTACCAGGAAAAGACATTTTCATGTACTATAAACAGCAAAGTTAAATGATGTCAAATGCTATATGATACCATGTCTTTGGATCTCTGCTTTTATGACAACAAAAATCAGCTTTAATGTGCTTAACATTATTATTATAATGCGAGCCAAAGAAGGGGTCCTCACCCCTGTTGTTGTCAATTCTTCCCTCCCTCTAAGCCTGCATACAAATTAAAGCATAATTTATAAAGGAAAAGGTGTGTGCGTGGGTGTGTCTGTGTGTGTGAGTTTGAGTTGGTGTGTAGGTGATTTTACAGTGTGTGTTAACTTGATGACTGCCATAAAAATTGTGTGTTTTTATTGTCGATGCGGCGCCCAAGCCACAAAGTGAAATATGCATTTTGAATTGCCCGCGCTGTTGATTATAATTCTAATTGAGTGTAAGGGCAAGGAGATGGGAAGTGGCAAGGGGGAGACACTTAGATTAGTTTCAACTTGAGCGCACGTGTGTGAATTTTGAAGTTGTTTAAGCAAATGTTGAAAAACAAGCTCAATTATGGGAAGTCAGTCAATGGATATGCAAAAAACCGGAAACATCTCCCTCACCTCAATCCAAATTGTTTCGCCTCCAGCTTGTTTATCTACATTTTTGTGAGTGTGGGGAACTGTAGGGACTTGTTGTTTCTCTATTATGATTTACAAAGCATTTTACGCTTCGCTTCGCCTGCCATCTGCATTAGCCACAAAGTCAGTTCGCGAACAAATGGTGGGATGGGCAATAGCGAAAGTGTGGCCAAAGGGGGGGCCAACAATGTCTGCATTATGTAAAAATGTATTAAAATGACAGAAAACGAAAAAAAAAAACACACAATGCCTTGATGCAAGCGTCCTTGATCTTTGGCGCCATTAGTATTAGCTTTGAAGGCTTTTGACTAATGGCCAATTATGATGGACAGTCAAGTTTGTTGTTGCTGTTTCACATTCGTCACAAGACTTGAAATGTTTCGATAAGCTTTATTGCACTAAAATTCACATTTAACTTAGAATTTTCGAAATAAAAAATATATTTTTTAACCATAAATTCGTAGGAAAATAAAGTTAAAGGCGTTAAACCAAAAACGAGTCTAAATGTGGTGAGATGAGAATTTTGTAAGACAGAAAAACAATTTCCAAGTCATAAGAAGAGCAATGCATCATTTTTATGCCGAAAAGTTTACAACTGCCGCAGCGATTAATGTGCCCAGAGGCCAAGAGTGAGCACGCAGCCAGAGTTGTCACACACACAGCGAACGAAAGACACAAGGGGAGAGAGAGAGAGACAGTCACACTTGCTAAGCGAGCACAGAGAGCACCCCAAAGGATATTAACAATAATCTAACCAAATTAACCCAAAGCACTAAAGTGTAAGTGACATTAAGTTAATTTTCGTGCTGAAGACGAGCACAAAGCAGATACAGCAACAAAATAATCATAGAGCAGGTGCAGAGAGAGACGTAGATACAGAGAGGGAGAGTAAATAAGAAGACAGTGAAAGCGAATAGCACAAAACAAAAGCAACTTGGATTTTTTTTTTTGTTGCTGTTGTTGTCTATTGCAACAGAAACTGTGCAAAATTTCCCACGAGATCAATCAGCCACAGGCAGCCACAGTAGAGAATGGAGAGTGGAGTCAAGCTGCTACTGTTCTCCATTTTGTTGTTGGTGTTGCTGATACTGTAGCAGTTGTTGTTGTTGCTGTTGCTGTTGCTGTTATTACTACATTTTTGCAACTTTTTCCTTTTGTATAAGTTGTTCGAACGTCTGCTTTTGTTTTGTGTTTTCTTCCACATTTTTTTCATTCCTTTTCTTTTCATTTCATTTTGTGTGTGTGTGTGTGTATATTGTCCATGAGTAGCAGCTTCTTTTTTTGTCCTATGCTCTCTCTTTCATGCTTTGCTTATGTTCTTTTTGTTTTACACCTTTTGGAATTGGCCTTTGCAGCGAGCTCGGCTAATGAAGCGACGTTGATGATGCCACAGTGGCGTGTGGCTTAACGGACAGTGGGAACTGGGGCAGGGAAGGGTGGTCGAGATGTGGAGGTTAGTATCCTTGTACCCAGGCATTGCTCTTGGGGATGTTGCAAAGTCAGTTGAGATATTTTGTGGCAAGCTCAAGCTATGTAAAACAGGTTAGTCATGATAGCCAGAAAATTTACAATTTTAAAGTTGACTTATTTTTTATTCTATAAACATGAGAAAAAAACTGTATTTTTAGTATACGTTTTTTTTTTGTTAAATAAATAAATAAAATTAAATAAATGAGCCATCGCCATAACTAATTAGCACCACGCATCGTCAAGCACTTACCAACACTGGCCATTAATAGAATGTTTTTGGCTAGCAAAACGTAACAAAAACCAAGTGTCATCTGGGATAGCCACAAAAAATCCGAAAACTTCTTGTGTTCATATCATTAAGAGCCCCAAACACTTGGAAAGCAACAACAGTAACTTGTCGTTAATTGTCTCGCTGTGTAATGCTAAATGCCCCCTTGCAGCCCCGTTGGAACGCATCCGTTCTAGCTGGCAACTCGACAATGCCACTTGATTGATTAATGGATGTCAATGTCAGCGAAGGTGACAAGTGGCCAACAAGTCAGCTCAGAGCGGGGATTCAGCAGCTCGGCTACAGTAAATGATGCGCCAAATTGGACGCCACAATAGCTAGCTGAAGGGGCGGGCATGAAAATGGACAATGTGCCAAAATGTATGCAATAAAATGTCAAAATGCCACACGGCAAATGACAAGAACATTGTTTGAGCTCGTTTTTTTTGGTCTCTTTTTAATTTTTATTTATTTATGTGCAGAAGCATTTAATTTGGGTACATTAAAGGGGGTCGAGGGGAAGTGAGTTGGTATTTAGTTGGTGGTAAGTAAAGGAAAGTTGTGAAAATAAAGTTTCTTGCACAATTTGCACTTCCGGCTCCTTTGGCATTTCCGTTACGAAACCTGAAAGGGACCGAAAAACTAAAAATCCGAATTGGCCCTGAAGAAAATGGAGTCCATTGCGGATATCCGTACAGCAATTTAAATGCAATTTTTATGCGCTCGTTTTGGCTTCCCATTTTTGTATTCTATTCTATATATATAATATAATAGTACATAGATTTTTCTATAAGTTTTATTTTTTTTTTGCTCGCTCTTTATCGTGTGGCATAATAGCAGTTTTGTTGCGCGCCCCAGGAAATGTAACCGAGTGTGTCCTGTCCGAGCGGATGTGCCAGGTATGCTGAATGAATGCCCAACTGAACGTACAGTGGACACTCGAAAGTCACACTGTCCTTTTCACACCTTCACCTAAAACAGTGAACAAACATCTAAATATCATTAAACAAAATACAAGCTAAAGTTAACATAAACACGATTTAAAAATTGAAAAACATTTTAATTTCTTTCTTTTTTATTCAAACATATTCAGAAAAACTAAAATTATCATTCACAAATATTTTTTTTTGTATATAGTTCTTAAATATAAACAAAAAGATACAAAAAAGAAGCAATAAATAATTTGAGTTTAAACAAGATAAAGTAGGAAGAAATGACAAATATTTATTGAAACAATTAATAAATAAATATTAATAAATCTTAAGATGCTATTTACATTTGGGGAGCGTTGTCCATATCAAATTTTTTTTTGGAGTAGTTATTTTGAGTTTCTTGTACGGTCTACAATATAAATTAGCTGCTTAATTTCACTCATCGTTTGTTTTTAGCTATTCGCAAAAAGCGCCAAGCAAACTTTTCCAGTTGCCGAAAACTCTGACGAAATTTTAGCATAAAACCATTTTACATGCTGCTAACCACAGGACAATGTTTGAAAACTAAGAACACCAGCATTATTGGGTAGAGAGTGGTTGGGGGGATGGTGCGGCGGCTTCTGTAGTTGAAAACCAAGAAAATTCTATAAAAAGGCACAAAAGACGTCAGCAATGTCTACAACAGCAATACCACCGACAACAAAAGCAACAGCAACAGCAACAACAACAACAACAAGAAGAAAAGGCATCAATAAACAGTGTAAAAGACAGTCGCCAGAGTCAGGACATCGGGACAGAGAGGACAACGGACAGCGGAGGTCGGCTATAAAGCTTCCGGCCACTGGCAGGCTTTGTTGCTTCTTCTTCATATTTTTCGTAATGGGGTAACGGGTTAAGTTGGTAGGAGTAACCTAGGGGTGTTAGTGGGCGTTGGGCATCATAAACCATGCACACATACATACACATACATTAAGGATCCTCTATTGAGTGAAACAAACAAAGCAGCCCCCTCATTGGTTTCTGTGTGTGTGTTTTTTTTTTTCGGGGGAGTGTCAAACAATTTGAAAGTTGTGCGGTTACTTAAGCCCAGTTATCCAGCCGAGTCGTTGCCTAACTGTTATTGCCCACCCCTCAACCCCCCGCCACCTCTTGCGCAACAATGCTGCAACACAGCTGCTGCCGTTGCAGACAAACAAAGCGCTCCGGGCGGGATTTTAAAAAGCACTTATCCAAGCAACTACAGTGTGAGGGGTAGGCAGTGCGGCTGGCGTGGGTGGGTAGGGGGGGTCTTGGCGGATGCGTATGAGCTTTGTCAGCCTGCTGGCAAATTTGCAAAATATTGACAGCCTGAACGGCGACTAGCGACGCCGCCAATGTCGCATAATTTCATAAATCAATATTTTATTAGCTGTCGTGGGTGGGTTGGATATAGGGGAGGGGAGTGGAGTGGAGTGGGTAAGTTTGACGCAAACAGGTCGCTCATCTCCGCTGCGTAGGTGTCAAGTTCTATAAACAGCTGGCAGCAATTGATTTGGCGAGGATTTCAAATTCATTGGAATGGGGAATCAAATAAGATAATTGAAAGCTCAGTTAAGTGTATAGATAGCAAGTTAATTATAAGTTGTTGAACAAATTGAAAAGTACTAATTAAGTATTTATTAAAATTAATGATTGACTTTTTGCTTAACTTGATGTTTAACAAAGGGTAAAAAAAATAAAATTTTAAAAATGTAAAAAAAAAAATAAAAATAAAATAAATCAAAATAATAAAATAAAATAAAAATACAAATAGACAAAAATTACGAATACTACAACAAGGTAAGAGTATTGTAAGGTTTATGAATTCATAAAAATAAAAATAAAAAAAATAAAAAATAAAAATAATAAAATAAAATAAAAATACAAATAGACAAAAATTACGAATACTACAACAAGGTAAGAGTATTGTAAGGTTTATGAATTCATAAAAAAAAAATAAATAATAAAATAAAATAAAAATACAAATAGCCAGAAATTATGACTACCACAAAAAGGTTAGAGTATTGTAAGGTTCATGAATTCATCAAGAAAAATCCAACATTGCTAATTTGAACCTTTAGCAACAGTTGCATGCAACAAAGCCTCTTTAACCTTTCAGTAATTATCTGCTTGCCGCTCTCATTCGGCTTCTTTTGATTACAAATTGCAGCTAATAGCCATTATAGTTGGCATTGCTCTAAACTGCTCGATGCTTTTGTCTCCTTTTTCTGCCCGGAGATCAAAAGCAAATGGAACACATGTCCAACTACAGCTGCCAGCCAAACACAAGCACAAGCACAATCACAAAGACAACTACAAACAGAAATACAAACACAAACATAGACAGCTCACAGCGGGTCAACAGGACAACAGTCAGCTCTGCCTGGCCAGGGCATTCATATCATGTATATAGTAGTAGTATATCCTTGCCAGAAGCAGCAGTAACTGCGTGCAGCACCTTCCAAATGCACGACGCCTGCAGCAAACGCATTGCAAAAAAAAAGGACGAAGTAGAAAAAGTAGTGCTTTCTATTTATTCTGTTGCCGTCTCTGATTTGGTGTTGCTGTAGTTGTTGTTGTTGCTGCTGTTCGCTTTACGCACTCAGCAAAAAAAATGTTGCAAGTTGCGCAGCTCCTTTCATTACATATTTCTTTATGACGCTAATGTCCTTAATTCGTCAGTGTTAACCTAATTTCGAGTAGTCGAGCCGAAGCAAAGTTCGACGCTGACGACGACGACAGGATGCAGGCAGGCAGAGTAGGAGGAGAGGGAGAAGAAGCATGAGGCAAATAGAAAGAATTATGCCAAGAAAGTTTTCTATTTTGTCGCAGAGGCAAAAGCGTCAAAAGTTTTGCGGCCAATGCGACGACGATTGTGGCACACACACACACACACACACACACACACACACACATATCCTGGCAATGTCCTTTGTGTTTGTCTCACTCTCTTGAGTTGTGCGCATTCCCAAAGGCTATATAAATCATAATAATTTTGTAATGTAGCGAATGGCGAAAGGAACAGCAGCGCAAGCGGCAGCCATTCTCTTCATGTCGCATATCCTTGTGGCGTGTCCTTTATTTGCTACGTGTTGATGTCCTTTTGATGGCACGACTTGTAGGCCGGTCCAGTTCGACGATGCCGCAAAGCCTCCTGGGCAAATGACTGGGCAAGCAAGCAAACCGCCAAGCGACCCAAGCAAGACCCCAACAACAACGACCAACATCTATCTGTCTGTCTTTCTCACTGTTTGCAAGTGTGTGTGTGTGTGTGTGTGTGTCCTGCCGCTAGTGAATGTGCGTGCGTGCGTGCCGCCTTGTATTTGTAATTCGAGGCAGCATGTCCAGCATAAAAATATACTTAAGTGATTTCTCTTGATTCACTTACATAGATTTGGGTTACATTTCTTTTCTATTCCTCTTAAGTTCTCTTCTTTTTTTTTTTTTTTTGCCACAACGTTGCAAATAAATAATTTTTATGATAGAATATGCCCGGTCCAATGTGTATCCTTTGCGTTCGGGCCTTCATTTAATTTCGCTTAAAAGCGCCAAGAGTTAAGCTGTAATCATTTAAATGATTTATTCAACTTGATTTTCATATCACGGATCGCCGCTTGTCATTTTTGTTTGCCATGGGTTGAGGAGAAGACGTAAAAGGTAGGGAGGGCGGGGCACAAATATTTGCGTTTGCCCTTGCTTTAGCTTTGTGACGTCTCCCTTGGGTCATTGCATAGATTGGGGACATTCTCAATCATAATTTGTTGGTGTCACAATGATAATAGTAGATTTATATGCGTATCGCAAAAGCGAAAAGGTGAAATGCTTTGTTTGCTTTGGCATTGAATGAAATTAAGAGAGAAATAAGACAATCAAAAGTTGACTTTAAGTTATTTAAAGAATTTTTTAAAAAATATATTCTTAAATATTTTATTTCTTAGTGCTTTCTTTTATAGCCAACTTCACCCCATTTAAATAAGAACTTTCGTCTATTAAGCTTCATCGTTAAGCAAACAAATCCATTTTCAAGTTTTTCATTATCAAAGAAGTTGTTTTTTGTGCAGAGACTTCATAATTTGCAGCTTCGTTATTTTTTAAACCGCAAACCAATAATTTATAAGCACTTACCGCAACTTACAGTTGACCTCAAGCCATTAACCATTGCGTTTTGCTTTACCCTAACGCTTATTTAATTAATCCAACAATGGAAAGTTTTGTTCGCCAATATTCGAAATATGCAACAAATGCGATAATCAAAAAAAAAAAAAAAAAAAGAGAGAGAAGAAGAGAAGAAGAAGAATCTGGCTACAAAAGAATTTCACCCTTGACCTCAGAAGCAAAGCGTAGTCATTAGGAGATTTTTGCGCTGCATAACAATTTTTAATTGTTATTTACTTTGTTTTTATTGTTGTTGTTGCGAAGGGGTCTGAGGCCGCAGGGGTAACAAGAGCTAGAGCAGGAGGAGAAGCACTGCTAATGACCAAGTTTTGCCCAGCAACAAGCAAAAAAAAAAATTGAATAGCATACATTTCAGGGCTCCGTGTTTCTATTCCTTTGCCGTTGCAGTTGTTGTTGTCGTAGTCGTCGAAAACACTCAAAACCCATTAGGCAACACTTTATGCTTAGTTTGAAGTTTGGGGGGCACAGAAAAGAAAACAAAAACAAGCATAACAGTTGCACTTGGGTGTAGTAGACTACGAAATACTCTGCCGAAAGTGACTTGAAAGTGGAGGAACAAAAGAATTCATGGGGAAGGGTTTAGCGGAAATTAAAGAAATTGGTCGGTAAAATGATAATTTTAACTCCAAAATTGCATAAATATATTATTATGCTGTATATGTATATCCTTACAGATTATTTTTAAAAATCAGGGTATTAAAAACCAGTCGATTCACCAAAAACCTATATATATATATATATATTTGTAACGTCGTGGCTGCAGGCCAACTGAATTTTGCATATTAGCAGCACAGAACGAAAAAAAGAGAGGGATAGAGAAGAACGAGTGAGATGGAAAGAGAAATGCGTATTTGTTGCACTCTATAAAAACGTTGTACAAGCGACACTCACACACACATACACACATGCACACACACACGGATAGAAACTGCGATGTGTACTTAACAATCGTTGGCGGCACTGAGACGTGCCGCAGGGGGCGTGGCAGCTGCATTTAAAATGCAATTGCCGTACGCGCCTTCGCCGTTCACGAACACAATGCAAATGAATGGCGCCACGCCCCAAAGGCCTACGCACACGCCCAAAGTTATTCTCAAGTTGCTAACTATTTCAGGGTGGTGGTGGTTGGAGAGAGCGCAGCAGGTGGGGAAGAGATTCTACGTTCTAGTTGAGGGTTGTCTTGTTGCAGCAACAGCTGCCGTAGGCGTTGCGTTTACATTGAAAATTACCCCACTTACTGTGTTGACAAGGCAGCTCCTGATGAGCAACCCGGCGGGGAATGATGGCAAAGTGTGGCAGCTGAGCGGGGAGCTAAAGCATGAAATAGCTGGAGTAACTGTAGATGCCAATGTGCAGCAGCTGAACGTCTTGAGGATACAAACGTTCAAGTACTAGGGCTGCTATCTAGGAAATGTGCAACAAAATTTATAATTTCAATTTTTTAGTTTTTTTTTCAACTCATAACAAATTGAAATTAATTCGTTACTATTATAACTATGTTTCAATGGACCTTTTGTAGTTTTATTAGGAAAGTCACATTTCCTAAAGGAGTAAAAAAATATTTATTGAAGTGATTTGCGGATATCTTTAAAGTATCCCAAGGAAGAAACAAATATATTAAGCTAACTCTAAGGTAACAGAAAAAATCATAAAACGAATAAAATTTCCATACAACTATGTCAATTTGTGCCACTGTGCCAGTGTGCGCATTGTGGGCATTGCAGTGGGTAGACGAGTGGCGCAACCGCATCGCAGCGCTTTTGTGGTTGCTGTCTGGCACGCGTATATATTAACATAAATCGAATGTGACGCAAAGGACACCGACGAAGTGGCGTGAAGACCCCGCCGAAGACTCCTTTGACACTCGCAAATCACTCAACAGCATGATAGATGATCTGCCGACCCAACCCTTCTACCCTTACATGCCACGAAAAGTGTCGCGCCAGCTGAGTAGGGTGGTTCGATGGGTTGCGTTGCAAAGGTTGGCACCCGCAGCGTCATTTAACGCAATAGCGCCAACTATAAATTTTAAATTAATTTTGAAGTGGAGGCCAAAGCCGCCCAACAACAACCAGCCGACGAAGGCAGCCCATCAACGTCTGACGGCGCCTCATGCCAGACATTTCCGCTTACAAGCGCTCACACACACACATGAGATACGAATTTCATTGCGCGTCAGTCGCACAACTGACAGCAAAGGGCAGCTGGTTTGGGTACGCAGGTTCGCTGGTTTTGGGTTCGACTCAGTTGTCGTTTCGAGTTCGGAGTTCGGAGTTCGGAGTTCTGTTCTTTAACGTTTTGTTGTCTGTCATTACAAGTGCATAAATTATTGTAACCACATTTGCCTGGCGTCAGTCCCATTGACTCCACACTGCATTAAGGGGGTTGTGGTTGGTGGGTGAGGTTTTAGCTTGAATGGATGGACCTTTTGGTTGTCTAGCGTATCATCAACATCAACACTGGCCCACTGCAACAGTTGCCAGCAAAGCTAGCAACGCGCTCGTTCACTTGATGACATGACAAAATATTTTCCCAGGCGTCTTTGTGCGTCACCCCCTATACCCACACCCGCCGAAAAGTTACTTTTGACTTTGATGCCATACAGCCATACTCAAATTCCACATTTGCCCTGTTGCCTTATGACCTTTATGCAATTGCACTCTGCGGCAATGTGTCGTCGATGTCAGCCAACAGCAAAGTGTATGTGTGAATGTAACACTCTCTCTCTCTCTCTCTCTCTCTCTCGCTCTCTCTCTCGCTCTCTCTCAACTCATTCTCTGCATTTTCTAGCTGTCTCATGATGTTCGTATCTGTTGTTTTTCTCTCTTTCCAGCTGTTCTTTTTGTGCATTTCATTGCAGATTCTATCATTTTCTACTTGCATGGTTCAGCAATTTTTGGAATTTTCAATTTGTTCAAAAATGTTTGGACTCTCAACGCAAAGAACAAGAGTTAAAACAAGAGAAAGCTATGGAAGCAACAGAGTTTGAGCTCATAATAATTTATAATTAAAAAATATAAATATTTTTTAAAAATATTTTTGAAAACAAAGAAATAAAGCAATTATACAATGAAGTAATGCAAACCAGTAAAATATATAGACTAAAATATTTTATTAGTTTTTAATAAATAACTACCCTTAAATTTATTAAAAAACCGTCATAAGCCACATTATTAATACACGTATGAATGTGTATAATTATATTCCAAACACACATATATTATTATGCTCTGTAATTTTTAGACCCTGAACCCATTGAAAATGGGTAAAAAGGGTATAAATGTTTTGTGAAAAAGGCAGAAGGAAGCATCTCCGACCGCATAAAGTATATATATTCTTGATCAGCATCAACAGCCGAGTCGATATAGCCATGTCCGTCTGTCCGTCTGTCAGTCCGTATGTATCTCAGAGACTATAAGAGCTAGAGACACCAGATTTGAAACATAAGCTCGCCTAACCCCTAAGCAGTACAAGTTTGTTTTCATATTTTCGATAACTTTTCCCATTTCCGATATACGCATGTGATCGATAACAACAAAATCTTGAATTTGGTAAACTTTTAAACAGAGTTTGAAACATTAGTTGAAATATTAACAATATGTGCAATTTTATTTGAAATCGGTTGAGAAGCATCTGAGATATGGAGCATTGAAGTTAAGAAAGTGTACACTAAAGGCGTATTGACACACACATACATGCAAGCACTGTCTGTACGCGTAAAGTATAGGGTTGAGGGTATAGTCCAGTCGGGATTTCTCAACTAATGTTGGGTACACTGATTATAGGGTTCAGGGTATCTTCTAGTCGGGATTCCTCGACTTCTTACTTATTATATTCAGTTTAATATTCCTTGAGTCTTTCGTTTTCATTACCCAACCCAACAGCATCGAAACTTAATTTGAATGTGCCAAAAATGTTTTACTTATTAAGCGAAAATTGAGGAAAATTTATTGCTAACCGCAGCCACACATAAATACACATTTGCCATTTTTATTTTAAGCAGAAACTTTTTGACATTTAATATGGCAGGGGGGTGGGGAGAAGTTATTTTTGTATAAGCCACGCCCATTTGGCTGCCCATTCCTCTGACCTCTGTCAATAATAAAACGTTTGATAAATGCTTAGAAAATTGTACGAAATATTTTACATGCGAATTAACGCAATAAATCTGATGCCAGAGATGCGCCAAATAGAAAACAAAAGAGAAATCAACGAAATTGTAGTTCGAGGGGGGGAGGTCAAAGGCGGGCAGAGCAAGAAGTGAAAGCAACAGCAAACAACAACAATAAACTGTGAAATGCTTTGGGCAAACAGAGAAAACTTTGATTGCGAAACACATTTGTGATTTATTTGAGCACCCATTTAACAAATTGCTACCAAAAATATATACAGATATATATATATATAAATGTGTGTAAGCGTATTGCGTATTTATTTATGCGAGGGGCTACTTAAGCCATTAAGCAAACGGCAACAACCCAAAAACCCAACCCTCTCCGCGCCCCAACCACTAAGATGTTCTGCGCAAATAACTTGATTAAAAAACCGCAAAAACCTATCGAGTGCCCAATGCGTTGACCACATACAGAGCTGGCGCACAAGCTGCCCGAGGACAATGAATGGTAGCCAAGGGCTCAAGGAAGGGGTGGGGGTGGGTGGTGCGAAGGGTTGCTGTAACAGTTTGGGGGGGCCAGTTGTTATGGCCGCCGCAATCCGATTCAATGTGTAATTTAACACGAAATGGGAAACGATTGGCACAATATAATTGTGTGTGTGCGTGTGACTCTATGTGTGTGTGAGTGTGTGTGTGCGTAGATGCTACAGCCAGATGAAGGCAGTTGCTGACCAGCGCCGAACCACACCTGTGGGCGTTTTGCCTGCTCCTGATGTAACCTGTGGGCGTGTTGCTCGATGCCTGTGTTTGCTTTCTGTGGTTGAGCATGGTTTGGTATGGTATGGGGTTTTAGTCCAGTTTATTGACGTTGTTGGGATTAATGTGGCAAAATGGCATAATCCACTGGGATTTGCCTTAGGAATTCAAGAATCTAGCTTACATCAAGTTTACTCCGCACATAAATAAAATAAACTGATTTTAGTAGAGTGAATTTGCTAAAGATATAAATAAAATGCCAAAAATATAAATATAAATAGTTTAAAAAGTTTATAAATATTTCTTGCAATCGAAATTATTTATTTTCAAAATCTGAGTGCATATATATTTTTCTATCTTATACAAGTATTTCTTAAAATTGAAACTGAATTTGTATCTTTCATCTGAAAAGCTTCCCTGTTCATTCTTTTGGAAAGATCACAAATATGTTTTTTGTTCCACAAATTTTAATTACAAAATTTCCTACCTTTCCATTGTCCAAATGTCGAGAAAACAATTTATTTACATATTTTCTTGCATATAAATACACGTATTATGCACGCAATGTAAACGTATCAGCTGCACAAGCTGCAAAAGTGAAAAAGATCGCAAACATTTTATGCAGACCTTTTCGATTAAAATGCGTTGCATACTTTTCAGCGCGGGTTCACACATCCACATCAAGGACTTATGTCGGGTTTCAGTCCCTTCCACCCTCCTTCCATATTATTTAAAACGAGCACGGATAAACCCAACCCAGAGAGCACACAAATAATTAAGTTTTTTTCCCTAACTTTTTTGTGTCTCTCCCTCTCTATCCGCCTCCTCTCTCTCTCTCTCTCTATCTATGTGTAAATGTTCTGCTCTCTGCACCCGGCTGCACTCTTGTCACGTAACTTTACAATGGGTAAAAACTTTTGCATTTCATTCTCTGCACTAACCCTCTTCTCCCCACTCCACCTCTTTCCCAGCCACTCGCTCTTTTTCTCTCTGTCTGATTGTCTCTGAGCGCTGCATAAAATGTTTGTAAGTGACGTTGAAATTGAGACACTTGTCGCTTAATTGTTTTTCGAGTTTTGCTACCAAAAAATACCAAAAAAAATGCACAAAAAATAATAATAAAATAGTAAAAAAGAAAACATTGAGCGAATATGTTGGTTTGAGTTGCATTTACATAGCTCCCCCTTACACTCCCCCCACACCACTTGTCGAGTAATCTCTTTGTCCCTTTTTTTTGTTGCCAGTTGAGAAATTGCACTTGGCAAACGTTCTCTACGCGTGCTTGGGACACTGAAAGGGTGTTTGGGATTTAGCTTTGCATGCTTCCGGCCTGTGGTTCCTTCTTTCTTTTCTTTTTTTTGTGTCGCTTATAACAGTGGGCGTGGCCGACTAAGGCGTTGTGTGTGGTTGTAGATTATTTTGGGTAATTATCAAGCGATTTTCTCAACGACTTAAGTGCTCTTAACTCTCGAGTCCCCCATGTTGATGGTGGGTCACACTGGCTGCTTGGGCTGTAAGTGTGTGCCTTGTGCATTAATTAAACATGTAAATTTATCTGTGGAAATTAGCAAGCTGCATAATTCCAACTGTGACAATTACAGCGCTTTTTCAATTGTACAAAACATTTCTTATAGGGAATGGAAGGAATCAAACTAAGTTTTTCTTTTTTATTTCTCTTTCTTATTATAGAACTTCTATAGCTAAACTCAATCCTCCACTCAGTTGAAAAGAAAGCTCAAGACCTAGATAATTAATTTATTTCCCTAGATTCCATAACATTTGCTTTGGGTTGAATGCTCTTTTCAATATATCTGCAATATGTGACCTGAATAGGACTTTGACTAATTTCATTATGACTGAAATGAAGAAAGCTCACACACTCATACATATGGAGAGAATCGCTTTGTCGCAATGCATTAAGGGAGAAGGAAATGCCATCGGCATTGACTGTATACAGTGCCAGGACGACAACTTTGTGATATGTGAAATTGTGGCCTGGGCAAACATTTTATAATTTGGTGCACGGCGCAACACATAAGTCAGCAGCAACAGCAGCAGCAGCAGCAAACAGGGATGGGATGCAGAGAGGTCGGTGGGGGAGGGGGGCGAGGCAAAGTGGAAGCACTTTGAGCTGCCTTGTAAGCGAGTCCTGCAACATGACAAGCACAGGGCACAAACAGTCAGCAACATCAGACGAGTATGTCACTCTATCTTTCTCCCTCTCTCTCTCAGTCTCTCTCTCTCACACACACACACTTTCGTTGTCACTCTCTTTCTCCCTGTCTGTGCCATACTCTGTGCCTATCTTTGTCTAACTGTGACACTCGGACAGACCGCAAATGATTTTGCAGTTGACAGTTGTCTGTTGCCATTTGGGGAATTTAGTGTTAATTATGGTTGTAATAAGTTATACAACATAAAGCAACACACACACGCACACACACACGCACACACACACGCAGACAATGAACATACACACAGGCACACATTGTGCTCTAACAGATCCTCTCCACTGCTTTGCAGAGCATCAGATTCAATTTTGCAAATTTGTCGCAGAGCTCAAATGAGCAGCTTCAAATATATTATTTCTGCATTCCGATGGGGGCCAAAAGGAAAGAGAAATAAATTTAAATTGTAAACAGTTAAAACTGAATATTAAAAATAATATTTATGGTATTTTCATAAAATAGTTTGTTTCGACTAAAATTTAACAAGCAGTTGGCATTCCTGAACTAAGTTAAATAATTTTGAAGCTACAGTGAAACAAGTGAAGACAAACGTATATAATAACGTATAATTAACGCAAATATAGTCGGAAAAAGCCTACACTGGCTAAATTTGGTATCAGGATGCAGCAATTACTAAGCGCTCCTTCCCCTACCCATTTAACACATTTAATGAGCAATAGGCAATCAATAAACCCAAAAACGTTCGACTCCTCCGAACAACATTATGAATTGCACAAATGTGTGTGATTGTCTGTGTCTATCAGTGTGCGTGTGTAAGGACAATAGACAAATATTGTGCATCGTAATTATCAATTTCAAGTGCAGTCATCGTAGCTTTTGTTTGCAGCAATCATAAACGTCAGACTGTTTGTGAATTTCGTCAGGCTCCTCCAGCTTTAGTTGCCATTCGACTCCTGTGTTCCTTTGCAATTTGATGACTCAACCGGTTGCTGCTGTCTATTTGCGGTAATGCAGCTCAAACTCGATTTCCGTCTATGGCAATCTCTCACCCAATCCCCATTCCCCACTACCCCAAAACATTCTTAACAGTCGCTTGCAATATTATTGATTTGGGAAACGTTAGTTGCCTAGCATCAAGATCTCCTGCCTGCTGCCACGTTGCTTAGTTTTCTTTCCCCTCCCTCGCTGGGGAAGCATAGTTATGCAATGCAGATTTGTGCCTTAATTAGTACTGAGTCGTGTTTACAAATGTTCCACAATATAGTACTAACAGTTGGGTAAATATACATGCATGTGCCTTCAAAGGCTCGCCATTAACTAAACATCTTAGTTTTGCGTTCTTAGATGTTAACATGACAAGATAATTAAAAGTAATAATTACATTTTCTTACACATTAATAGTGAAATTTAATGAAAAAGCTCATACAAATAATAATATTTATACTTAGTGCCAGCTCATAGAAACTCAACTTTAGTATAGTTATCCGAGTCGTGTGAGCTTTTGTTTTGAACATCTTGGCCAGACTTAAGCAGACTTCACCATGAGCTACGACAAGCTTCATATCTTTAAGTATGTTTCTTAGTCGTTATCAAGTTCTTACTCGCTTTCAATTTGTTTGCTCAATGTAAAGTTTTCCATATGCAACATTTTCTCGCTTTCTCTCGCCTCGGTGACTGGGTTGTTGTTTTGCTTTGGCCAGGTGTTTTATGAAGAAAAATATTTTCATACATAAAAGTTGTACGACAACACTGGCAGCATCAACAACTACAGTTACATTGTGTACTTGCAAGCATTTTGTGACTTATGGGCGAGTTTCTTAAAGTAAAAGTATACGCAATGTTGCAAAGTTTAGTTTGCAAATTTCTCCGATATGTTCAGCAGTATCTACCAGCAACTGGAGAACTCCACATACTGATTTATTTGACTAATTGAATATATCTTTACACATGATAATATGGCATACTGTCAACTGACATTTAACAGAATGACAGCAGTGGCAAAAGGAAAGATAGATAGCGTAACATAAAGATAGTCAACTTGATGCTTTTTGCTGCACTACAGCGACGCTTTAATTTAATGGCTATTCATTTAACAAATTGCACACCAAAAAGATGACAGTTCCGCTGACCCCCAAACCCCATGACGTCGCCCACACTTTTCGGAGTTGGTTCTCCATTTTTCTGGCTGTGTCGCCTCTTGCTTGTTAACTGAAACTAAACAGTACAAACACGACTGTCAACAACTGTAACGTTTACCGCATGTTACCGCTGCGCAACGTCCTGTGCTGCATGACAGGACATGTTGTGGCTTCTCGGGCAACCACACACACATACACTCGCAAGGGAGAGAGAGAGCTGAAGCTCATGGCTCGTTTCCTATGTTTGTTTCATGCGAGTGATAATGTATGTGTCCAGATGGGATGTTGCTATGTAGCAGTGCCTCTCCCTCGTTCTCCCTTTGACCCCTTGCTTCGACTATAACAATGTTGCTTAATTGTTGAAATGAATTTTGGTTGCACTTCTGTTGTAGTCAAAAAAGGCCGTTGAATTAGCCTTAATACTAACTATGTTGCAAAAAAATTACAATGGCAAGTAAACAAAAGGAACATTCGAAGCTTCAATAAATTCTGTTTCCTTTTGTTGGAATTGACTAAGGAAAAGAGCCAAATATTCTGATTCGTAACTTCATTTGTCTTACATATATTTTTTGTAAATAAAATTGTATGGCAATGTTCTGTTCAATATTCCTTTATTAAAAATTGAATATAAAAAGATTATTTTGAAATTTATATTCTTTACTTACTAGCATTTATTTATACATTTAAATATCTCAACCATTTCGTCTAGAAAATATTTTAGTACATTTCTTTTGACCTAAAATAAAAATGTAAATTTTTGATATTCTATAATTGCCACCTAATAACGATCCAAACTGGCCCACAGAATTCATAAATAAGACTTTGTATGCAATTGAACAATCCTTCTTTTTTTTTTTGTGCCCCTTTTCTGGGGTCTTTCGCTTATTCTGTTTGTCCGTTTTGCCGCATTGAGCACGCAATTTATGTGCGCACAAATTTCATTTGGCACACGAATAAAAAAATATGAGAATGAAATTTACAAAAATAAAAAAACGAATATGTTTTGCCAAATTTCTGGACGATTATCAAAAATGTTCACCATATGAGAATGTGGAACAATAGTTTTTTTTTATTATTTATTTTCATTTTTTGAGCCGCATCAATAAATTCAATAATTTATGGGCCACGGCCAGACTTTGTTGGAAATTTGTGCGATAACAGCTGCTCACAAATATGTATTTAAATAAAAATTCCACAATTTAAAGTGGAAACAAAAATCACAAAAATGAAATAATTGTCTGCCTGCCCTAAAAATAAGTTCGACAAGCGGCAGCAGACGGCAGAGTGGCCCCGGCCACGCCCCCCAAAGGACAAAACAAACTGTATTATCACCTCAAATATGTGTAATAAACTCCCCAGGGGTCCTGGCACACAGCGCACACAGGGCAAACATGACATAAAAAAAAGGAGAACATTTGAAAAATATATAAAAAGAGAAACGCAGACTGTTTTGCGGCATATGGCAACTGGGTAGCCGCCACCCGAACCCAAGGAACCCCTATGAATGTCCCTAACCAGACTCAAACAATAGGCAATGCCAATGAAGTTATCAGCGTGTGCCAGACACTGAGCTTGGGGAGCAGCCAAAAGCCGAGTAAACATAGAGACAAATAAATAAATTACATTTAGACGGTGTGTGGAATTCAGATAGAAAGAGAGCTGAAAGATAAAGCTATGCTACATATTCACCCCTCAGCCATTTTGCACAAATGTAATAAGAAAACATTCAACTTTTTATTTTAAAGTTCATTTACCTGAGCTCAGCTTTTAAGCAATCACTTTCGCAATTAAACATTTTAAAATATCATTTTTGAGCTGCAGTTGTCCTGACACAAACATCAACACTCAACTGTTATTGGGTTTGAAATTTCTTTTCTGCATAAATTTATATTGAAGTGTTAATATTTGATGGGCTTAATGTGCTTTTGACAATTTTTAAGTAAGGGGATTTATACATAAACGTACATATATATAAAAGCACAAAATAATGATTGCGAAATATGACAAAATAAATAGCTGCATTTCTAAATGTGTTTGAATGCTTAAATCACATTTGAGCAATGAACAAATATTTATTTATAATTTATCATTAAAAACGTTTAAATTTCGAGTTCAGGCAAGCTTTGTGTTTTTTACAAGTAGAACAGTTATTGTCAGCCCAGTCGACTTCAATATTGGAGTAAAGAAAAATTTTACAAATGGCCAAGCCGACAACTATTAAGGATGCTCTCGCACGCTGGGAGGATAAAAACAAGCAGGAGGCCATTACAGCCCAGGAAATCAACATGCAGTTTCAGTATCCACCCATTGAGAAAATGGACGCTACATTGAGCACCCTTGTGGAGTGCCAAAAGTTGAGCCTGTCCTCGAATATGATTGAGAAGATTACCGGCATATCGGGCATGAAGAATTTACGTGTCTTGAGTCTGGCACGCAACTATCTGAAGAATTTGAATGGCATCGAAGTGCTTGCTGATACTTTGGAAGAGCTTTGGGTTAGCTACAACAATATCGAGAAACTCAAACAGCTTGAAGGGATGAAAGTCCTCAAAGTATTCTATATATCCCATAATCTAGTCAAGGACTGGTCCGAATTTGTACGTATGGGTGTGCCGCCATTTCTGAACGATATTACGTTTGTGGGCAATCCATTGAATGAGAACATGGATGCGGCTGCCTTTACGGCAGAGGCCATACGCCGCTTGCCCAATCTCCGTAAGCTGGATGGAGAGCCAGTCATACGTTAAGGCCAAGTTCTAGTGAAGTTCTTTTCTGTTCTGTTCTGGTTTGTACACTCTAGCATGCATGTGAAAATAAAAGATGCAACCACAAAACAGTTCTTGAAAGCATTCATAGGCACTGCAACGCCCACACACACACACACACACACACACAGACACAAGAACAAGCTGGCAGGTAAGCTATTAAGAACTTGGTAACTGCTGCAAACAGGCATTGATGATGCTCGCCGTGTGCAAAACATTTTCTTTTCCATTCAAGATAGCATTTTCAACTGCTTTTTCTTTTTTTGCATCGGCAATAAGAGAATTTTTCCATTTTCATTGCGTTTCTTCTGCTGATGAGCGCTATTGTTTTGTGTCTTGTGTGTGTGTGTGTGTGTGTGTTTTTGTGCCACCCCTAAACCTCAACAAGCTTGTTGTAGGTGAAAGGTGTTCGCCTTTTGTTTTGTATTTTCAGCTTCATGTTCCAACATCATCACAACTTTGTACAAGACAAGCAGAGACTCAATTTTTATCTAGCATTGTTTGCATATTTTTAACCTTGTCCAATGCATTGGGTAAACATTTTAGCATACACAAAGAAGGCGTGGCATGTTAACAAAAAATGTCTACTTTTGGTATTGGCAAATGTCTGCCTGTCATTCTGTGGTATTTCTTTACAGGTACAACTGACAAAGTTCAACCCTCTCACAGTTCAATTGCGAACATTTCATCTGGGGCATTCTAATTTGGCCATTGGGAACGATTGTACTATGTAAAACTAATCAAAATACTTAGAATATGTTTTAATATATTTTATTGGAATTTTTTAAATCGGATAGCATTCTCGAAAAGTGAAAAAAAATTAAAGAAAGTTTTATTTTAACAAAAATGTATGAGAGTACTTTTGTTTTTGTTGTGGTTCGTTCAGTCTGTCTGCTTTTGGCCAATGAAGCAACATTTTACTTACTCAGAAACAAAAACGGTTGCCGGCAGGGGGTGCAAAAAGGAGACAGCTTGGCAAACAAACAAAACCAATAGACTTATGAGTATACGAATCTGTATACAAGATAAAAACGCTTAATAAAAACATAAAACGGCGCATTTCGCAGTCGAAACAAACAATAAAAAATATAGCCAGAGACCAAAGTTTAATGCCTCTTTCGAAATTATTGCATATATGCAAAATTTCAGCTATTTTACTGCTGTTATTTGGCAAACATTCATCATTTTCACATAGTTAAACACAGCAGGAGGATGATTTTTTTTTAATATTTAAGAGATTGATTTAAATTGGGTTTGCATATATTTAATACACTTATTTAAACTTAAATTTCTATACAGTTTGAAAAGTATTTAAGATGTATTTAAAACCAAGTTCGGTAGGAAAAATATTTTTCCTTTGTTCCACCTGAAAGTGTAGTTTATATTTTGCCTGCTCTTATCATAGTTGCGGCATAAATCACGCGTTTAGTTGCCAAGTGGCTTTTAGAGCCCGCTTTTGCGTTTAACTGTCGTTTGGGCCACTTTTATGTGAATTTTGCCACCCAACTGTCCAACTGTTCAACTGTTCAACTGGCCATCCGACAGACAGCCAGGCAACCAAGCAGCCAAGTGGCCGTAGCCAACTGGTCAACGGCGTACCGAACAAGCAAACCAACATATTTAGAATATATGGCAACACTTTGGCAACACCAACACAACCCTTGACCGCAGCATGTGCAGACATAGAAAAACTAACAGAAAAACAAAACTAGCAAAAGAAACGAACACAAACACAGACGATTGCGCAACCAGAGCGCAAAAACCACTTCAACTTGCACTGGGTATACCCAGTACTCTCGGCAAGTGTTGTTCGTATGTGTAGTGGGGCTTACTGTTGTCACTACCAGAGAGAGTTGCCAACAACAACAACATCAGCAGCGTACGCGCGACTTTTCCTGTAGCGTACATTTTTTATAAGCCTTTACATACCATTTGGCATTTGGCATTTTAGATTTGTGCAATAATATTTTGGGTTCAGCTCCATTTTGTTTTCTTTTGGGTTGGCAAAGCAACCAACTATGCGTTTTCGATTATTTTTATAAGGTGAGCAGATATCGATAAATATTTGTTTGTCTTATGAAAATGATTCTACGTTTCCAGAGTTTAGTAAAATTTCGTAAAACTAAAGAAAACTCAAGTTACACGGTTTCAAAAGTGCAAGGTTCTCACTTACATACGTTACTTTACATATGCCTCCTTTTCTTGGGACATCCCATTACTTTCTGGAATGATGTCAAGAAGTTTTTAACCATTTTGTTCAAGTTTCTGGCAGTGGCATATCTTTAAGATACTTTAAGCTGCTCGCTCACATCTTGTGCCTGTCAAAGGCGCATAAATCTATTCAAAGACTTTACGAAAAATCCAGACAAATGCCAGAGATTACAAAAAGATTTCGGCCGCATGATGCATGAGCCTCAACCGAGCGCGTGTGTGTTTCTCCTGTCTCTCTGTCTGTCTTTTGTGCCCTACACAAACACACAAATGTACCCAAAACACACAAACACACACACTCACGCAACAACAATTAAAGCCTGATTAATAGTTGCAGTTGGCGGGAGGGCCAAACTCACATTTCTCACTACCTTTCGCCAAGTTTCTCTAGCTGAATTATGACTTTTGGTGCCTTCGTTTCGGCTGTTTAGCATACTTTTCGGCGCAGACATTGTTCTCGATGTGTGTGTTTCTGTGTTTACTCGCATTTAGGTCCGCGCATAAGTCAAATTGTTGTTAATTTCATAATGTTAACCCCTTTAAGCGCATCGCATCAGAGACATTCCATAAATTCATTTGCCAAGAGCCCTGCGGCGGTGGGTGGCCCCACAATTCCCACCAATTGGTTTTCATACATATAAATCATTAAATTTTAATGCTTCCCAGGAGATCAATGAACATGACCGCAAATTATACTGAAGCGTGCTTTCAGCCGCAAAAAAAGATTTCTCTTATATATATTTTTTTTTTAATTTTTATATACATATATTTTTGCTCTCGATTTTTTATATATATATTGTAAATGCATCTACGTTGAGAACACACACATATGCAAAGTGTTTGCTTTTAAGTTGCGTTTTGTGAGTGTTGGCGAAGCGTGGCGGTTTAATGCAGCTGCCACAAAGTTGTCTGCACGCAACTGTGTGTGTATGAGTGGGAGAGAGTTTTGGTTGCTTGTCTGCAAATGTTAAAAAAATAAAAGGACAACAACACTTTATCTGCAATTTCAAGTTGCAAAATGTGATACTTTAAAGTTATGCAACACTGAAGTGAAGTGTGGATTAAAATATTTTTTTTAATTACAAGTTAATGTGCATAAGCATTTAATAATTGAACTGATTTAAGTCGCAAACAAAACAGAGATAATAATTATAATGATGTAGTACAGATTAAAAAAATAAAAATAAATGATTAAAATAAATATAAAATGTGTATTTATAAAACAAAATCAGGTTCCTAGTTAAACTTAAATTGTTTTGTTTGTGTAAAGTATTTCATTATGTAGCTTTGTAATTGAGCCGGTTATACTTCATTGTACTAATATTAAAAATAATAGAAACAAAGAAATTACAAAGATAACATTTGTTTCTTTTTTAAGTCATGTCAAACTATTAAGTTAAAATAAAAAACAAATGAGTTTTATTTGTTAAACATTTTTATTATTTTTGCTAACATTTATTAAATCCTTTTTTTTAAGTACTTCGACTTAGTGTTTCAGTTTTGTTTTCTGAAGAATTGCAAACATTGAAAGTTATACACATCGCCAACAATACGCACAATATTTAAGAAATCGACAGAAAGTTGAACATCCGTTGAATAAACTTGCACTTCCGGTTGCCTTAAAGCGTCGCTACAGCAGATGATGCTGGTGGTGCAGCAAACGATTCCCCTCTCTCCACACACACACACACATATACAGTAAATCAAAAAAGTTTTCTAGTGCCAAAATGGAGGCGTGCCTTTCGCATAACTTCCACTTGTAGATATTTCAAATGGTGTCGTCCTTCAGTCTCTACGCCTACGTGCCACGCCCAACAAAAGCAGGGCCAAAAGCCAGCGTGTAGTCGGCCACTTCTCCACGTATTTGACATGAAATCATAAACAAGTTGTGCAAACTTCGCTCTCTTCCTCTGCATTCTGCAACAGGAAGTCACACAGCTAAAAATTGTATAAATTAAAATTTTCGTTACCAGCGACGAGTTTTGCATTCATATATATATTACATTTCCCTAGATTGTGAATGTGTGTGGCAACGAGTGGTTTGCATTGGTAAGAATTGTGCATTTGAAGAAACCAAATGTAAGGGGAAATGCTCAAAAGCAGGACTCAAAACTTGTGGAACAAATGTAATTTATAATTTAAAATTTAACGCTGGAAAATAAATCTGAATAAGGAAAGTAATTTTTGTACAACTATATGTTTATAAACATTTAAAAGAATAATATTCCGTGAAGTAATTTTGTATTTTAAAATTTGTTATATACATTAAATAAATATACAAATATTTTTTTTATTTTTTTTTGTATATTTTATTACACAAATATGTTCATAAATATATTTCTAAGATATTTTAAAGTCAGTCAACTTTGCAATACGCTTTCCAACGTCATTTTAACTGCGCACTTATTAACATTTTGTAAAGCTTGGAGATGTTGTTGTTGTTATTTTGATGCCTGCACATAAGCAGTTTTTCCTATTTAAATATTAAAATTTTCTGTCTTCACAATTCTTTCATCTACATAAGAGGAGCGCTTTCTTTTTCTCGCTTTACTTTGGCCTGAAGCTTGCTGGCTTGGCATACATTTAGTGCTTAACAATAAGCTTTCGCCTTTTTGGCCTACATGGTGTATGCGTGATTTCCGGCATGTTGTTGACGCAACCCTCGAGCATAGAGCATATGTATACTCTAAACATATATATCCATATACAATAATTAATGCTGTCTGATTAATTGCATGTGGATGTGATTGGCAAAAGCTCATTTATTTTTCCACGAGTAAAGAGCAACAAACTGTCGTCGAGCTGATAAGTTTAGTTGTTGGTTGGTTTTTGGAAGAGTTGCTTGGCATAAATTTCCATGTCTGGTTAAGGCTTTGGAAAATATTTGTAGTTAGCAGCGCCTGCCACAAAGTAAATAGATCTCAAAAATACCATGAAGAAGCAGGAAGATAAAGGAACTGAACTGGCATCAGCTGTGGGAAAACTCACTCAGTTCTCGACACGCTTACCACACAAATCTCTAGCAATAACAATCTTTTGGGCTATCAAATTCAATTATGCATATACCCAGGCAAACGTGCTTACACACACTAACGCACTTACACACACACACACACAGTTTTACATGTATAGTTACGGCTGGGGCAGCTGTGAGCCATTTTGTTTGTTCGTTCGCCTTGCGGCTCGCCTTTGTGATTAGTGGCAAGTTGCTTGATTTGCTTGTCTTGGCGGTTATGGCCCGGACAGCCTTGTTGCCTGCCTGCCTGCCTGCATAGTCCTAAATATCCTGCACTTGATTTCCCTTAGACATTCACTTAAGTAGTTTTCACAGTCAGCTTAGCATCAGCTCTCCTGCTGTGGCTTCTACGCTCTTCCTCACGCTCTTTCGAGCGGAAAGACCTGTGCATATAGTATTTTTAGCATAAACGAGAAGGGGGCATTTGCTTTTTAAGCTCAGTTTTGCATGCATATGCATATGCTTGATCAGGACTTTCAGAAAGACCTTGTTCCTATTAATGCAAGCTCAGCTTTGAGTTGAAAATAGGATTTCATCTTTCAATTGAAAATTGTGTTTAAGTTTTTAAAAAAAATAAAAAAAATGTAGAAAAAATATCCTTAATAATTCACAACTGTCTTGTTTCAATTACATCCCTAAGTTCCTGGAAAAAACTTAAATGATTTACTAATTACCAATCTTTTTGGTATGAATACTGTTAAACATATGGTAACGTATATAAATTTCCTTGATTATGTTAATTTTTTTAAAAACATTTCAAAGTCTATATTATGTTCTTATTTAACATTCATATTTAAACATTAAATAATTTTTATTATTGCGTTCTCTTTTCTGATTTATAATGCTACACCTAAGAAGCTTAAATATTATTTTTAAGTACTTCAGCCTTTTGGCATTTAACCGCTTTAGGCATTACTTTCGTCTTCTTTTTACCACACTTTTAGTCATTTTTGTAATCGGTTAACAAATGTTGTTGTTGCTATTTTTATACATTTTGTTGTTGTTGTGCCTGCCCCTTTTTTTATTGCTATTTATTACGCGCTTTGCCATCTGGTCTTCGGCTCGTCTCGCCTCGAACATTTCCTTTTGCAACGTCCTGTTGCCGGTTTCGCCCCTTCTTTTTGCCCCTTTGCGCTTCGTTGATGTGTAAATTAATGTCATTTTTTGGGCTGCTCGTTGAGAGTTTTGGGTCAGTTCTTTTGCTGTCACTTGCCTTCTTCTCTTCTCTTTTTTATTTTTTTTCATGCGGACTGATTGAATTTTTATTATGCTCCGCGTTTGTTTTCCAAATTGTTTTGCATACTTTGCGGGTGCGGGTTGGGGGCGAACGGATGTTAACCATAATTAAGGTGATTTTATGCAGACGTTTTTTTTTCGTTATGATCGTTATGCTAACTTCCGGTTTGCTGCCTTAATTGATTTTAATTAATTTTTTATGCGATTCGCGCCTAAAAGTAGGCAACACAATTTTTTCCACGTTAGCTGTGTTAGCGGTCCTTTTGTGTGTGTGTGTGGGTGTGTTTCGGGTGTGGTGTATTTTCATGTTAATTGCTCAAACTTTGCCCATTCGACAACGACAACGACGACGATGATGGCAAAAACTATTCAAGTACAATGAACAATGCGAATGCCACGCCCACACAGTCCAAAAATAAACGCCTACACAGCAGCACGAGTATTTTTATACTTGTCTGTTTTTATTTTTTAGACAGAAAGAGACGGAGAGGCAGAGAGACAGAGACAGAGACAGAGAGATAGAGAGTGCTGTGAGCGTACTCGAAAAACTATGAAATGAAATTTGTATACTCAAGTTTTACTGTGCGGACAAACAAGCAAACATTTCTCGTACTGCCAGAAACTCATTTCGTTAGCATAACAAAAGAGGGATTGGGCGGCGGCGGTAAGGGGTTGGCAGACAGTCGGTGTGTAAGGAGGCTCCGAAGAACTTAATAACCCACTAACAAACACACTAATTTGCACTTGAGCCTAATAATGAGTGCGCTGACGAGTGTGCCACGAATGAGTTGCAGATACAAAATAGACCGAGAGAGAAGATAGAGACAGAGAGAGAGAGAGCGAGAGATGAAATTGTTGGCACACTACCTCAAGAGGCTGTTCTAGATGAGTTTAGTCTGAATAGCACTCAAATCTGGACGCAATTTCCTGTGCTGTCTGTGTCGTTGGCTAATTTCTAATTTGAATGCTGATTTATGCAGTTTGAATGGCAATGTTAATGCGGTTTGTCTGCCAGATCAGGCACAAGTTTAATGTTTCAACAAGTGGTTGGAAGTTCGCCTAACCCAATTTAAGCCAAACTCTTTTATAATTAAAATATTACTACACCCAAAACAAAGCCTTCAAATCTATACAAAATCCGTGAACCGTTCCGTTTGACCTTTCACAGAAAGGACCCAACCATTTGGTAAAGAAAAAACGCATGGAATCTTGTTGAACGAATGCTATTCAAACTATATTCGGTGTACCTTTTGAGCTGGTTTATGTGTACATATTTTCTTGCTCTCTTTATTTTGGGCGGAAGAAGATTGCTTGGATTTTAAGCTTACCGCAAAATTAAATGATATACAGCTGAGCGACGTTGAAGGTTAATCTCTGACTGTCTCGCTCGCACTCACTCATATTTTCGGTTGCTGTATTAAATGTCTGTTTGTAAAATAAATAAAAAATGTAGAAAGGGGGGAGAGTCTGAATCGAAGAATAGAGTGTAGCATAAGGAGGTTGGGCATAAGCCGTAAGGAATTAGTTGCATTTTCATCATTTTCATTTTCTCTCGATTTTGTTTCGTTCTCTTTACTCTTCGTCTCGTTCATATTTTTCTATTAAGGATTTTGCAATGAAATGAAAGCGAAATGTGTTTTGTGGTTGGTTGAAAATGAAAAGGATACGGCGCCCAGGTTCCTTTTTGTGCTGCCACAACATTTCCATGGATAAATCAGATGGTTTTTGTGGTTTAGGCGCTGAAGGCGAAATGGAGTCTACTGCTGCTACCTAAAATTAGAACTGTTTGCTTCCAACAAACTTAATTCTCAACAAAGTCCTACACAAGTTGACAAGCAGCTAATCAAGCAACAGCAATAAAAATCTGTTGTTTAAATAAAAAGAATTAAAAATTAATAACCAGAAAAATATGTTTTCAAAACAAAACAATTATTAAAAAATTTTAATGAGTAAAAATTTAAATATTTCTATTCGCATTTTTCCCTCCCTTTAGCAGCATAAATCGGCAACTACAACAAGTTCATAAATAGTTGTTTTGCACTCTTAATCAGGCACAACTATTTTAATAATACATATTCTCCTTGTCATCCTTGTCAAACAAACTGCATTAAAAACTTTTTACAGCGTGGTTCTAAAATGACAAAAATTCTGCTCTTTTGTGCCATGTTCCTTAGCAACAGCTAACAGGCAATATAAACATAAATGTTCAACAACGAGTATACATTCATAAAAGCAAAACTAAAAGCTGGATTTGAGACTGGAATTTGTTGATTCGTGTAACCGATTAGCGCAATTGTTGAACCAAAAAACCACAAAACACAATGCAGCCACTTTTACTATTTAAAACGAAAAACAAAGATTTTCATGCGGGTTATACTAATATATTAATATGATAATCCAAAATTCTATGATTCCCAAATAAATACGTTTAAATATTGATGAAAAATAATATGTGAAAAAAAATGCAGACAAACGATTAGAATCAGCGTGAAGGTGCAGCTTTGGCTAGACAATACAACAGACAGTTTATGCAAATTGTGCAAGGACATAAAGACAGGATGTGTAGCAACCATTTTTTTGCGCTAAATGCTCCCGTATTTTGCTCTGCAATTTAACAAATCGATTTGTTTTGCGTCGACCGCCGTCATTCGATTTTTATGGCTTTCAAAAAGCCAACAGAGCAAATGACCCCGTTACGCTTCCCTTCCTTAACCACCACAAACGCCACCACACAACCCGCCAACCACTTCCTCTTCTCCGTTTCTCATGCGCTATATATGCAATGCAATAAAATGCGCAGTCGACAGGCAGGCCTATAATACCAGTACCCACCGTCCAGGCCATAAAAAAACGCTAAACGGCCATAATAATGTTGGCAATGGCAATAAAAGCACGATATGAATTTATCTATTGTAGGTGAAATTGAAAATACACTTACTGATTGAAGGTAATGGGCTTATTCGCATTACTACCAAAATCAAGCTGGCTTCAACTTTTATTTATGGTATTTATAGTCGAATCTAGTATAATTTTTCATGGTAATAAAATTCTATTATTATTATATATATTGCTAACTACTCTTTTCTTAACTTGACTCATTACTTTGCTTTCGTCTTGACTGGTTATAAGATAACAATGAGATTTATCTCTGTCAAACTTTTTCATATTTTATTTCTATAAAATTTTGTAAAGGTTTCTATATTCTGTTATAAATCGCATATTGGGTCTATCACAAATGTTATCCTGTGTTTGTTTTGAGCTGGCTTCAACTTTTATTTATGGTATTTATAGTCGAATCTAGTACAATTTTTCATGGTAATAAAAATAAAATTCTATTATTATTATATATTGCTAACTACTCTTTTCTTAACTTGACTCATTACTTTGCTTTCATCTTGACTGGTTATAAGATATCAATGAGATTTATCTCTGTCAAACTTTTTCATATTTTATTTCTATAAAATTTTGTAAATGTTTCTTTATTCTGTTATAAATCGCACACTGGGTCTATCACAAATGTTATCCTGTGTTTGCTTTGCGATATCTTTGAGCTTGCTTCAACTTTTATTTATGGTATTTATAGCCGAATCTAGTATAATTTTTCATGGTAATAAAATTCGATTATTATTATATATTGCTAACTACTCTTTTCTTAACTTGACTCATTACTTTGCTTTCGTCTTGACTGGTTATACGATAGCAATGAGTTTTATCTCTGTCAAACTTTTTCATATTTTATTTCTATAAAATTTTCTTAAGGTTTCTTTATACTGTTACAAATCACCAGCACCCAACATTAGGTTTATCACATGTGTTTGCTCTGCGGTATCTTTGTCACAGCTTTGGTGGCTAACATTCACTTGTTGGCCTGTGCAGTGAGTTCAATTGAAACTTTCTGTGTTCAAATGCAGAGATGTCAGCTGAAGAGACAGAAGAGCAAAAAGCGTGAAGAGACCTGTCGCCTGTTTATACGCGAGTGTGCGTGTGTGTGTGCGTTTAACGTAACGGTACGAAAGCATTGAATACTTTTTGGCAGCGCTCAGACACGTACGTTGAAAATTTTTGCTACCGTCTCTCGTCGTCTCTCTCAGATCAAAAGGTATTAATGTGGCGAGGAGTAGATGGAGCTGGGTGGAACGAAAGTGTGTCAAGGGTTTGGGGCCTGCTTGCACATTAGCGTCAGCCATTTTAAGCTAATTTCGCATGTGAAACAGGTAGAGAAACAGTTCCAGTTTGCAGCCAACGACACGCGCAATTATTGCCCGGCCATTTTCGTGATTGCAACCATAACAGTCGATGTGTGTGTGTGCGTTTGTGAGTGGCGAGGTGTGCGTCTTTGTATGTGTGTGTGCATGTTAGTTTCGAACGTGGCTGGCATTTAGTTCGTTTGATCTAAACGCGGCGGCAATCAAACAAATTGAATTGAAATCGATTTTCGTGGTAATGCTTAAGTTGTGGAATTGCAAAATCATGTAGAGGACTTAACTTTCAAAGTTGTGCAGCTAGAGGGAGCAGCAGTTCATTAGATGACGCTTAAAATTGAATACAAAACTTGCTTACTTACATAAAAAACGCATGACAAATGAAATTTCTTAAAGTGTGGTGAAATTGTGAACAGCTGTTTACTTCTTACCACTACCGAAGGGTAGCAGTAAGGATGTTGCCGACACGGATCATAAAATAATATAATATAAACTAAAATGCTGTGCCAGAAGAATAAAATTATATAATATAAACTAATATGCTGTGCCAGATTCAGATAAAATATAATGTGAATAAACATTTAATATATTTTAATGCTCATATTAATTTTTTGGGTATATTTTATATATATAATTTACTTTCCTTACCAGCGAAGGAATTTGGCACTGAAATTAAGAAAATCCTGTCAATGCTTTCGCTCAAAATGGCGGATAATCACGAGGACAACATATTGTTATTGGCGTGCAGATGAATTCAACTTTTTGGAATAAAGATGGAAAATAATGATAATAATTTTCTTAAATTGAATTTCTAGAGATTTTTAAAAACCTTCAAATCTTTTATATTACAGGAAATTCTATTTATAATACCATTAATCTTACAAGCTTTTATATATTTATTATATATACTTCGCACAACTTTGCTTAAGCCTTTGATCATCTAACATACACAATTATCTTTTGGGAATAAAGATGGAAAATAATGATAATAATTTTCTTAAATTAATTTTTAATCTTTATATACTTTTAAATCTTTTATATTACAGCAAAATCTATTTATAATACAATTAATCTTACAAGCTTTTCTATATTTATTATATATACTACACATAACTTTACTTAAGCCTTTGATCATTTAACATACAAAATAATCTTTTAATAAAATTATATTTAACATACAAAATTATCTTTTGGGAATAAGGATGGAAAATAATGATAATAATTGTCTTAAATTAATTTTTAGAGATTTTTAAACAATTTTAAATCTGTTATGTTACAACAAAATCTATTTATAATACCATTAATGTTACATGCTTTCATATATTTATTATATATACTTTGCATAACTTTGCTTTTACCTTACAAAATTATCTTTTTGGAATAGAGATGGAAAATAATTTTAATAATTTTTTAAATTTATTTTTAGAGATTTTTAAATAACTTAAAATCTTTTATATTACATCTAAATCTATTTATAAAACAATTAATCTTACAAGCTTTCATATATTTATTATATATACTTGGCATAACTTTGCTTAAACCTTTGATCATCTCAAAATTCAACATACAAATTTCTCTTTTAGTATCTAGACCAAACTTTGTTCCACTTGCTTCATAATCTAAATACATAATTTCCGGATCATGAGCTAATGGTATGCCCTTCGCATACATTTACATCCATGCTTGCTGGTTAAAACTAGATGTTAACAAATAATGTCTATGACAACTGTTCCACATGGCTGCAATGGCTGCTTGGCCCAAATATAGAGCAAATTAATCAGCAGCTAAAAACGAAGCCGTGCAAATTAGTCGAAAGCAAATGAAAATGCAAATGCGAATTCAGAGCAAGAGCCGCATGGAAGAGTGGTGCAGCAAGAGATACAGATGGAGACGCCGCCCAGTGGCACAGTTCATATGCATGGGCCAGTTGACAAAATGACAGCTGACTTGCCTAATTAGGAGGCAAGTGTAATAAAAATATTACACATACGCCATGTATGTTACGCTTTTTAATTTACCAACAGCAGCGGTTCACCCTCTCGCTCAACCAACGAGCTGCCATCTGATTCTGTTGCATTTCAATTGACACAACAAAACTGCAAAAGTTGTTGCTGTTCATTCTTGTTGTTGTTGCTGTTGTTGTTGTAATGTGCATTCGAAATGAGCACACGCATGTGGGAAGAATTGAGGGCACATTAATGCACAGATCCTGGGCGCGAACGAATGTTAATTTAGACCACGCCCCGCACCACTGCAACGCCTCCTCATAACATCCATAGATTCAAATGTGCATGCAACTGAGGCTGGCGAGGCCAACCGCAGAATCTCACAAAAGCCCCAACACCGCAGCATAGGGAGCCCCGTCGCCCATGCCCCCCGACGCCCGCGCATAAAAGCGAAAGCGACAGCCGACTTTAGCCTAGGTCCTAGGCTTGGGCCTGGTCCTCATCAACGCTGCGAAAATGCGATGTAACTCTTTTCAAATAATAATTAACAATTTATTCCCCAAACAGAATACACACACACACACGCACGCACACACACACAGATTCACACCCACAAACAGGCAATCTGAATGCGAATGACGTGCTGTCAACGTTAGTCATATCATTAGAGGCAACGTGTTGCTGACTTTTTGGGGCATAGACGGCCCAACTGGGGAATCAAATGATGCACTGCAACAAAAGAAAACGAATGAGTAAAATAATTAAAGAAAAAAATAAACAAAACATTAATTTTTGTATTCAATTTACTTGCTTTGTTTAAAAGATCGCTTAAGTGGGCTTTAAGAACATACATATGTATAGATATATTTATGGTTTATATTTACTTTAAGATAACCAAAGTAACATATTATTTTTATGCTTATAAAGGCAACTTGAACACATTGTTAAATAATGGATATATATATATATATTTTGGTAATTTCTTCAACTTTAATTACATTATTATGACTTTTAAGCTATAAAGTAGGTTTCCTTTTACATTTAAAAATAATACAATTTATATTTAGATTCATTTTGTATGGTGATTCCAATTGATTCTGTTAAATTGTTAAATTCTGCTTTAAACCTCACATGATATTTAGCAATCATATTGTTTTGGAATTAATTGGGCTTTAAGAACAATACATATGTATAGATATATTTATGTTTCTCCCAAGATAACCAAAGTAACATATTCTTTGAACAAATCAACACATTGTAATATAATGCATATAATTTTAGTGATTTCTTAAACTTTAATAGTGTTCAGCTATAAAGTAAGTTTAGTTTTACATTGAAAAAGAATACAATTTTTATTTGGATTCTTTTATATGGTGATTCTAGCAATCATATTATTTTGCAAACAGTATTAGTATACGTTTGGACATAAGTATCCTTATACAAATAGTCTGCAAGTGTAGTTATTAAAAAATAAAAGATATTAGCAACAGCCTTCACGAACGTTGCTGATGCTTCCGCTCGACGCTGTTTAGTTGGTTGTGTGGTTGTTGCCTGTATGCACTCGAGTTCATCTCATTTTTCGCGGGGCTAGGCGGTGCACATTTGTGTGTAGGCGCTTGTAAGTATGCAACTATATTTGTGTTTCTGCGGTTTGCTTTATATTTGTGCACACACACATAAGCATAGAAAAAAAACACACACACTCATGTACGCATTGTCGTTGAGTAGAGTCAAATGCATGTGGAAAACATTCCACAACATGTCAAGCGGAAGTGAGTGTCTTTCATTTTTGTTTGCCATGTCCCCCAGTTACCATATTGTACATATTGCATAAACACACAAGCACATAGAGACACATAGATATATACGTATGTTTGTGTGCGTACAAACGCATTCATATATCTCTCTCTCTCTCTCAGCTACCTATCACATATTCTCGGTGCCACCACGTCATCCTTCTTAGCTGTCTTTTATTTTGCTCGCTCTCATCGCTGGTCGCTTACTGTTAATTAAAAATGGGCGCCAAAGAACAGCAGCCACCAGGCAATGTATGAGTACAAGCACACAAGAAGTAGCTGAGGGGCAGGAGCAGCAGAAGGCGAACGTATCGTATGAGTATTTTAATTAGTTTGCATAATTATGTGTGGTACCTCCCAGACTCACAGCACTGTCATCCTCTGCGGTTTCTCTTTGACAGCTTCACAAATTTACAACAATTTCTTCAAGCCTTAACAACATTCTGATACAAACTGTGTGTGCATGTTTATCTGTGTGTGTGTGTGAGTATATTTTCTTATTTGCGTTTTATGCATACGTACTTCTCCATTTGCTGTACATAACATGAATTTTATTGTTGAGTTTATTGATGTTTGTCATACAATTTTCTCTCCCACGCCCATTTTCCACCTCTCTCTCTCTCTCTCTCTCTCACTCTTTCTGCGTTTCCTGTACGCACTGTTTTTATGGACTCGCACACACATTTATATGTGCCTCAGAGCTTTCTTCTTGCTCAATGGGCAATATGCATATGAGATACTTTCTTACAACTTTAGTGCACTGACTCTATCTTTCGCCCGCCGCTAAAACTGCAATCACGCATCATAAAAATCCTTTGAAATGCACAGCGTGGCAACTTATGCTGCCTGCCTATGAAGTTTATGTTGTAATAATCTTACAAAGATGTAGTTCTTAAGCAAGCTGGAATAAATATCTAAAAATATATATTTGTTTTCCGAACAACAAACTTAAACTAAAATCAAATTTTTTACCCCTTTAAAATACTTCAATATTCGGTTTATTATGGTCAAACATTCATTTGTAATTTTAGCTTTGAAGCTTAACAATTAATAACGCACTGAACATGTCGCCGATATATTAAATAACGCTTTCAAAGCTAATGCGACACAAATAGGGGATAAGCGTGTCTAAAATTCAAGCACATATGCTACATCGAATTACACATGAGCTGTCAAAGCCAACAGCAATTGACAGCCCATTAAAAAAAACACACACACACACACATATGTAAACAAACAACGAAGCTATCATTAAAGAGAGAAAAAAAATAGTAATTAACATTTTTAAAAAAAGATAACGAAATCAAATCTGCATTATTTATGCATGACCATACATAGATAAAAGTTTTTTTTTTGCTATCCCCTGGCCGTGTTAATGGAGTGGGAAAGAAATCTGTTTGTGTCTCTGTGCCACATAATTAATAGAGCATAAACAATGACAATGCATAAGCAAAATAAACTCTTAAACAATTCAATCGTTAGTGGATTAAAAACAACAAACACAATTTGCTAATTTAAAATGCGTAATTAAAATATTAACGCAAATTAAATCAAATAGTCGAGTAATCCCGGTCAGAAGATACCCTGAACCCTTAGCCTTAGAGCCTCGCATCCAGCCTTAAACTTTACTTAACTTCAATGTTCCATATCTCCGTTGTTTCTCAATCGATTTCAATTCACATTTAACTGCATATAGGATATATAAGAACTATAGATTCTTGCCTGTAATTCAATTTATCCCTTTTTCACAATTTCTTTTCATTATGTACCCATCGACGATTCAATACATTGTTGGCCGTGGGAATAATCAACAGCTTATGTACCTCAAGTTGATTATCAATTGTCAATTGTGCATTGCCATTTGGGCTTCAATTGATTCCACCTGGACAAATGCGTCGCTTTAGCTATGAGTATGAACGTACAGAAAATAAATTGAACAAATTGAACAATAATCAAAAACGAGAAAATCATATATATATATATAAATAAAGTGTAACAGATAAGTTTGCCCGCAATACAATTTCTTTATATCGTTCTTCACTTCGCTCTTCAACTTCAAGCTGCTGTCAATGTTAAATGTATTGTCATTGCAACAATATTACTATGTGAAGAGCTAGGGGGGTTTGCGTGTGCGTGTGCGTGCGCGAGTGTGGGGCAGTACAAGTGGGCGTGGCGTGTGCGTGCTTGACAATAAACTAGTTGCTATTGAAGCGCCTTTGATCTCGATGACGTTGTCAATGTTGATGATGCGCAATTTCTCATGTTATTTTCGAACATCATCAATTTTTTTATACAATTTTGTTATCACGAAACATTCTTCTTGTTGCCGTTGCTCTCTTTGTGGTTGTTGTTGTTATGGTTGCCATCAATTTGTCAATTTTTCCATAAATATGTGCACATACAAATTTGTCACTTTGCAACAGGAGCGACAATGAAATATTATTATGATGAAATTCGTAAATGAAGATGAAAAATGTTGTACACGAATCTATAGATACATAAAGAAATAGTAAAACAAATATGTAAGACATAGTATTTGAAAAATATATCTTAACTTTGGACGATTTCATTATTGTTAAAAAAAAAATATTTTAATACCAAGAAATATATTTTAATACCAAGAAAAATATATTTGAAAATATCAAAGCCAAAAAATTGCCGTTCGATAGCTTTTCTTTAAGAAAAAAATACAATTTTATCTACTTTATAAAATTCTCAATCAAAAAAATTCCATTCCAAATGTTTTAATTATTTCATCATATTATTCAATAAAAACCTTCAACGGCTTCTAAGCAACATCTGAACTAATATGATTTTATGCCAGTTAGTTACACCAGCTTCAACTGCAACGCCCAATCGCAAGCGAAAGCTCTTGCCTATGCCTTCAACCCGGCCACTTCAACTTGGCTAAAAACTTGCTGAACGCATATAAGTATGCAACATGTTTGCAGTTTGTTGCAAAAGGCAGCGAAGTCAACGTCAACGTCGACGTCGTTTGCTGAGTGAAGAAGTTGCCAGTTTTAAGTTTCACTTTCGGGCCCAAGTGAATTTATGCCAATGTGTGTGTGTGTGTGTGCGTATGTTGCCTTAAGGTGCACATAACAGTTAAGTAATGGTTAAAAACTTTGTAGGGAACGCGGCAACCGCCGTCGAGCCATCCGTGCCAGCAGGTAGACTTAATGTGGCACGCATATAACAAGCCATACTATATAGAAAAGTTACACACATACACATACAGAAGTAACAATGTGCAACGTGGGCGTGGCCTAAGCTGCTCTGTGCGCAACTTTATTAGTTGAGCAACCTTTTGGCTTTGGTTAAAGCCCTGGGAGTGAATGCTTCAGCTATGCAGGACTCTCCGAGAGTAGTTGCCTTGATTATGAAACCCTCAGCTCATAACTGTAATCAATTTACCGCAGTGCAATTTAAATATTTAATGCCGCACGTTGTGAACTTTGGCCAACTTTTCACTTTTTTTCCTCTTCTTCTTCTTACACAACTACTCGTAATTAGCCAAAAAACTAAGCACTTAATTCTGTGTGGTCTCCTGCGAAAAAGCAAACGTACAAGAAGATGAAAACCCAAGTTAAAAGAATATGTATCAAAAACGAATAAAAAAGTAAAATTGAAAATAAAATAATAGTTGAGAATTTAATGAATGCACTTTATAATAAAACGCATAAGAAACGAGAAGTCGAAAACTTTTTTGCTTCATTAATGAGCAGATAAAAAACAAAAGCATAGTCAAACTATTCAGCGGCAATGCAAAGTGTGTGCGTTACGCGGCGAGAAGCAAGGCAACTTCATTGAAAAGCAGCTAATAAAATAAATGTTAAGAGGTCTCAGACACTAGTATTACGAAATATCTCTTTTAAGGAGTAGTCCTGGAGCCAGTTGTTGCTTTGAAGTGAAGAAAGTTAGAAGCGAGTTTTGGCTTCTATTTTTAGTTCATTCAAAATATAAGGTTAGTCTTATAACATCTGATTAATAGCATTTGCACATAAAACAAATAAGTGCAAATATATTTTGGACTCAATTGAAAATGTTAACTAACTTTGACCTTCAATTCAATTATTTTATTTAGTGATCCGAATTCTCTTTTAAGTTTTTTCACTATATAAAAAAAGTGATATGGTTTTTTTATTAGAAATATTAAACATTAAGAATGTTTAAAAAAGCGATAATGCAACCAAAAAGTCAGAGAACTGAGGAATTATCATTCATTCACATTTATAATCCAATCAAATATGTTTCTAGAGGGTATTTAAAAGATTGATTTTTCATTTTCTTACATTCAAATAGAAGAAATCATCTTCGCAGTCGCAAACTTCTATGCAATACGCACCCAAAGGCAAGTCTACACATTACTCGCCGCAACAAATAGTTGCAAATATTTGAAACAAAAAGAAAATGTTGTGCGAAATGTGTATTTTAGAGTGTGTTCTTATTTTTTGTTCTGTGTTTCACAAACTCTAAGCTGTTCTTTACATAAAAATATACTTACATATACAGAATACAAAGGAAACAACTTTTGTTATAAAGCGTGTCCTGTGGCAAATTCTTCCTTTTTTCGCTCTGACCCACACACACACAGAGAGACAGAGGAAATTCTTGTTCTTGTTCTTTTGCATGGCTTCATCTTGGTATTTTTTATTTCTTTCTTTCCGCTTTCAGCGAATTAAATGGCATGAAATTAAAAGTTACTACGAGAATTTTTGTGCTGCATTTGCAGGAAAACGTGAGAAATTATAAGCACAAAAGGGACGCAAGCGGAGGGCGTACGCCCAAAAGGAAGTGCCAACATGCGAAAAATGATAAAATGTGAAAGAAACACAACGACAGACAGAGAGAGTGAGAGAGAGAAGGAGTGTAGCCAAAGTTGAGTGGAGAATGCGTTAGTGGGAGGTGAAACCAAAGCAAAAAGACAAGAGGCAAATCTGCTTAAATGTCCAAGCGAATGGTAAGCCTTTCACATCCTTTTCTTTGCCTCCATTCATTTTGGTCTTGTTTCTGTTCACATTCTTTGGCTTCCTTTCGCTACGCGCTTTTCTACTTTCTGGGAAGCACAAGTAAGTTGGTTTGTTTGCTTCTCAACTGCCCCCCTCACCCTGTTGTACATACACACAATTCAGCAGTATATTCGCAACGTTGTGCAAACAGAGAAAAAAAAATTATGTTGCTGCAAAATATATTTATGACTTATTATTGTGCCGGGAAATGGGCAACAGAGGAATTAGCTGGTCTAAAATTGGTCAGGGATTTGATGATCAACAGTTGCCATCAAAGCTGCCCCACAAACATAAAAACGTAACATTATCTTATGAAAAACTGAACAATTAAAAGAGCATTTGAATTGCATCGTAAAATTCAAATATTCATTCCATGAATACACTTAAACTAAGCTGAGCTAATTCATTTAAAGTAGTAGCCATTTTGAAAATGAATTGTAACTATTTTGAAGTTATGAAACTTGTATAAGTATTAATTTCACATCGCTTGTTTCACATCCATTTATAAGTATTTTTTTTTATGTTTATTGTCTTGCCAAAAGATATTTTTCATTTTAAAATTACAAATCTGCGCTCTTTTGTTTTTAAACATATTCATTCTATGAGCATACGTTTAAGCTCTTTTGAATAAGCTTTTGTAGGGCATTAGTTTGACGTAATCCTTTCTATATAATTGATTTTGGAGATTTCAAAACATTCTCAAACAAATTTTCCATATTTATAATTGTTGCGAATCGAGCAACAATTTATGCCACACGTTATATTATTGTTGCAAAACATTTTAAGTTTTCCACTTTGTTGTTGTTTTTGCAAAGTCCTTTGGCAACTAAACGCTGCGTGTTTGTATTTTTTAGCAATATCCTGGCTCTGTCATTTTTTCCTCCATTTGTATTTCGTATTTTTTTGTTGTTTTGTTTTTTATATTTAATTTTCTTTTTTTTTTGCTCGACTTGAAATACATTTTTTCAATCATTTACGGATAGATTTTTCGTTGTGGCTTTATTGCCGGGTTCTGGTCGAATGAGCTTGGACTGACGTAGGCGTAGGGGCGTGGCTGAGTACATATACGAAACACACACATAGTTCAAAGTGTTGTAAATATTTGTTTTACAACGTTGTTTGCACTTGGTGAAATTTGCAACAATTTTTTATGCGCCAAAGCTGACGGTCGCTGAATTGCGTTTGGTTTTAGCGCAAGTTTTGCTGGTATCGAGGGAGGGCTGGGATGATATGCGGGGACATTTGTATATGGTTGCGAAAACTGTTTTTACACTGTGGAGCGGTTGCAGCACTGGCGGCTTGTTTATTTATTTTCGGCTGCATTTTGACGTGGATTTAGTGAGAGCTATTTTGTTAGCCGTCTCACTAATATTTGATGAGCTCCGAACTGTCTATTTTCAGATACCCTGCGGTCATCAAGTGCGGCTGGAAGGGTTATTCAAATATATATATATGTATATAGATCAATTCAATTTGGCCGTCTTTGTTCATAGAAAAGGGGCTTAGAATTTTTTCTCATATATATTTTAAGGCCAAGAAATTTTAATGATATATTTAATTTGTAATATTCATGATTATTTGTTTGTGTAGCTTAATAAAAAAATAAACTCTAAGCTTACGCAATAATAAATTAGTTAATTTTCCACACTTCACCGAAGATAAACCATTTTATAATAAATATTGTTTTAATATAATAAATATTTTTTTAATATAATAATTAATTTTTTAATATAATAAATTTTTTTTTTTAATATAATAAATTTTTTTTTTAATATAATAAATATTTTTTTTAATATAATAAATATTTTTTAATATACTAAGTATTTTTTTAGTATAATAAATATTGTGTTAACATAATAAATATTTTTTGAATATAATAAATATTTTTTTAATATAAGAAATAATTTTTTAATATAATAAATATTTTTTTAATATATTTATTATTGATAAAATAACTTATTAAGTTACTAAATTCATTTATTCAAATGCTCTTTGCACAATAAACCTTTCAGTTACAGTAAAAGGGTATTTCTAGTTAAAACTATTTGTGCAACAACATTTTTAGTCGCTATTTGGTGTTTGTATCAGTATGCAAACGTATCAAAGACAGTTGCACTGAAATGCATTTGGTATATATGAGATTGAATGGAAAGTTGAAGTTGACACCGCTCCGAGAAATGCATCCCTCGATAGATTTCAGCCCCTGCTTGCACTGACACTAATGGTTGCTGGGCAATTTGATAATGCGCAAAGTCCACACAGTTTAATTGAGTTTGGGCAGGAGGGAAGATGGGCGGAGTGCGAGTCGACAAGCAAAGTCTTAGCCCTGTCAGGCCGGGGCAGGGCAGGGCAGGCAACGTTTGCCAGTGCCTAATTGCATTAACGCTAATCCAATAGATTAAGACGAAGCTGAAGGCAGCCAGCTAAAGCTCAGGCTGAGGCCAAAGCAACATCCATAGCTTTGAGTTGCCTGTTGACTGTTGCTTCTTGCAGCTTGCTCCTTTCCCTTGGCCCTGTAATGCAATGCGAAACAATAACAAAATTATGCTGCCCAGGCCAGCAAGTGACAAGCTGTCAGTTCAGTTGACCTCAAAATGCAAAATAGAAAAAAAACTACATGGTAAAAAAAAAGAAAACGATGCATAGAAATAAGAAAAGCAACTCGTTGCTCCATTTTCCTGCTCCTTCATATTTTCTTAAGCTTTCTATTTAATTTTTGTAATTTAATTAGCGACTGTGAAAATGCAAATCATGCATAAATTATTATTTATGCGTCAAATGTTTAACGCACACATTTGGGCCGCCATTTTGGCCAACTAATTATATGTTGACATGACATTTATTTGACTTGCATAAATTAGCCAATTAGTTGAGTAGCGCAAATGAAGTTAGCTTCCATCTGCATCGCAGGTGTGAAAGTCAAATGCTTTTCCATGCGAGTGTGTTCCATTTTCCCCCACTCCTACCCATCCCTTTCGTGTCCTTATGGTGGTGTTTCGCACAAAAGTTGTGCGCAAAACAAGTTAGAGTTGTGAATTTTAAGCCCTAGCTAAAGTTTCAGATTGTTGTGAATAAATTGTCAGAACTGCAGAAAGTTTGAATTATGACAGAAGGTTTCGTTTCTTTTATCGATTTATTCTATGTTTAAAAATGTTATAAAAAATATTCGTTAATCGATTTATTATGCTGGAAAATATTAAAGAAAAGATACTATATAATAATAATATAATAATTTATGTATGTTTTTTAAAAACGAGAGAGTAAAAACATTAATAAATCCATCTAAAATTTAAGAATTTTTTTTTTTATCCTGAATGAGCTGCAATTATTGCCTTTGCTATTGACATATTAAATGAAGAATTGCAATTATTTTTCCAGGTTTCAAAGTCTTCATATCTTAAGCCAGTTATAAGGGAATCTACAAACATTCCTACAAGTCTTGAGATTTTTAAATTCATACTTGTCGATATTTGCATTAAAATATAATAAAATGGAATTCAAAGCAAGAGTTGACTGCATACTCTTTCAATTTATATATTTTTTGATTGAATATAGGGTATAAAAATGTATGCAGTCGCCACATAAAGGTGAACGCACAATAATTTGGACACATGTGCAACGCGGCGTATGCGCAATTGTAGTAGTTGTAGCAGCTAACACATGGCCGATTGCAATGGCTAAAAACAACGCCCACACATTTGCCAGACGACGCTTGTCATCATTAGATTAGAGTGCACACACGCACACATATACACACATACACACATCATAGATACAAACACAGAGACAAAAATTAAACTGTTGGGCGTTGGCAACAGCAGCAACATGAGCAACATCGGCGGCAGCAACAACTGCGTTTTGCTTGTCAGGATGTGCGTTAAATTGTAAAACAACACAAAGAGGGATCTGTCTGTAAAATGGTGAATGGTCGTGGGGGAAGGGGGAGAGGGGGAGGTGGCACTGACATTGGATTTGGCCCAGCTGGCTGCAGCTGTTGTTGCTGTTGTTGTCATTGCTGTGGTCAGCTCTCGTTTAGTTTTGCGTATTAGACGCTGCTAGTTTGTGCTTATTGTTTCCTCCTTCCACCCAAAATCAGCCACACCCCCGCACCACCAACCCCTCTGGTACATTTCCTTAGCAGCTCTTTTGCAAAATGTTAGCCCTGTTATTTTTCGGTTGTTTGGGTTCTTGGTTGCTGCTGTTCGCATTGTCAGCTCATTTGTAATTTTTGCGCTACGATTTCAAATTAAGCAACCGGAAATGAGCTGACATTTTGCCTGTTGTCCTGGCTGTCCTTGTTGTTCTTGCTGTTGTTGTTGGTGTTGTTATCCTGGCATTGGCTTAACGACACTTTTCAGTATTCGGCAGCGCTTCGAGCTGCATTTAAAGTTGTCCGAGGCAAGTTTTGCTGCTGCTGCTTACATGTTGTCCATTATGACAGTATTAATATTTACATTTGACCAGCTATTGTCCAGCCATATCCTTCACATCCTTTATCTCTCTGTGTGTGTGTGTGTTTTTCCAGCACACATGTTTCCTTTTCTCCGGTCGTGTGCATTTTGTATTTTCTTGTTTATTACTTTCTATGGTGCATTAACCTTACCTCCTTTCGTCCTTCAGAGTTGTCAATAAACTCAGCTGTTGATCTTTTATCCCTTAAATTACTTTCGTTCTTGTCTTTAATGCTGCTTGAGCTCTGCGTGAGTTTTGCCTTTGAGTAAAGTTCAATTATTATCTCTGTAAGAAATTATTTTTATTATTAAGCACTTTAAATCAGTTTTCGGATTAATTTTAAGTTACTTAAGCTGTTCGGATAACTTTTAATTAATAAAAACAACTAAGTTGACCGTATATGATTTTTGTTATTTTATTTATATTTTTAAGAAAAAATATAGAAACAAAATTTTGGCGTTAAAACCAAATTTAAGAAAAAAAACAGATTTTTAAGAAAAAAATGGAAAAAAAATTTTAAAAAAAAAAACCCAAAATTTGTAATTATTTATTTATTGTAAATATGAATATTTTTATTTAATATTTGTTCTTTTTTTCGTTATTGAATATTTTTTCATGATAATCATACTTAAACCATCCTGGGGTCTTTTGAAGCCCTGCCTTACAAGCTGTTAACTTAACAGCACTCTGTTAACACTTAAATTTCCCTCAGCGGGCACAAATTCGAACTGAAAAGCTTTTGTCGATTACATCATAAGCGGATGACGCTCTCCCATAGTCAGCTGTTCGCTGTTCGCCGCTCGCATAAAAATCCCTCGAACGAGGGCCGACTGTAACGCAAATCGGCTGCATTCGTTAAGTTGCGAGCCAGAGTTGTGGGCACCCGAAGAGCGATAGGCAATGGGCAATTGTTGGCGACAGCGCGACCGCTGCCGGCGACTGCGACTGCGAAGGAGACAAGCAGAGGACGACAGCTTCCTGCTGCTGCTTCAGTTACGTTGATAATGTCAAAACGTTTGGTTCGCTGTGGTGCTGCTGCTGCTGCTGGTGCTAGTGTTGCTGCCGCCGCCGCTGCTGCTAAGGCTGCTGCCAACGACGCTGCTACGCAAGGACAACAACACGGCAATACGAAAACTTCGAAAAGTGCAAAAACGGCGACAACAACGACCAAACCAAATGTTGCACGGCTCGTCCCTGTGGCATAAATAACCAAATTAGTGAACGGAAACAATTAATAATCAATACGGCACATAATAAACTTGCATTTGCACTAGTAGTAAACGAATGTAATCAACAGCAGGCGAAACAACAACAAACAAACAAACAATTTGGATATAACGCAGCCCATGGCAAAGTGTCAGAAATTGTGAGAATTAATATTTCACTAGAGATTTGAGTGCTTTGGCAAACAAACAGTGCAAACAACGTAAACTTTTTTTCGGCTATTTACAACATTTTACGCTTTTTGGGCCAACACACAAAGTTCGTGATACATATATACTTTTTTTCGTACCCAATGTTATTGTTGTTGCGCGTAAAATTATGAGAAATATGTGAAAAATGGTGCAACAAAAACAACAACAATAAACAGCAACAACTTTAGAGAAAAACAACACGTGGAACAGCAGGGTCCGGTTTCGGTTTCGGTCTCGTCTTGGGTCCCCGTTTCCCATTTCCAGTCACCAACCCGTCTCCGTGTCAGCCTCAAAGTTCAAATCCCAGCCGTGTTTCTCTCTGTGTGTTCTTTTTGGTTCGATTGTGTTCGTGTGTGTGTTTGTGTGTGTGCGTGACACACAAGACTGCAACTAGCGAAGCGTTGTGTAACACTGTAACGTGCTAAATTTGTTAATTTATGGCCACAGACGGCAAATAATCAAAAGCAACATAACATCTGATATTTGTTATGCCCCAAAGGTGAGCAGCAATCACAATAATGTTTAACATTTAACTTCAATCCTTACTTTGTGTCCAAATACACAAGACTTCGCATCATTTTGAGCTAATTGAACTCTTAAAAGATTCTCAAAGGCCTCAAGCTATTAGCTAGAACTCAAGCATTTATTATTAATGAATTCTCATGAAATCACAAGATAATACTTAATTATAATAACGCATCTTATTTTAATGAATAGCAAGCTAATGGATTGCACACAAATTCAATTATAACAAAACCGCATGAAATTTGTTCAAAATTCGAATTGTATTCGGACAACAGTTCGTATGAGTGATACACAATGGGCCGTTTGCTTAAATTAATAGACAACTTTTAGTGTAAGCATATTATTGATAGTATTTAAACAATGGCCAACCGAATAATAGTCATTCCATTCAATTGGCTTTCAAATAAGACAAACAATTTATTTTATCCACAAATATCTGAAGAGTAAAATGATTTAGTTGATGGGACACCTATTGATGTTTGGGTATTTTTTGTAGATTATTATTGAAGTTTAAGTATATGCAAAGCTGTTTTTATACACGTTTTCAAAATATTATTTTTTTCTATTTCTCGGCTAAGCTCAGAAAACGTTGATAAGCACTTTTGAAGTCTTCTCGATTCGAAAAAAAATCTTTAGATAATAATTGTTCCCGGTCTTTTCCCAACTATAACTTTACACATTATCATCATAGCTTTGGCAATCGCTGGGAGTTACTTCTACAAGTTTGTTATAGCAGAAACAATTTGTTTTGTGAAATCACCCATTTAATATTTATTATAATTGAACTATTTTTTAATCATTTAACTGGGCAATAATCAAAATTCAAAGCACAAGTTAGTTCTTTAAACTTAACAATAATTTCTTCTTTTAAAAAGAGATATTTTATGCAAGTGTAACATTAATTTTATATTGGGTTTTGTAAAAACCGCTTTCCACATATATTTTTCAATAACTTTCTTATTGATCTAATGTTAACGAAGTCTTAGCTTAATTGTTTATCAATATATATTTTTCAAAAACTTTCTTACTGCTCTAATGTTAACGAAGTCTTTGCTTAATTGTTTATCAATGTATCCTTAAATACACACTTAAAACTTATATTAACTTTTTTTTCCACACAGTTCTGCTGTTTTCAATTAACCCATAGTTTAACAACTGAAATGTGGTAACTTTATAAGCTCTTGTTAAAAACTACTCTCCTTGACCTATTTCAATCTACAACACATTGTTGTGCCCCACGCAAAAACAAAAAAAAAAACTTATTCCGCTCGCAGTCCTTGTTTTTGCACGTTGTTGTTTCTATACACATTGTTGTTGTCTGTTATTTTTTGGGGTTAACCCGAAAACAAGCAATTTCGAATTCAACGCTACTTTTTTTTTTTAAACCCAATTCAGTCTGCATATATATATATATATATCTTTGTGTTTGCGTACGCGTTTGTTGTTGCTCTTTTTGCAAACAAGTTCGAATGTTAAATTGGCAACATTGTTGTGCCAGAGTTGTCAACAAATACTACAAAAGAAAAAAAAGAAAAAACAAGCAAACAAAGCATTCGAAATCGAAATGACATACACAACAAATTTATTGAGTTGAAAAATATCAAATGTTTATTCCCGCTCGAGGGGCTAATAGAAGGGTCCACAGCAGCCCCATTCCCAGCACCGGGCGCACCTGTTTGGCACAAAATAAAATGGCGGAGAGCAGCCAGCGTCGCAGCAGCCGCAGCACTCCATGCAGGGCAGCACTGGACCGCAGGGTCCGCCCGCCAAGCGATACGAGACGCTGCCACAGGGCCCCTGAGCACAGCAGGATCGCACGTTGCAGCCGCAGCCGCAGCAGCAGCAGCAGCATGATCTGCAGGGGCCACAGGGGCCGCAGGGTGGACAGCAGTTGCTGCAACATTTGGTTGCACAAGGCATTTAAATGTTGATGCTAGTTTTGTTGCAGTAGCTGTTGCTTGCTTTCTTTCTTCTCCTAACTTTTGCAAACGAAAAACGCAAAAAATGTGCTAAATATGACGGCAATTGGCAGCTTTATTTAGCACCTTTCTTGGCTTCGATTAGCAAACGTTATGTATGAATGTTTTTTGTAAATGTTTTTCGAATACACTCTAAGCTATATGTAATTGTTTTTAACTATGACATTATACACATTTCGTAATAGCTGTCAGAGCAGTCTAACCTCAAAATTGCACATCGCTTGAGATCTATTAAATTTAATTTCAATTTGAATTTGCCCTTGCGGTCGCCTATCTGGCTTTACCAAGACAACTACTTCTCCTCATCTCATCACTCCATCTCTCCGGAATAGTAGCTAAACCACACGAGTGAGTTTCGGCGACCCGCATTCAGAGGATAGATTCTGGTTTGGGGTTTTGTGGGCATGCCGCTGCGGTTGGTTGGGTCAGTGGGACTAATGTAATTGATTGTCTGGGCCTCGCTGAGCAAGACCTAAAAGTGCACTACGGCAAGCGCAAGAAAAAAAAAGATTTGGATTGTCTGCCACTCGTTTTCTCTGTCTGTCTCTCCTCCTTTCCGTGTAGTGAGTGTTGAGTGTATAGTAAGCGATTTTTGCATACCAACTGCGTGTATGCAATGTGCACAGTGGTTAAGGTTGTTACAGTTTGTAATGACAAAGTAAAAATCAAACATTATATTTATATCTGTGTATTTGTATACATCATATATAAATCGTTTTCCTAGCAAGCCTTAAAAATATTACAAAAATAACCAAAAAAGATTTAAAAAATATGCTTAAAAATATTTTTAAAATTTGTGAAACTTGTTGCGGCCAAGCAACTAGAAAATACAATAAATTTTGTTGAATAGTTTTTAATAGAATAAAAGGGAAAGAAATATTTTCGTTTGCATCCCCAAATTCAAATCAAATGCCATGCCACCTGGCATTGGCCACTGTGCCTGGGTGTTGGATTAATTTCACTTTAGCCTGCCACTGTTTTTACCATATTTTTTGTGTGTGTTTTTTTTTTCTGTTCAGTGTTCGCTGTGCGAGATTTTTGTGGATTTAAACACGGGCTTGGCAAGATTTACGAAATGGTCTGGCCTGACTGCCTGCCCCGATCGACCGACCGGTTGCCTAGTTACTCTGGTGTAGGGTTGTAGGTCTGGGTCTGGGTCTAGGGCTGAGATTTCAATTGTACAATACAAGTTGGCGGTGCTGGATTTGTCAACAGCTGTCACGAGTTACGGCGCCGACGACGACGTCTGTCTATGAAATCGGTTTCATTCCAAATTCCCACACCGTTCCGGCAACAACAACTAACCCACAACAAGAATAGCACACCTCAACACCCAATTCGGCTTTAACTACAAATTTTGAGTTTTTTTTTTTTCGGTTTAGTCGGTTTTTTCACATCCAAACTTTTGCAATGTGCGGCGGCTGGGCCTGTGCTTCATATGGTATTGCCTGCAACAATCATCGTTTGTCCAATATGCGCTACACAGGTCGCTGTTTTGCACCCACTCCGTGTGGCATCTGCGATAATTGCTCAGCCGGGTGTTGTGGAGGAGGTTGTTGTGGTGGAGGTTGTTGTGGTGGAGGCTGTTGTGGTTGGTAGTGTGCGAACAATAGAAACATAGCTAAACTGACGATTAAGCAAAAGCATTAACTTAATTACTTGCGCCTGCTGAGAAACAACATAGTTGGCTGTGATATTTTGATTGGCAATTGCTCAAAAAGTAAAATCGAAAAGCTTAGTCGTTGCCAACAAACGTCTCGGAACCAGAAATTTTACAGTTTTCCCGTGTAAGTACAACGAAACTTTGTGCAATAACATTTGTAGACAAAGATAAATTTTGCAGCATCTAGCAACAAGATGTGCGGCGGCTGGGCTTGTGCCTCCTATAGTCTCGCTTGCAATAATCCACCGCTGTCCACACTGCGGTTTACCGGGCGGGAATTTATACCGACACCCTGCGGTCCACATGACATGTGCTTCGCCAAGGATACAAGCTGCAGCCGTGGCAATTGTATGCGCCCGCTCAATATTGAAGTCAAAATGAATCCATGTCTGGAGCTAGGCGAAACTGCGAAGCCTCACGTTGAATCTGATGCCACGAAACAGGCAAAAGAAAATTGGAAAACGGCATACGATAAAGTCAAGTGTATTCCAGAAGCTGCTTCACCTTCCAAAAGTGAGCTTAACAAATAGGAGAATGGGTTTCTACAAAAATATAAATGTTTTATTGTTGGCACACTAAAAAGATTTGAGTTTTATTTTGAGAGAGTTTATTTACATTTTATTATTAAATTATTAATATTTTTTTCAGAATTATTTATTTTTATTTTACGCTAAGCAATTTATATCGTTATATACCTTTTTTTACGTTGAGAAAATTTAAAAAATTTCTTGTTAATACTTTATAATTTTTTTAATTTTTTGAAGAGATTTTGCATGTAACAGACAAAAAATACTTCTGCGAATAAAATAAATATATAAATAATATACGTTTTTTAGGTTCAAAAAAATTAAAAAATGTTTCTTGTTAATATTTTAATATTTTTATTTTTAATATTTTTATACTTTCATATAAAAGGGACAAAAAAAAATTTAAAAAATGCTGTATTTTTATTTTTTATCCGCTAGAAATAAAAGAAAATAAAAAATATTTTTTTTGTAATTTTTCTTTTTTTGTGGAATAATTTTTTTTTACTTTGAGAAAATTTGAAAAATTTCTTGTTAATATTTTTCAAAAGTGCAAAAATATCTTATTAATATTTTATATACTTTCAAATAACAGGTTAAAAAAAAATTAAAATTAAATTTCTTGTTAATATTATTTAGACAAAATTCAAAAGTATCTTTTTAATATTTTTTCATATAAAAATAATGCTATAAGACAAAATGAAAATTCTTTCATTGTTTTTTTTTTGCGGTAGGAATAAATTTTATGTAGAAATAAAACACAAAATGTTTCTTTTCTGTACAGCTTTAAACAATTTTAATAACGTAACCACAAATGTAATTGTACAAAGAGAAACCGATTGAAAAAAAATGTTCGCCGTATTCCAACGCATACGTACAACCAGGTATTACCATTCCTAATTGATTAATCTGATTAGTTGATAATGCGTTATGTGCTACATCTAGTAGAAGGGTCCAAAGCAACCACATTCGCCACAACTGCAGCACCTATTCGGTGGACAGGTCCAAGGACCACATGGCGGGCAGGGACCACAACAGCAGTTGTTATAGTTCATCGCTGGCAAAGCGGGTCCTACCGGACCATAGGCAAGGGCATATGAAACGCTTCCACAAGCAGTATTACACATTTTAATTTCTAATTTTTCTGCTGCATAAAGAAGATATATAATCAGTTTCTCAATTCTCGTTTATAACTTACCAAAGATTCACAAAACAAAATATGTTTTTGGTACGTTTAGTTGCGTTGGAAATGCGAACGAAAATTTCTTTCCGTTTCACAAATTTATTTCGGAGTTACAGTCGAGGTGAAAGACGAAAATAAAATAAAGTATAGAGCTAGTGTAGTGTAAGGAGCAAGCTCCATAAAGAGTTTCAATTCAATGCCAACTTGATTTGTGCCTTATAAACTTTTTGCGTCGAAATATCGATCAAAAGTTTCACATGTCGAAGCAATTCTCTTCTCCTTTTTTTTTTGCACAAATTTCATACATCAATGATTTAACACTAGTATGAGCACAAAAAAAAAACCAACTTACAAAAAGAATGTACTAGAAAATAAAATAGAATTTCTCTAAACGACAAAATAGCGCAACAGTTTCGCCCCATAGCAACACTGAGAAATCATTGAAACATGTCTAAAAAAAAAAGAACTGCTACTGAGTAGAGTAGAGTAAAGAGCGCTCCATAAAATGCCAGAGCAAAGTGGATGGCAAAGGATTTCGCTTACTATGCGCCTGCAGTTCAGAGCTTCAGGATTCGACTCTAAAACTGGCTAAAACTGGGGCAAAGTCGAAGTCAACCCACAAATACCAGCAGCAGTAGCAGCAGCAGCACCAACCATGAAAGTCTATTAGACTCGACGAACCAACCTTAACGTCATTTCAACTCGATGGGGGTTAATGTCTCAGCATCTATATGTGTTTGTGTTTGTGTGGCACATCATAGGACACAACACGACAGGCTACCTTACCGTGTGCCTGTGTCTGTGTCTGTGTGTGTGTTGTGATTCACAAAAGCTGACAAGCTCATCGATGCCTGAACATTAGCTAAACATAAATTACACAGATGACTGCACAACAATTGAGGCGTTTATTATAATGTGTGTTCACACTTGAAGCTTTCAAAAGCCACCAACAGTCTCCATTCAGGACATAGGTAGAGCGCCAAAAGAGAAAGTGCAGAGTTCAGATAAAATAAAGCATATTTTGTAGACCTCATTACATTTGACTTTAAGTCGGACGAGCAAAATATGTTGCAGCAGAGATAAGTTAAATGGAAAAAATAATTTATATAGAAATATATATATATTGTCTGCAACATTGAATACTGAAAATGAAACCTTAATTTGTATTAAAGAAAGAAAAGTTGAAGGGGCAGGAAGAGATATAGATTGTGGGGCATATTATAAAGTATGGATATATCAATGAACACTTAAGTTAAAGTTCATCTGATTAAATTGTTTATAAAATCACAATTTGAACTAAGTGTAGGATTTTGCTTTCCAATTTGAAGCCACTTTTAATGATACGTACTTTAATAATAATATAATAAATAACTTTATTTGAACAATTAACTTAATATTTAACACATATATGTTTCTTCTGGAACTGAATGATTTATCCAATATTAATCTTATACCACATACTACTTGCAATGTTTTCCCTTTTGCAGCTAATTAACTTTTTACAAATTGCAAAACTTATTTAGCAATAGTAGTAAAAACCAAAATCAAATGTGACTTGCGAGGTTTGCGCTGACATCTTAATGACAGAGGGGGGGATGCTGCTTTGGCGGTACCGAAATGGTAGCCCACTTAAGATAATCTCATTGGTGGCAAGCCAAAAAGTTTCAGCGAGAGAAACAAGTACTAGAAAATGTCACCACAAACCAAAAATAAACCAAAAACAAATTCAAATAATAAAAAATAAAGCAACCAAAATGAGTAAAAGTAAATAATATGAGGAACAAAAATAACTGAAGAATAACGTATAAATTTTCTTTTAAATCAAATAGAAACGCAAAAAAATACTAGCACAGGTTCATTTTCCTTTTTTTCTTTGGGTCCTGTGCTCCTTGTGGCTATGTCCCTTTTTTCGTACAAGTGGCCACCGCAGAAGAAGAAGCAGAAGCAGCGGCATTTGGGCCACTTCATTTCACTTGAGAAACATATTGAGCCGCCGGCCCTTGAGTGTGCGCCAAGAGATAAGCGCAATTATATGGCCTCAAGTGGCGGCGAGCCGATTTGCTATGGTCCATGGTCTGGTCGTGGTCTCCACGCACAACAGTATAAATTAGGTAAAAATCGTAACTTATGTGACGTGGCCTTCATTGAGACAAATGCGGAACAGCTTTCAGCCTTGGATTTAAGTGCACTTTTCTCGCTATCTCTCTCACACTCACTCTCTCTCTCTCTGTGTGTGTGGTTAGAGCACTTTAAATCTATAGATATTTGAACAAATATATTTATATAGTATATATGGCATTCGAGATATTAAAAAGGTATCCTTGCGAGGCAACAAAATGCTTGTGACCTTTTGGCATGTCACATTTGTCTTCAAGTGCTCGTTATGGGCAATTTTTGGCAACTGCTTTCGAGTTTTTGTCTTTTGTTTTCCAAGCCGCATGCTGTGTGAGTGTGTGTGTGCAAGTGGGTGTAGCCTGTTGTTTGCTGTCCTTGCGACAAGTACTCTTTGAGGTAGCCCGATGGCATGTCAAGACTTGTGGCCTGCCAAGCAAATTATTGCTGAAAAGTGAAACGTTGACAAGTGTCTCACATTGAGAATGAAGCACTCCAGTCGTCAATATACTGGACACAAGAAGTTTAGAGAGCTCAAAGATGCCCAAAAACTAAGACGAAACACGTGCCGGCATTATTAACTTTTATGTTCAAGTGTTTGAACACAGCGATGAGAGCTGTTGGAGTAAAGAAGATATAAAACTATTTACCAACGTTTTTCAAAAATCATTTATTTTACTTTGCATTCGTTCTGTGAAAATTCATAATAAATTAAGCTAAAAAAAATATATATATTTTTAAACCTTGTTATTAAAATTGAAACATATTTTGGTTTGGTTAGGTTTTAAGCATTTCGCTGAGTGTATGCCACATCATTAAAACAAACGTCTAGCCGCAATCCTTTACTCTTGCATTAACTCAACCGAATTGTTGAGTTGGGTTTGAGGTCGAATCGTGATTTTGTCTGCCAAGCCACGAATTTTGATGATTTCTTTGTCGTTGTTAAATATTATTATGCGTACGGTTAAAAAGTTCAATTTCTGTTGTCGCTTCGTATGCTGTCTCCATTTTCTCTTTGAGGCACCCAAAATATTATTCGTTTATTTGCACAGCCTGCTCGTCAGCGTCTCCTTGTTGTTGTTGTTGCCGTCTACTTGGCACCGGCGTCGTCTGCAGCCGCACCCAACCCCCCTGCTGCTGCTTGCCTGGGTTTTTTTTTGGGTTTCTGTGCGTTTGCCAGACGTTAGCTAGCTGGCTTTCCCCGCCGAGCCGAGCTCCATGTGCGTGGGTGCGTATGAGTGATATTTTTTTTTTGGTGTTCGCTTCGTAAATGCTGGCAAACATAAAACATCAAATGTAAATTGAAAGTCGTTCGTGTGTGAAACTGAATGTGTCATCAGTTGAAGCGTTTATCATTTCTTACAGCTTTTGGCTTTGGGCTTACTTTAAGAAGTGAGTTTGTTGTTGTTGTATTTTATTTGCCTGACGCGTCAAGTTGCCTTTAAAAAGTATGTGGAGCGGGTGTGCAGTTGGGAGTGAGTGGGCGTGTCTAAGTTGTTTGCTGTTCTAGTCGGCGAAGGCATTGACTGTGCAATGTTTTGTAAAATCTTTTATTTCCTCACCGAAACGCCCCTTGGTGCGCCACGCCCTGGCCAATCGGCGCAGATATGCGACACATGTGGTAGCAGCATCTTTTGGTGTTTGAGTTTCTAGTTTGCTTGCTTTCATGTAAATATGAATGCGAAGTACTTGAGCGTAAACAACAGCGACATTCCGAGGTTGTCGTCATCTGGCTCATTGAAATCTTATACAAAGAGCTCAACAAAAAAAAAGAGAGGTAAAATTGAACAAGGCAGAGTTAGAGGGAGTGTGAATATATCATATATCAATGGGTAAAGCTTAAAAAAAATATTTTCCAAAGTATTGTATGCAAGAAAAAAAATAAAATGTATAAAATTAAATTTAATTTGAATTTCAAAATATAGAAAATATTTATTTTACGCTATAAATATTTATTGCATATTAAATATTTATTGCCAACTAAAAAAGAACTCATCTATGACTAATTATGGATTTAATAATATTTTCCAACGATCATAATTCAATGCCCAACAAATGTTAGATAATAATAGCAGTTTTTTAACAACTAAATATATTTGGAGTAGGCAATTTAGTGATATTAAATATTTGAATTTTTGCTTTTGTCATTTACTAATTATAATGTTGCCAAGGCCAACAACAAACGGTCAACCAATTTGCCAATTTCTGTCCCCTAAAGCATTTAATACACAAACAAATACAGCAACAAATGACAATGCAAAAGCGATTTTATTGACAAAAGGCCGAAACGCTAAAAGCCATTTCGTATGGACAATTTTTGGCTTTTGTTGTGTGTTTACAAATTATTTACAAATTAATTGAAAATTACGCAATTAACAAATGTTGCGTCTCTTTCGCTATTACACAGTCTCTCCGTCTCTTTCTTCTCCTTCGCTCATGCAATATTTTGCATGCCATACAAATGTCAAACAATTGCGAAAATGCTAAAATGCGTTTCAGCTGTCAACTGCAGCAGCAGCAACAGCAACAGCAACAACAACTGCAACAACAACTGCAACAGTGTCTGCGAAAAACATCTGCCAGCTGTGGTTACCTTCTACTGACACAGTTGTCGTGTTGTCGTTGTTGTTGTTGTTGGTTTTGTTGGTGTTTTTGGCGCACTAACTTCATGTCAATCCTTTGTGGCTTTGCCAGTCGTTTAATTTGAATTTAAAATGTTACTTCCACATTTTTGTTTAGCTCTCCTTCGCCCCAGCACTCATTTTCCACTTATTTACAATTACCACATTTTATTATCCCCCCGTCGTGCCACGTGCCCCTTCGCTGCCCTCACTAACTGCATTTACATTTTGCCATTTTATTTACACTCCTGTTTATATTTGTCACACTTTTGTCTTTGTTCGCCCCCCCCCCGCTCTTGTCGTACATTTTTAAATGCATTTTTGTGTATTTGTCAAGGGCCTGAACCTCTCTCTCTCTCTCTCTCTCTCTAACCACGATGCCCAGCTACCCTATGCTATTGTGCTGCTATTGCCCTTCATGCCCAGCTGGTAGATTTTGATTGTATTTTTGTGTTGATTTTGTTGCAATTTTAATTACTTTAATGAAAGTTTTAATTGCAAAATAGCAAAAACGCAGATACACAGCGAAAGCTAGAGCGAGAGCGAGCGTAATGAGTTTCTGCGGTCTAAGAAAGGTTGGCAGCTCCGACAGTTACGACAATGACAACGACTACGACTACGAGGACAACTTCAGCAACAATTACAAGGAGAACAGAATATAGAGGAACTGTTAAACAAGCAAACAAGCACAGAAAATCACTTTGTATTCTAAGTTGTTCACGATAGGTATTTCAGCGGAGCTAAAACAATTGATTGATATGGAAATCAAGCAAAAGCTTTTAGTTACACAAGCAAAAGTTGCACAACTAACTTTAAGGCGCAAGGCTTTCAAGTACTATTCAATACTTAACACAAAGGACAAAAATGTACTTTATTCTGTGAATGCAACTACTTTCAATTAAAATGGCTTGCAATAAAATCTTGAAATGATTGGAAATATAGCTCGTTAAATGTTTCGTTGACATGCTATTAAAATTGATTTTTTAATAATATATAGAGACAACAAGAACTACTTCACTGCCATTCGACTTCAAGTTATGGCATATATAGACAAATATGTAATGGCCTGTTAGCTAGTTTGTCCTCTGAGTCATAGTCAAGGGGCAGGCTTAGAAGGACAATATTAAAAACATTTTTAGTTGAGAGTCTGACTCAGGCCAATGCCTGACCCACAAACTCAGGCAAGCAAAGCAGCACAAAGAGTCAAAATCTGTATGTGTGTGTGTGTGTGGCAAAAACGCATGTCATACTCGTCGTACTGTGTGTGTGTGTGTGTGTGCGAGAGAAATCGTTTAAATAAAATATGCACACAATTGAGAGACCGCAGGGCACTGGGAAATGAAATAAGTGAGCCGTGGCGACCAGGCAAAGAAATAAATACAAAACTCATAGATAGAAAAACCAATGCAACAAACAACAACAACAAGAACAGCAACAACAACATCAACCACAAACAGCACAAGCAGCTGCAACATCAACTGAAATGTAAGACTGCAAAGTCAATGAACTGCAACAGATATATGATACAGCAAAAAAAAAAAAACTATAAAAAAAATAAACGAAACGAAACGAAACAGAACTTAAGAATAAACAACAAAACACCCCCAAAAAAAGGAAGCATCTTTGAGCTGTGTGCAGAAACTGTGACTTTGATGACGTCGTTTTGAGTGTTGTTCAGCAGCGGAAGAATAACTCTTATTTTGTAATTTATATGCATAAATAAAGAAAATATAGATTTGTATTCCTAGTTGTCAGTTGTGCAAGAGCATATGAGTGTGTGAGTGTGTGTGTGTGTGTGTGTGTGTGTTGATGTACTCTTGTGTGTTGAGTGTTTGCAACTGGAGTGCAGATACGACAACGATGCGAACCATTAAAGAAAAAGGCAAAGCCTTTAAACCAAACACAATCATACATACAACCAAGTACGTATACGCAGTGTTGGCAGTGTCGATAGTTTCTTCTACACTATTTATATATTTTAAACCACTCTTTAGAGCTCTCTAAATGTAATCATAATAAAGTTATATATTAGTTTTTTTTCTCAAATTTTCTTAACGATAATTTCATTATTTTACCTGCAGTTTCAAAAATCCATTGAATACCCAAAAGTTTTGTAATTGGACAATTTAATGTCTTTCATTTTCGGGCCACTTCTTGTTTCATTTCCTGCAAGTTTGAGACTCGTTAAAAGCATGCGCCGTCGACTTTGGCCATAAAGCGCATTAATGCGCCTTGCGTACTAAAACCTTTGAAGGGAGAAAGTGGCAAGAGAATTGGGGTTAAAACGTAAAACAAACTACGAAAAAAAATACTTTTACGTATGCACAAACAGAAAAAAGCTTGAAAACTTAATGCATTTTATATACACTCTCCAACAAGGAATCTTAGAGAACAGAAGTTTTTTGGGTCAAATTTTCAATTTCAGAATAAATAAAAATATTTAAATATTAATAAATAAATAATAAATAAGTAATTACAAATGATTTTCCATAGATTTCAAAGGACATGATATAAACGTCATACTTTCAAGTATAGAGTAACGAATAATATACGCAAAATTGCATTTTTTGGCAACATGCTTTTAATTGCACTTTGTATGTGCTCATTACCTTAAATTGAGAGCGAGACAGACAGAGAGAGAGACAGCTGCTGACTCTTTCTGGCATTGGCAGCCTTTTTAATGCAAAACTTGGCAGCTTCTTTTGGACAATTTTTACTTGCCCAGCATTAAAATGCACAAAAAAAGTCAATGCAAAAAAAAAAGAAAACAATTAAACAATTAAGAGAAGGAGAGACAAAGAGAGAAAGGGTTTACATGTGTGTGAAAGTGTGTGTGTCACGTTTTGTTGTAAATGTGCGCTAAAGTAGCAAAGCGAATGGAAAATTGGAAAATTGGAGAACGAGAATGAATGAAAATGATATTGCCAAAAGCGTTACGAAAAACTTTTAGCGACGAAAACAAGCCGAAAAGGGGAGCCTGTGGCACAAACACACATACACACACATGAGTATGTATGTGTGTGTGTGTGTAAGTCAGTCTATGTGAATTTTATTTAAATGCAAGTAAAGACTGGCAATATAATTAAAGTGTGGATTGAAGTTATTTTTGGGCGTAAGTAAAAGACAATTAGGAAGTGGTCCTTATGGTAGCCGAAGAGGAGCGGGGAAATGGGCGAGTTCTTTACGGATATGCGTAATTTCAATTAAATGAAAGCATAGGGAATACCCCTACTACCATCTGCCATTTGCAGCTTTTGTTATTTCTTTTATTTCCCCCCTTTTTTTTTAGTTCTTTTCGTATACTTTGTTGGCCCTTTGGCTGTTAATACTATTATTTTTTCATTTGCAGCAACACACGCGGATTAGTGTTGAAATGGAATCGAATTGAATGGAAGGGGCGCCACGGAAGGGGAGAGTGTTAGTGTGTGTGTGTGTGTACATTTGTGTCTGCATTTGCCTTTGGAGTGATTTTTAATTAAAGTGCTGCGTTAATTGCATTAATCTCGGTGTTTGCATGGGCGTTAGTTGCACACACCACACTGCAAGGGGAAAATGGGGAAGCGAGGGGGACAAAAGGAGAAAGAATGGCTAAATTTAAGCAATATGCATTGCATATGCAAATATTTGAGAGCAATCGTACTGAAAGCAAACAAAAAAACAGGCAAAAAAATATAATAACAAATAAATCAATTAAATAAGTGACATAAAAATAAAAGAAATGGCTCAAATAGAGCAACAAGTGTTATTTGCTATTTGTGTGCCATTTACAGCAATAAGGAACATTTTTGACATATCAAATATTTAAATATTACAATATTCAATTATTATTTTATAGGCAAAACGAAAATTTCTCAGCTTTAATATTTATTTATTTATTAAAAAATATATAATATACAAATATTTATTAATAATTATATATCAGAAACTAAAGAAATTTATACAAATAAATAAATAAAAATATTCAAAGTTAATATTCTAAAAGTATTCAATGAAAATTGAGGTTAAAAACAAAGCCAAAACAAGTAAACAGGATCTAGTCGAGAAATCCAGACTAGACTATGCCCTGAAAGTAGATATGTCGATATGTGTGTGTGTGTGCGATTTCTATAGCAAATTTTACAGATTGTCATTATTTCGATTAATGTTAAAAGTTTTCCAAATTCTAGATTTTCTTGTTATCGATCACATGTATATATCGGAAACGGAAAGAGTTATCGAAAATTTGAAACAAATTTTTACGGCATAGGGATTAGGCGAACTTTTGTTTCAAATCTAATCTACTGTTCATTATATGATAAACTATCAATATTTAAAAAATCTACGCAAAATTAAAAATTAAATTAGTTGTTAGTTACATTTATGAAATTTATTATCTTATAATTGCAGCTGGTTTCGCTGACTTGCCAGACGTCGGTCGGCGCAAGTGGTCCAAACACAATTGACATTTATTGGCCAATATATATTTATAAGGCGTCCGCCCAAAGGAAGTGGCTGCCACGCAGACACAACACATTCAAACGCAGACAAAAGGAAAGAAATAAAAGCAATAATAAAAACTTGCTTCATATATATATATACACATTATATATATATATCTGAATGTCATCATTGCTGCATAAGAACTGGCAGCTGACTCGTATGCAAATGTTAAGCAGGACGACAACGAGAAGGACAACAACAAGCAGCACAATGTCGTCCTGTGGGCAACGTGGGCGTGCCCAGACCTTGCCTTCAACGGGCACTAGCTGTATTTGCTGGCTGGCCTTGCTCGTTCTATTAATGCTCGTGCCGGGTAAGTAAATGCTATAAAACCAAATAAGAACACAAAAAAATAATATAAAAAGAAAATCTTGAGAAATCGAAATTCTAAGCAGCAAAACACGAAATGTTTTTGCCAAATCGAAGCTAATTTTGCAGAAGATTTACGCAAAGACCAACACAAAAACTTTGTGACGAGTTATTTAGAAAAGTTGCAAAGCCCAACAACAAATGACATAAAACTGACAGCCACGCAGAGCCGACGATAATTAATTTTTAAGCTGCACAAAATGAAGCTCGGACAAGTGACAAGCAAAGAGATACTGAGTGGGAGAGGGTACGCAATCAGTGGGAAATGTTGATGGGTGCGGGGGCGGGGGCGAGGCAGAATCAATCGTTCGTAAAGTAAACAAATATTATTTTTCCGCAAACATTATTTTTCATCAGCAACAGTAGAAGCAGTAACAACAACAACAATAATCAACGATGACAACAAATATTTTTCATAAATGCGCGCATTCATCTGCATAAAACGATGACCGGGGGGTTGTTCAAGTGAAAGATAGATTGATTGTGAGGGGGGAGGATAGGAACACCAATTTGAAGACTCGAGCTTGCAGTGTACCAATTGACGAGGGCTGCTCCAAACTTGACCAACAATATAATAAACCTTACTTTATTGTAAACTTTACTTTTTTTAAAAAATATTTTAATATAAATATTCTGAATGTATTCGAAATCTTTAGCTAACGCATTTGCAGGCATTAACAGTACAATTTTCAGCTACTATTAGTATCTTGTGGTTAACCCTCGACATAATAGTTATCATAATAATAATAATAATACTAAGAGGAAAGCCGAAGCTCATTGCTTTGCTCGCAAAGAACTCGAAATTTTCCCCCGAAATGATGATGTTGCAAAAGGAACTATGAGATACTTAATATCCATCCACTGACTGCTATTTTCTATTTTGTTGTTGTTGTATTACTTATTTCGTTTTTGTGTGTGGCGCTATGAAAATGCCAAAAGGCACGCGGCAAAAGAAAAGCAGACAGCATAGCACAGCACTAGTGTAAACAAGTGGCAGCAGCAACCAAAACCAAAACGACAAACAGCAACAATAACAACGATGAGCGCTGAAAGCAATTGCTGCCTAGAGAATACTTCATAATTTTTTGCGTGATAAAGTCGCATTTGCTGGGATTAAATAAGATTTTCTTGCAATTACCCCAACAAGTGCAGAACTTTGTTCATTTTGTTTTTGGCTCGCTTTTTTTTTTTGTTGCTTTCAATTTTGTTTTGTATTGATTCGAAGCTGAAAATGCGAAGCTTAGCCACAGCTTCATCGATAGTTTCTAATTTATGCCCAAAACAAAAGGTACGGTTCAAATTTTTGGGTCCTTGGCGATTTCATCTGATGACTCTGGCCAACATGCAACATGTTGTCAGCATCAAATGCACTCATTGAGTAGAAGACAGACATGAACACGAATCATTAAGTTGCTGATTATTAAATGCTCTGGCGAATGCTTCATTTAAAGTTTTAATCTGAGTTAAAAAAGTTTTTTCACAGCGCGTAAATCAACTTAGTAAAGTTTTTGCAACTTAGTTGAACAAATAAAATATATTACAGTCAATTTTAAACAAAAAGCTATTTTATAGACAAATACATAAGCTATTCTACTATTCAGTTTATTTTCATTTTTTTTCTACTTGGATTATAATTTATTGTAGCTTAATTGTTTCTAAAACGTTTCTTACTTAACGACTATGTCGACTATACCCTCTGATAGGGTATAAAACAAAAACAATGCTTTAAATTGGCTTCAGCATTCAGGTTTGTGCCTGTTTGGCTCGCTCTGTGCAGGTTGCTGGCCTATGGAAAATTGAACACAGCACACATACGCACCGTTGTACAGTGCTCTGTTTGCCAAGCACCTAAGTCTCCTGGTTGCGACATACCCCTTTTGACGACGAACACAAAAACAGCTCCACTTTGCATATCACACGAACTTGCACTTTGCAGCTGCCATTTCTTTTCTTCCCATATCGTTTGGGGTTGGGGAAGTGGTTCTGGGATTGTGTTTTGTCTAGCAGACATTTGCCGTTTACTGTTTTGACATTCCAACTTGGTGCAGCTGATGGGAAAGACAGGCACCAACGGCCTGACTGACAACCCCATTTTGTCATTGTGTCATCAACTATTGTGGGCGAAAGTGTGCGGTTCCTGTCACAGCCTGTCTCGTTGGAGCTGCCTGTCTCTGCCCCAAAAGGTAACTCTTGAAAGCAAGCTAGGTACGTTTACGAGGCATCAAGATTTAAGCTCAGCTGCAAATAGATTTTCCTTTTTATTAAAAGCTACTATGCCAAAATATACCACAATATATAAGTCAATAAGAAGTTCAGTACAAACAAAAAATAATGTTCTATATGTAGTTGTTAGCTTGTGAAAGTATTTGCAAAACGATAGCTTGCACTTTATCGAGCAGAAACTGCATAATATAGCATTTGAACTCTATTCAATTTTATTTGCACTATAAATTTATGAACTGTAAACTAAAAAATATAAACGGAATCTTATAAAACTACAAATTTATTTAATACGGATTATCTTTCTCATACTTAGTTAAGCTTACTGCAACGAAATAACAAACAACTTAAGTTGTTAAAAGTTATTAAACCTGTTAAGAAACGATGATATTTTACTTATATATTTATCTTGATGTTAATATTTTGTTGCCTTATTTTTATGTTTTTATTTGCACATATTGATTTAATTTTTTCGTAAGCACATTACGTGTATATATCAGTTTTAAGGAGCCTAGCGTTGTTGGTCGGGAGCTGAGCTGGAATTGAAATGATATTTTAATAGTAAACCCGAGGAACAAAATGTTGGAAAATTTGCATTTAATTTGCACAATTGAAAAGAAAAAAGTTGAGCTGAATAAAAATATACAAAATGTTGTGTACGTTTTTGTATTATGAAAAAGTTTTGTTATTTTTGTGATTCCTTTTTTTGTTAGGGGGGAGGGGGGTGTGCACTTATGATTGTGTAAGCTTGTGATATATATACTATAATGGAATAGCAACACGCAAATAACGCACACAAACAGCTGAAAAAACAGGCTTAAAATCTCATATTTCAGCTCCCTGTTCCATGCATTATTTTCTTATGTTTTTTTTTTGTTGGCATATTTCAACAGCAACAGCAACAACAAATAATTGCAACAGCAACAAGATGGTCAATGTACCCGCAGTTGTTTTCCGTGTTGTTGTTGTTGTTGTTTGTGTCATTGTGTTTTATTTTGGTTATGAAATATGAGTCAAGTTTTCAATGCATTCCGGATGCATTCATTACCGTTGACGACTGGCTGTGGTGCGTGTGCGCGACAGACAGAAAGAGAAGGAGAGAGAGAAAGGGAGGAAAAGGAAATGGAAGCAACGAACTTCATGCATACACATGTTGGCCATTATGCAACTTTAAGTGTGTGTATTTGTTTGTATGTGGCTCGTCGCCTCAGTTTTTGGATATTTCTCTTTTGCTCTTTTTTAACATTTATAACAAATGCACACATACGCACAAGCTTTATGTTCTCATGCATATGTATGCGTTTGTAAAAACCACTACACATAAACACAAGCATAACAACTTCCACCCACCGAAGACACAAAAAAAAAAGTAAATGAAAAGCAAAACTTTACTGGACTTGTAGCAATGAAAATGCCATAAAAGACTTGAAACTCATATAAATTAGGATTGAGTGTAAAAGTTGATATGAAACAATTTCTAAAACGAATTAAAGAAAAACATAAAGGTTATAACTTAAGTAAAAGTTCGCTGAATGTTTGTGAAAACAATATTTTGTTAACAAATGTTCCGCTTACATTTTTGTAATTGCTTTTTTTACTCAACAAATGAGTTGATTATCAAATGGATTACGAGAAATTATCCCTTTTGTTTGCTTTGGCCCCAAAACTTTTCTCGACTGATTGGTTAGCAATATTCCGCCCTTGTTGATGTCTAAAAACGCTTCTCAAATACCATAATTTCTTAATCTACATCAACTGTTGACAGTTTTATTAAAGAAAAAATAAAGTTGGAAAAAAAAACTTTGCAAAATGTGAACAAATGAACAGAAAACGGAAGTTGTATGACCGAGAAAAAAAAGCGAAAAACAAATTCGATAAAAAAAAACACACACACAACCCAAAAGATGTGTAAATTAGTTCGCGTTCGCTCAGATCGGGGCAAGTGCCAAATGTCGCAAGACCCAAAAAACAAAAACAAAAACAAAATGTGGAAGACAAAGCCCTGGAATATGTTTTAAGTTGCCAGCGGTCGCTGTTTGTATTGATGTTTGTTGAAGTAGAAATGAGAAAACTTTTGGGGATCCAAAACGCAAACGCAAACGCAAATGGAGTGGGTTGGCGAGGTGTTAGGGGTGTGAAAGGGAAAGAGTGATGACGCTTATTTTGTGTTTGTTGCCGCACTGAGGCGAGTGCAGAGTTTTAGTTTAGCAAAACACGCTGCTGCTGCTTTCATATGCGTGGGCGAAATTCGTCGAATTTGTTTGTTTTTCGTGCGCAGGCATAAAGCACATAATAAGGGACGAAAAAGTAACAGGAGGCAGACGTAGAGGCTGAGTGAAACTAATGTAATGGAAATTTGAAATTATTGCAAATAAATGAAAACAGATAAATATACACAGAGCATTCTTTTCCTCCCCAACTCTTGAATCTGTGGGTGTGATTTTTTCGAGGGTGCGTAGGCCACAAATGTAAGAGGATATTACGCATTTAGGGTGTTGCCTGCCAAGTGGTATATCACATACAATTAAAGAATGTAATACGATTCATTTATAAATAAATGTGTGTTCTATTATCCACTTACCTTATGATAAATGTATCTAACTAATTGCTTTATATATTTTAATTATTTAGGCTTTTGAGAGAGTGTATTTATTCTATTCTCTACTTACCTTATGATATATAATTGTTTTAATAGATTTTTATATTACTTAAGTAAGAAGTTTAAAGTTTTCTGTTCTAAAAGTTTCCTTAAATCGTTTCGAGTTTCTTTTGCATTCTTCAACCATAATACACTGATACATTTAGTAAGCTAAGTCTTGGAACGGCAAGTGTATGGCAAGTTCGATGCGTTTCTCTTGTGTTTTTCTGGTCTTCGTTTCGGTTAATGGCGTGTAAGTGTACAAATTGCCTAGATTAGTGCCCAAATTAAAAGTGAAATTGAAATAAATTAAATATTTGCTTACACTCTAAAGGCAATCGGAGGCTCTAAGCTCGACACGACTACTTAGCCCTGTCCCCAGCTTGGTCGTTGGCATTGTTTACATTTATTTTTATATTTTTTTTTGTTTCTTGTTCGGAATTTATGTGCACGCTTTCAGGGTGCTTTTTTATGCCAAGCAACATAGCAGAGTGGCAGAAAAGGAAGTGGAAAGAGCAAGAAAAGTGTTTATTATTGGCATGGAAAATCAATTAGCGCAGAGTGGAGCGCTTATTATGACAATATATGTACTATGTATGTTAAGTGGGTAAGGTTATTCTCCTTCTCCGGGGCTCTGCAATAAGTAGCTAATTAAATGCTGAAACATTTTTTAAACAGCAAAAGTTATGCTCAGATTTAGTAGGGAATTTCTTCGTGCTGGTATGTTAATTTATCCAATAAATTGAATGTTATATTAGTATAAAACCCCAGATTTCTAATGGTATATGATTTTTGTACGTTTTTAAGAAATGCAATCTTTAAATGATTATAAAATTCTGCTTACAACATGGAAAGTTTTACATAATAATCTCGCTAATCCAATATCAAAAGATGTGCTCCGTGTGGTCCTTGCAACCGCAGCGAAGGATGTTGTACACCTGTCCTCGTTGTCGTCGTCGACGCCAATGGCGTCAGGATAAATGTTTATGTTATGACATCTTTAAATTTTAAGGTGCATTAGTGTAAAGTGCTTTTTTCGCCAAAGATGTAAAAGAATGACGGTGAAAAATGTGCAGGATGAGTGCAGAAAATGCTCTTAACACTTTCATTTTTGGTCTACTCTGTGTTTTCATGTATGCGTGTGTGTGTGTGTGTGTGTGTGTGGGTTGCATCGGTGTATGAGAGTGTGTGCATTAGGTTTTAGATTATCACCCGACATTTAAAATGGAATTTCCTAAAAGCCATTAACTTCAATTTATTATAGATTTGTCAATTTGCGAATAGTTTATGAGATCTAAAGATTTTATTATGCAATTCAATAAGAGGGTTTTTTAAATAAAAATTCAACGCTTAGTCCCATGCATGACTTTATTTTCAAATACTTCAAGTTGTTATTAAATGCTTGGCATGCCAAAAATATTTCTCGTACATTACAAAACAAACCCAGAATTTTTTTAAAATAATATTTGATCTTAAATAATGTTACTTTAAACAAAATAAATCCTTAACTAATACGAAAACATTTCTGAAATATATTTATTATAATATTTTAAATTTCAAATATGAAAGATATGTATCGCAAGCACTTCTGACAACTTTGTCGCCTGTGCTTAGCAGGTGTGCAGCTTCGGTGAGGTAGTTTTTTTTGTGACTGTGTATTTTTTTTTTTTGTATGCTTTTGTAAAATTTAGCACAACATCCTCTGGCTGCAGTTACTTGCATCAGCTTCGCCTACATTAAGGCATCACCACACAGCACCACTGTTCCGAGCGTTGCCACAAAATGCAATTTATACATTTCCGTTAAGCGAAATAATTTTTCTCACACACTTCGTTTTGCTTCATTCTTTTGCTTAGCCTGCTGGATTGTCTTGGCAACAAGTTTTTGCTTTTAGTGAGAAATAACAACTTTGCTTCGTACACACATTTAGGCCAAGTATGCTGCGCCACTTATTTGGAGACCTCTCAATAGCTAATTAGAATGTCGCTAGATGCCGGAAATTTCAAAGGCAAACATACAATGTGTGTGTGTGTGTTTGTGTGAGCCAGCTACAAATCACGCTGTTAATTTATGGGCCGCGACTTTTGGCACGCGCCAAAAGAAAAATATTTAATTTTCCAAATCAATAAGCACGCTGATTGCATTGGGGCGACAATTGGCAGATGCCACTCGAAGCAATAAATCTGCAAAAGACAGAGAAGCCGGAAAAGAAAACGCGCCGCGAAAGTGTTTGACTTGAAAATACCCCGTCAAAGGAAATTGAAATTGCAAGCGATAAAAAATCTGAAATTATATGATAAATAATCTAACAAAACTTTATAATATTTGGCTATTATTTTTGTAAATTAACTTTCACTTATTTATACAAGTTCTTATCATTTGTATTGCGTTAATTTTTCATCATTCGTTTAAGCATTTATTTAATTTTATATAGACGAAAAAAAAACCCAATCTTATATTAAATTAAAACTTTCTCAGCTGCTTGGTATCAAAAAAATTGCAGCGGAAAAAAATTCGCTTGCATTTTTCTTTTTTCTGAGGCGATATCGAATCCCAGCTAACGTTCTAGTTGTTGACCACATCAACAAGAACAACAACAACAACAACAACACGAAGAGGAAGAAGCAAAGACGACTGTCAATGTCAACTCGTATGACCATGAAGTAAGCGAAAAGAAATAATTGAATTCCCCAAACGCCAAAGTGGAATTTTAATTTGCACCCCACAAAATGGTTGTCTGCCCTGCAGACCCTTGCCCCTGCCCCCGCCACCCCCTTCTCGGCGATGAAGCGAAGCGAAGCGCTGATTGCTGATCAGTATGCAAAATGTGTGCGTGCCAAAATCAGCGTAAGCTTCTGGGTGAACAAGGGGACAAGAATATGAGTATCGAGTATTGAAATGCTTGTTGGGGGGGTGTGTGGGTGGGTTGATGGAAGGTCGCACATTTTCACACGTACTTTGAGCACACTACGAATTGATGTCTTTGAAAATTAGCAGTGTCTGTAGTAGTACGGACAAATGGATAAGTAAAAGAATTTCATTCAACGCCCAAACAATTCGATTCGCATTGCGACACCTTTCGTAGTATTAGTGTATATTTTATAAAAAAAAAAGACGGAGCCTGAAAGTATGCAATGCAATTTGTATGCGCGAATGGGTTGCAATTTATTTCAATGTTAATCTCACAAATATTTGTGCAAACAAACAAATAACAAAAAGGAGAAAATAATTGAAATCAATTTGGCAATGTCAGAAATTTTGGCACCTGTCGGAATTCGGAATTTGGCACTGTTAGCATTTGCCTTAATATTTATTTGTAATTTATACTTGGTGTTTTGAGCTTAAACTTCAGTTATGTTGAACTACTTTTTAAAATGTCATACTGAAATAATGGAGATACGAAATAGACATAGTTCCTGATCAACTCAAGTGCAATAATTCAAAATATGTGTGGCTAGAAAATCATAAGTTAACAATTGAGCTTAAATTATGAATTAATTAACAGAAATGCCAGCCAAAAATTGTTCAGCACATTGAATATTGAAGACGAAGCAAACTGTGGCACAATATTTTCATATGCAATCAAATTTTAAATAATGACAATTTTGCTAGCCCAAATTCTGTAATCCTCTTGTTCATTAACGCAATTCGATTGCCTCTTACAAGAATTTCGAATCCCTACTGTGCACAGTGTGTGTGTGGGTGTTTAGGTGTATATGTATGTGGGTGCGAAGAGAACGCAGCAAATGAACATTTGGTCAAGCTGCCGTTACACTGCCTCATTCATAGCAATTAAAATAGTCAGTTATGCATGGTTTTGACGCAATAGCCGGCCCAGAATCAAGAGGAAGCGGATCAATGGTCTAACTGCAAATGGGTTCTCCGAAACGTATCCAAGCAACACTTGTGCCTGTTCTTTGTCCTGGCATTCAAGCATCCTGTGGCTGTGGATTGTGATTGCAGTTTGCAGTTTACAGTTTGCTATTTTGCCATTTGCATCGCGCCGATTGCATCGTATCGGGCTATGGCAGCAGCAATAAACCAAGCACGAAATTTGCCAGAAAGCTCCGCTCAGTAGCTGTACCTGAAACTGGAGGCAAGCACCTCAAAGAAAGCGAATCGCACATCAAAACGCAATAAGTGACCCATCGATTTGGCTGCTGTGGGGCAGAGCAACATGAAAAGCAACAGCAAATGAACTGTTGCCTTAATGGCCACAACTCGTCATATTTGCAATGGAAGTAAGATTACCTAAGCAGGTAGTCTGGTTAGCATTTTTGAATTTTCTGTGCAGCAGAGTAGAAGTAATCCGTTTAAGAAAGCTCGACTAGCACACACACATGTATTACCATCGAAGGGAGTTGCACAACTATTGCAAATGAAAATGTGAGCGTCAGCTTCAAAGAAAATGTGGAAAAAATAAAACGAATCCTAGTAAAATTATGAATGTGAAAATTTATAAATATGTTTGATACTCTGTCATGCAAGTACTACTGAAAGAAGTTTAATGAAACTTTACAAATAAATAGCTTATACATCAGAATAACATTTAGAATATATCTTTGAATAATATTGTGTGATTGGCTTTGCTCTGTGTCAAATTTCTAGCTTACATGTTGTTAATCAGAATTTGCTGTTTAATGTAAAGTTTCTTTTCTCAAAAATATATAATAATATTAAATAGTTAATAATAAATGTAACAGGATATTGAAGAATTTGCATTTAAGTTAAATAAAATGCTTTAAAAATAAATGAATGTTATAACAATCATAATTACAATACTGATTTTTAATGGTGATTTTTTCTAAATAACAAATAATATATAGATATTATTTCATTACAACTATACATTTCGCTTGCTTCAAATGCAAATTAAGAACCAGAAAACATTTGCTTGCTCTTGTTTGGCATGTTAATAACATATTTGCTTCAATTTGATTTATAACATTTGTTTTGTATGTAGCTGTGTAGGAATTTAATGTTGATTTATGACTCGTTGGATATTTTCTAATTGTGTAAATGTTTGGCATTGCTTTGGCTCACATCATCGATTGGTCATATATCATATTCAAGTTAAATTTCGCATTGATTTACAACAAATGAAGCGTTGACAGCCAGCTTGTGAGCTTTAACTTTACGAGCTGGGAGTTAAGGAAGTGAAACACACCCAGAATGAGCTGTCAAATGCAATGGAGTCGCTTACCCCGATTTACCTAGAGACCAGAAACATAACATTTCACACTGGGTCCTTTCATTACGCATACGACTTGTTGTCACAGACAGAAAACAGAAGCCAGCAATAGCCAGAACAACAATTTCCCCCGAATTCACTTTCATTTCGACCTTTGACATGTGTTGCCCTTTGGGGTTGTATCTCTTAGCTCTCGCCCACACTCTATCGCACTTTCTTTGTCCTTATACCCTTTGTATTAATTGCTGTGACATACTATTTAAGTTGAGATTTTATTGTCCGCTGTCAGATACAAGTTTTAGCTTTAGTCTTATTCATTTATTGCCAGCCAGTTGCTGCTTTGTTCGGCCAAATTGATTGAATTTACTGCTTAAAGCCAACTGGGCTGGCCATAAAGACAGAACATTGTCTCTGTCCACCACTATCTCTCTCCCTCTCTCCCTCTCTCTCTTTATCTCAGAGAGTGTGTGTGAGCGCGGTCATTTCATTTGAAATCCCAGCTAGGATTTGTAATGAAGATATATTTACACACACACACATACAGAGAAGAGAAACACGCACGCAGCAAATCACTTAGTTTCACATTACAAAGCTATCCTGACAAAACGAGCAGGAACTCCTTTGGCTATGGCTCACTGCTGCTTGCTGTCCGATGATACACTCATGGAACATATAAATTAATGAATTCGATGCTTATCAATAGCACACAGCACCAACTATGTGTGTGTGTGTCCATCTATTAGTTCGTTAGCTTTGTTTTTCGGCTTGTCGTGTGATTATGTTGAAGTGACTCGACTTAAGATTTGTGCGTGTAAGACATCTTCTCTCTGCCTGTGTGTTTGTTTTTTTTGTGCATTCGTCTTGTATGTTTCTTAAAGTCAACACTAAGACTTCTCGTTTTGGTTCTCCTCTTTCTTTCATTCATGTTTTTTTTTTTTCATTTATCATAGAACATTCATTTGATAAAAGATTTGGGCCCTCTCAATCATGCTTTTGTGTTTTGTGGCCAGGCATTACCCCTCCTGGTATTGTGTTTGTTTTTCGCTCGGATTTGCAATTTGTATTTGATAAGCAAGTCCTCGAGTGCTGCTCAGCCATAGTATCTTCTGTCTCTCCGGCTGAGCCCCGAAGCGTTCTCTAGCTTTTGGTCTTTATTACGGTATTTGCGTAAATCGGATTTGCAAACCGGAGATTTGTGTTAGTATAAACATATATAGTGCTGGCATTAGTTCAATCTTTTTAAATAGATAATAACATTAATTTATTATTACATTAACTGAAAACTTTGTTGGTCGGATAAACGTTTCCTTCCGAATATCAAATACAATGCTACAACTGCAACATTTTCAACTGTTAACCAATTTGTTCTTTATCTGAATACTTGAAATATATCCCATTCGACAATTCATAGAGCTGACAATTTTCCAAACCAATCAGTGGAGCGAATGCAATTCGAATGTTGTTAATTACAATATTGTTAACTGCGCAGTGGCTTGATGCCATTTGACAGAACCAAAATGTTATTAACCGAGAACAAACACAGCAAAACGGGGCATGGCTATATAAACTTGTATTTTCTTTTTGCAGCTGAAGGCTCTTTCAAATGGTATGTGTATGTGTGTATACATATATGTACTATATGCTGTATGTATCGAATTTTGTGCAGACATTGTTCCATCAAACAAACCAATTTTCGGTATTTTTACAATAACGTGCAACGTATTCCGTTGCCTGCCGTTGTTAACTGTAAACTGCAAATTGTCGGTTTGCATTTCTTTCTTTTTTTTTATGTATTTTTGTGTGTTTTTTGTGCCTTGTGCCAGACAAGGTAGCAAACAGAGGGAAAATGTGTTTGGCCTGGGTGAGAATGGGGATGAGGATGAGGAGACAGCTACACAGTTTACTGAACTGTCTGCCAAAGTCGGAGCATTCTTAATTAAGGCGTTCAGATAGCCGATGGACAATAAAAGGATTGCAGCATTTTTTCACCTTATGGGCCTTTGTGGAATACCCTTCATTAAAGTTAAGTAAAAGTTTAAGCTTGTTGAATTTGATAAGTATGGAGACAAGGCAATTCTGTTTTGGGTTTATTGATGGAAGTCGGTTATAATCGATATCTTAATTATTGAATATACTCATAAAATAGTTCACACAAATTACAGGGTATATCTCTATAGCTACAACTTTCATTGGGGCCAGGAAAACCCTTCATTAAAGTCAGGTAAAAAGTTGAGTTTGTTGAATTTGATTAGTGTGGATTCAAAGCAATTCTGTTTGATCAAAATCGATTATTATCGATATCATAAATATTGAATCTATGCATAACATAGTTCCCACAAAGTACAGGGTATATCTCTATAGCTACAACTTCCATTGGGACCAGGAAAACCCTTCATTAAAGTCAAGTAAAAAGTTAAGCTTGTTGAATTTGATTAGTGTAGAGCCAAAGCAATTCTGTTTCGAGATCATTGATCAAAATCGATTATTATCGATATCATAACTATTGAATATACTCGTAACATAGTTCACACAAATTACAGGGTATATCTCTATAACCACTATGGTCATTCATACTTTCGATTTTTTGTCTGCTATTGTTGCAGTTGTTTTTTATTTGGCTTAAATGCCAATGGACAGTTTACAATTTGCGCATTGGCCATAAAGTAAATACTATCCGTTGCAGTCTCAAAATATCAATTTATCTTCAACTCTCAACTCTCCCAGCGAAACTTCAGCTGCAGCTCAGCAAAAATTTGCATGCTTTGCATACGAAATGGTTATGGTTGCTCCTTTCCCTCAACGTACGACACGTAGCTGGGCAATTTTTCAGCCTGGAGTTTTGAATTCGAGTAGCTGCTACTGCTGCTGCTGCTGCTGCAATGACGATGCATAAGTAGCAACTATAAATACAACAACAGTAACAACAACAATATGAAGGAAGATGAAGCAGCAAAGATGGGCCATCACTTTTGGTAGATATGGGAAAAACTGTCTGAAATAAAATAAATTACTAAACAATGTTTTGGCCATAGATAGAACGAAAAAATAAAGAGAGAGAATGAAAACGAGAACGAGAGAAAGATCCTTCCAGTTTCATACCTTAGAGCAGCTGTCATTGTTGTTATTCCTGTTGTTGTTATTGTTCTGGAGTCTTGACGTACGTACTAGAAGGTTTTGGTAGCCAAAGCAAGCACTTTAATCTAAATGTGAATTGCACATTGGCAGTGAGGACTCGTAACACTCGACAGCTATGTTTTAGTATATGCACAACATTTTATATTTTGTTTATGGCACTCAAATGGCATTGTAATGTGCCAGCAAGGAGTGAGGGTTGAACACGAGAACTTCAGGACCATTCGCATATTGATTGCTTCACTTGATTGTTTTGACATTAACATTAAAGTAAAGCATCCAACCAACAGTTTTTATGCTTTTTTGAAACTTAATTATAGTTTGGAAATGGAAAAAAGGAGTTCATAACTCTTTTATTTGATATTCACAACTTTAATTATTTATAATATACAATATTCTAGGTATTTCTTTCCTTGCAAGCTCACAAGTTATTTTCCTCCCCACGAACTCACTTTATTTTTTCTCATTTAGTAAACCAAAAATCAAACTATAAATTTGACAGCAAATGAAAAATTGTTCAAATCATTTCACTATCTATCTTTGAAAGTAAAAATCAAACCAAAATATGAATATACAAATGTATCTATGTGTGTAGAACACATATATATTATTGAAAAATAACCGAAAATTCATTGAAAAATCTATCAAAGATAAAGCAAAGAAGAAGCTAACTATTTGTTCATGCATTTGACATGTCATCTCCATTGAGCGTGAGGAATACAAAAGAACAAAGAATCTAAGGCGATGGCAGAGAGAGAGAGAGACATGAAAATACAGTGCAAGGCTTTCATGAGTGTGTGCGTGTGTGTGCGACCGCCAAAGCGTCGCCAAAAGCATCGTCAGCAACAACGCACCGCCTCCAAACCATTAACCCACCCAAGTCTGAAAAACTTTTTTTTTTTTTTTTTTTGATAAAACCTCATTTCTATTGACAGAGTGAAAAAACTTGGGGGTCATTCACTGTTGCTGGCTTTTCATTTTGAATTTGTTTGACCACTTTATGTCTCTGTTTACCTATAATAAATTTATTGTGGGTTGCTGAATATAATTGATATGCAGCTTTAACAATTAAATAAACTAATAATAATAATGAAACATTTTTAAGTCTATCAAAAATAAAGTTGAAATCAATTAATTAATATAGAATTACAAATTAAAACATTTAAAAAAACGTGTTAAATCTACCATTTATTATTTTACGCTCATCTTTCTTTAACGGTCTAACCGTTGAGCCGCGAAATTCATTCGATGTCTTTTTTGAGCCCACTCCAAATATTTTGTTTTTTTTTAGTTTAGATATTTTCTGACCGTTGGGCACTGAAGTAGGTGAAGGGCACAAGTGGGCTTTTGGGATGCGTGAAGAGTTGGCTTTTAATAAAAAATATAAAAACCACTCACATTCATATATGCCTCGTTCAGTGTTCAAAGTTGTCCGTGAGTGCACCTGAATGACAACAGTAGCTGAAAACTCACATGCAAAATTCATTGAAACATATTCCATGTACAATTTTTTGTATTTCTATTTTATGCGAATATTTGCTATTCAAGTTGTTTGGGATAGCTGAATTTGATGGCTCGATTTGACGGTCGTCGAAAGAACCCAAATGGATTTTTGCATATATTAAAATTATATTTTTCGTGTTAATATTGCAAAAACATGAAAAATGCGTTTTAAACCTTTGTTCTTCTAATCATTTTTGTGGATTTCAAAACTTAAAAACTTATTTCATTAAGTTTGTTTCTTTTTGGGAGTTTTACGTTACTGTTTAGTCTGTAAATAGTATAAAGTTTTATTTCTTATTTACTTCAGATTCATAGCACAAAGGGGAACATAATATATGATATATTAAAATTAAAAATATTTTTTTATTTAGGTAAATATAACAAAATAAATACAAATGGGCTAAATATTTTATTTGATCAAGCTTGTAAAAGAAATATAACTTTATCTTTAACTTACAACTAATTAAACATAAAATGAATAACAAAATCATTAAATTTACATTAAAAAATATTTACTCCTGATATGGTATTAGATATATATTTAAAATTTATAAATTATCCGACAAATTTTAGCTAATCTAATATATTTCCGATTGGCCAACAGAAGCAAACATTTCCTTTTTTTTTCTCGGTTATTGTCACAGCATAGAAAACATGACAACAAACAAGTGTCTAGCGAGAAATTGCAGATTTTCATTTTGCATAATGCCACAAAGAAAAAAAAAAAGAAGAAAAACATGAATACCACAAAAAAAAACGAATATGTTTTTGTATTCTCATTGCACATTGTTGTTGTTGTTGTTTTTGTTGGGGCATTGCCAGCGATTCAATACAAATATGTACAATAATAATAAAATTTGTATGCAAAATAGGCATTGAGTGTTAAATGCATGCACTGAATGGCAGGATGGGTGACAAAAGGCTATTTCGGTGGGTTGGGAGGGGGCTGCGATTTACATACAAAAATATGCAGGCAGCGTGCATTGTTGTTGTTGTTGTTGTTGCTTCTGCTTCTGTTGTTGCCGGTTGAAAAATCGTAATCAAAAATTGCGCAATAATTTGCATGTTTATTTAATAGTCGAGCGGCGAGCGGCCTTCCCCCACCACACTCTTTTTCGCTTACCGCTAACCAAACAATTCACAAAAAGGACATTTGAATGTGTGTGAGTGAGTGTGTGTGTTTTGCGTTTCCGTTGCAGTGACAAACATTTTGTGGATGCGACAACTGCAAACTGCAAACTGCGTGCCTTTTTGTAGTATTTGTTTTTAGTTTTTCGCCATTTTTGGTTACTTACCTCACCCAGTCTCTGGTCTTAACCGACTCCGTCACATAGCGGCAGCAGCCGCACAATACTCATTATATTGTGTGTGTGTGTGTGTGTGTGTTTCTATCACTATGCTCTAATGAAATTGTCTGCGGGCAGCGCTTTTGTATGATCGTCCCCCCTTTGAGTCCAGTACCCCAGATTTTGCTTTGTTGTGTGTGTGTTGTCTGTGTTTTAACCATTGCGGCAAATGAAAAGTTTGCGGCAGATTTTGATGGTGCACCTAAAAATATTGAGCGGGCTTTTGTGTGGTACTCGAAACGTTTTTGTCAGACCAAAATCATTTGACCCCCAAATGGCATAAATATTTTTGAGGTTTGAAAAAATAGTATCAATATTAATACTGTTGAATGGAATGTGAATAAGTGTGTAAACATTTTCAATACCCATAGGATTATAACTAAAAAAGGCCCTTGAGAGTTTTGTATTGAATAAGCAATCAGAAGTTTAATGTCTTTTCGATCGAATTGTGCTGAAGAACAATATAATTTTTAAAGTTCTGGCAAAAGCAATCAATTCTACCGAATATTTACTTCTTTTTGTTGTTTTTGCCAACTCTAAAATAAAATTCAGTGCGCTATAGACACACGATAAATACAGTGAATACTCGAAACGTAAACAAACAACAAATATATATATATATATATATATATATATATATTGCCTTATCGTCATAAATGACTTCACACAGTGAGAGAGCGAGTAACACACAGATGCCACAATATTTTGACTGTTTTGTAATTTATTTGACATATTTATGGGGTTCATAAATACAGATACATATAAAAATGCGTTTATTTCGATTTGCTATATTTTTCTTTTATTCCATTTTTGAAGTTTTATGGCAAAACACAACAACATAAAGCAGCCAAAACACCAAAAATATTGTATACGAAAGCCTTCTTGTTGCTATTTGAAAGTTTGGACTACTTCCAAAAACGAGACAGCAACAACAACAGCAATACAATCATTTGTGTGTGTATATACGCCGCCTGGTCAAAGTTGCAATAGCAAAGCATAAAACACTTTTATGTAATGATTTTCACTGTTTTTATTTTCTTTGGCCATTTTTTTCTCTCTGACCAGCAGCATGAACTATTGACAGCTGATGATAAAAAATTGTTTGCCAAAAATAGAAGGCGATCCTGGAAAAATATGGGAGCAATACTAAAATGGTTGCACAAATAAACTAGCTAGTTCAGTTTAAACGAAAGACAGCAAGGATCAAATATACATTGAAAATATAGTTTTAGACCTATGTTTTAATAAATTTGATTAAGGATAATAAACATAAAATGAAATAATAAAAATAATAATAATAATGTCATGTTCAAGGTATCAATCAATGTTCCGAATGTATCAAATGTTTTTTCGTTTATGTTATACAAAACAATTTTTTTTTTTTTCAATAACATAAGATCAACAATTTTACGCTAACAATGTTAAATACGATTAATTTATATTTGTTGAATTTCACGAAGAATTTTTCGATTATTTTGTGGTACCGATAGAAAAGTATTCTATAGCTAGCAAAGACTTTTACGATAAGATCAAGAAACGTGCCTTAAAAATAAAATAAAAGTCTAATCTGGATGTAATTCATTTAATTTATTAATCATTATTGTTTTTTATTGAATTATAGCTTTTGCTTTTATACTAAGAAAAGTTCACATTCCGATTCTTGCAACAAAAACTAAATACGTTCCAAATACTTACAATATATAATTCTTTTTGGGTCCTAAATAATAACCAGAGAACAAAATTTAAATTTAAATTTTGCTTTTAATAAAATGCAACTTTATCTCAGAAGTGAAATATTATTGTGTAATTTAAGAAAAAAATATACAAATATTTTAATAAATATTATTTATTGCTATCAAATAGTAAAATGAAAAGTATATATGTTGTATGTATCTCGCATTGGCAACATTTGGGGTCAAAACTGTTGATTTTTTGGTCAGCAATGTCGACTGTGTTTGGGAGTTGGGAGTTGAAGCTGCTCCATAAGGATATTTTACTCAAATATTCAGTTGTTAAGTACACAATTTCATTTAATTCTCATTGCATGGCAAAAATTCGCGCCTTAACACTTTTAATTTATGTATTTACTTTTTGCTTTATTTGCTTTTGCTTTCGGCATTACAACCCCCTCCCCACCTTGTTTCGTCCTTTACGTATGTATATGCCTACTACCTGCGGCATTTGCACAGTGCCACGGTCCAGGGTCTTATTGAAATTCCAAAGTTGAAATGGCTGCAAAGAAGACAAGCCAAGCCCGGACCAGTGAGGAAGTGAGGGAATGCTTGGTCGAATGGCTGGCTGCGGTGTTGACAGTCGACATCGTTCTCAGTCATCAGTTGGTTGGGAAGCCCGCTGGTGCGTACTTTTTGCTGGTCAGGTTCTTGTGGCTCTGTGGAAATTCGCGCCTCGTTCTACAGTTGTAAGTCTGGGTCTGCAACTGTTTCTCCTTACACGCACTCACTTCTCTCTGTGTGTGTGTATTCGTTTGTTTGTGTGGGTGCAAGCCAAGTTAGTGGCAACCTCGTATTGGCAACACTTTGTGGCAACACCACACTTTCTTGCCCTTAACACACTCAACGCCCTCACATCCTGCCAGAGGGTATCGAAGCGTCTCGTTGTTTGTTCATCTGTTTGTTTTGTCTGAGTTGGGAACAACACTTTGAGGCGTTTGTCTCGCCATTTGTTTGGCTGCTTAACTTTTGATCAGCTTTTAATGTCAAAGCCAAATGCATTTCGTCTGCAAAGTTTCACATTATACGCGCTGACTTATTGAAGTCAACGACTGAGCACTGAAGCCTAATCTGTAAACATGATAAACTCAACAAAAGCACATAAATTAAAAAAGTCTGCGCCTTCGATAAATGACTTTATTTGCAAAAGGTTTTTGTTGTTCGCGCCATAAACTCACCTTGAAACTCAGCAAAAACAACCACTGACAAACAGTTTGCAATTGTCTACCAGACCAAAAACTAATCGCAGTATTTATGTGTGGCTAAAAAAATAAAGGAAAAACAACAAAATAGAAGGACTAAAAGCATGTGAAAAGTTTTGCAAATTTGTCTTGTTGGGAAACTGAAGCACATGTAACGAGAATTAAAAAGAAATAATAGAAATGAAAATTTGAAAAGTTTTTCTTGCCATAAACATAACAAGAACCTGAAATTCAACAAACTATAGTATATTGCTGTTTGTTTTATATTTTTGTAATTTAATTAAATACTTTCGTACTAATCGATCACTCTTAAACAAAAGAAATCTGTTAGCCTAACTCGTGTTCATTTATGGTTGGTTTGTTTTTTCTACCTTCTGGTTTTCGAACAAAAATTCTAATCGAAAGGCATTTCAATTAGTATTGCAATCATTGGAAAATCCATACACAACTTTGACCTTCTCCACAGACAAACTGTGTGAAACTGTGAAACAAAAGCAATCGAAAACGAAAACTCTAGACAAGAATGTGCATTGCATATGCGCAAATTACAAGCCTGAATAGTCGAAATAGTCCCTTGGCCACTCTAACACACAGCATCCCACCGCATTGTAGTATTACCCACATTGGAACAGCTTTTGATAAGCAAGTTGAAAGTTTCTCTCTGACCTGACCACACTCGGAGCGAGTGGAGCTCGCTATCATGTTTTCGCTTGTTGTTTTCTCGTGTCCATAGTGCGTTTCATGTGACAATAAATGTAGCACTAAATAGCACCATACATATGTACATCTGTATGTATGTATGTGTATTTGTATGTGTGTGTAGGTGTGCTCTCTGTTTTCACCTTAACCACACTTACTACTGAAATGGACTGGCAGCCATTTTCTTGTTGCATATTTTTTCACTTCTGTTTTTTTTCTCCCCCATTCCCCCATTTGTATTTTTTTAATACATTTTCACAATGCTTTTTGTTTCATATTGACCTATATAACGAGCGTATACGCTTTGTTTTTATGCTTTAGCTGCACACATATCGTATCACAGTGCCCACAGACACCCTGCCTACCCTTTCTGAGTGGCCCAGCATTGTTGTAGTTGTTGCTAGGACTAGGACAGTATCGAGTAAAATTGTCCTTCAGCAGAGGTTGCATTTACTTTCCTATCTGTTGTTGTTGTTGCGATTGTTGTGGTTGCAGCCCGTCCGTACAAGAACACACAACTTTTTGGACTGGCATTTTATTTTGTTATGGAAAAAAAAAAAACTTTTACAATCTACGTTTGTTAAGTATTTTAACGGCTTTTCTCCTCTCAACCTCTCTCGTTGTGTCGCTGTCTATAGCTGTGCTTACAGGTAATATAAACCAAATGAAAACTGCAAGGGCAACTCGTATGGTCCACCCGGCATTCGTAAAGTTTCATCATGTCTACTGCTGCGTTGTTGGGTGTTTATCTGTCAGTTTATGTTTACAAATGTCCACTTTTAATGGTTCTCCATTTAGCTGCTTGCCAACACAGTAGCGGTGTTTTTTTCCTTCCTTCTTTTTGGGTAGTCTGAACGCAGGCTTTATCATACTCACATGCTATAAAATACTATTGTAAGTTTAGTTTTCCGTTTTTCATTCTGCCTGTCCATCTGTCTAACTATCTGTCCGTCGGTGCTGGTGGCTCCAAATGTATACACACCCCCCCGCCTGTTGACTGTTATGCACTTCATTTTTGCCACCATTCAGTTTTAGTTTTTCCCATTGTATCTTTGCGCAAATATAATGCTATGACTTTTCCATGCCATTTATAATGTTCTGACAGCATTCTCTACACACAAATATATATATTTCAAATTTATCAAATATATCTCTTTTTTACTTCGATAGAAATCTATAGCTAACAAAAACCCAAATGTTTAAAGTATGTAATTCGTTTTACTGCAATAAATATATTTCCACAGATTATTTAGAAATGAATCGGAGTGCAATATTTTAATTGTCTCCTCTTAATAAACTCACTAAAACACATTTAACTTAAAAACAACGAGGAAAATAATAATTTGAATGGATGTTTTTTGTGTTCAGAGATTTTCGTGGGCATAAATAAGACTTAATCAACATATATATAATGTTCATTGTGGCATGAATATTACTATTAGATAACATATTATTTAGAACAGCCTTTTGTTTTTTTCTTTCTTTAATTCATACTCGTTTTTATCCCGCCTTATAAAATGTTCATTTATATTTTCAAATATATATTTTCTTTAGGAATTTTCTTCAATAATAAGTAATTTATTTATTATAATTATTATTTTGAATTAAAATTAAATATAAATATTTTTTAATATAGTTTTTAACCGTGAGTGTATAGTGTATCTAAGCTTTGTTGTGCGGAAACAAACATTTCATTAATTCGGTTTAAGTGCAAGTTTGGTTTAGCACTTAAGTCCATGAAGTCCCGCACCCCGCATACCAATAATAATGTCAATAATGCCGCACAACGTTCCCCAGAGTAGCCTTGACACGATATCACTACTTAATGAGCCAGACGGTGGAAAGTTTGTGGGGAAACGTTAGGAGATGGTGATAACAGCTCGTTGCCTGTGCTTAATTTCATTTTCAGTGCAGAACGCATATAAAATTATATTCTTTTGCACATACGACTAATGTTTTGTTGTTGTTGTTGTTTCAGATTTTATTGTGGCGCTCAAGGATGTTTCGGTGAGGATACCGCAGGCGGTTAAGCGTGGCAGCAACGCCCTGTTCACCTGTAATTACGATATGGAAAACGACACGCTATATTCGGTGAAATGGTACAAAGGCAAGCGTGAATTTTATCGCTATACACCCAAAGAGAATCCGGCAATGAAAGTCTTTGCCATGACAAGTGGGCTCAATGTCGAGGTAAGTACTCAAACAGAAAGAGTATTAAAGTGTTCAGTGTTTTTGTTTTTGTTTTTGTGTGTGCCTCACATTAAGAGCACATGCTGCAGTTGCGTGTCATAAAATAACAAACGCACTGTAAATTATGCCCATAATGGCTGATTGCATTAAGCCCGTTCGCAGCGAAAATCTCATTCGAGCGTTCCTTTCCGAGTGTTGTAATTATGCACAACACAACAACATAAAGCAAGTGAGAGAGGGGGTGGGTGAGCCAGTACCAATAAGTCCTGTTGCGATTGACTTGCGTCTCATTAAAAAACAATATATGTAGATTGCATAAAAAAATACATGCACTCGCCATAAAGTGTGACGAGCAGAGTTTTTAACTTTAATTATTACGCTGATATGCGTGCGGGCCAATTAGGTGACACGCGGCAAATTGGGTTAAACGTCGAAACCACTTCAATCCGCTTCAATCCCAGTTCAATCGTGTTCGGTTCAGTTCAGTCTGGATCGTTTGTCTGTCTGTCTGTCTGGCGCAAGTGTCACATTTTTGCATATTAAAAAGCCCGTCTTTAAATGCAATTTATTAAATTTAATTTGTATTAAGTGGATTTGCACATGAGCTACCCAGACACATACTCAGCATGTCAAAGATTAAATTTCGCGAATATTACGAAGTGGCCGATGAGTGGAACATGTCTGGAGTATTCATCATTTGTTCGTGCTCCAGCTAATATATGTAGATTGTGCAAAACTCAGTAATATTTATTTGTGAAATAAGTTTTGAAACAGTTGCTTGATTTGCATTTAAATGAAATACGAATCAAGTTTGAATTTGTATTATTTTGACAGTTATTATTGGCCGATTGGTCAGCTTATAAATAAAAGATTTGCCAGCACTTAATAATATTTTTAATATTGCAAATCATCGCCCAAAAGAATAAAGAAAAAGAACATCTCTTTGACTCAAAGCAATCAAAGGGGCAGCTAGCTAGCTTCGCCTTACTTAAAATGCAAGCTCCATAACCATTTTGGCGAGCACCTTTCATCAGCGTCTGGTTTGGTCTTTTTGCCATTTGCGTTATATTCAATTTCTATGCAGCACATCTAGCCAATTTTTCAACTAATTTTTATTGCGCTCTCTCTTTCTCTCTCTTGTTGTCTCTTTCTCGCTGTTATAGAGGAACCTCTCGAATCAAAGTCATGTCGTGCTGCAGTCGGTGCCGCTGAATATTTCGGGCAAATTTACATGCGAAATATCCGTCGAGGCGCCCACATTTCAAACAGCGATGGTGTCCGGCGAAATGGAGGTTGTGGGTAAGTAAAAACATCCATACATACATACATTCATACATACATACATATATATAAAACATGAAATGCAATAAAAATACGACTATCCATTCCCTTTCCCGCAAAAACGACTAAAAGCGTAAAGCAAATAAAAATTGGCGAAAGGCGGCTCCTTTTTATCCAGCAAAAGCAAATTAATTAGACAAATGGGCCCACACAGCCCTTTGCCATTTTGCGAGTGCTGGTTAGCTAATTTTACATTTCCATTATGCAATATTCACTCACACACACAGCTCTCTCTCCCTCTCTCTGTCTCTTTCTCGCACTCATTTTGGTCTCTTTGTTGTTGTCTCTTTTGCGCAGAGCTACCGGAAGAACACACAGTGGTTACCGGGATTCAGGCACGTTATCGCATTGGCGATTTGGTCGACGGCAATTGCTCAATTAAATACTCGAAACCGGCTGCTAATTTGACGTGGACTATTAATGGTATTGTGGTAAGTTTTGGTTTCGGTTACTCAGCGGCGACGGCATCAATTTCCCTGTTCCCCATACCCCATTCACCCATGTTTCCCTTACCCATTCTCATTGCCAGCATTCAATTAGAGAACGCTTCGAGCCAATTTCAATTGATGGCCCGGCAATTTTTCAATTACTACAGTCACAAAACCCCCATTCGCACAAAACTTTCCTTGCCTGCCAACACTTAGTTTTCACTTCAATTGGCCAATTGTAGCGCAAACGAGCCCAAGAGGTGGCTTAGAGCCAACTTAGTTGTTATAGAGTGTTCAATTTAAAGTGTTTGAATAATATGGTGACGCTTTCAGAACAGGAAATGTTGTCCGTGATAGTTATTAGTTAGTAATTAACCAATCAGCGGTCTAATTACAAGTTATCATTCACTCAGTTAAACTCGTAGTGGTAAATAATATAATTTGTATTTAATCTTAGCAATATATATTTGCCTAGTGAGTAGCCTTTTATAATGGTAACAATTTTTTTGAATTTTAATAATAATGTTTTCAGAAAATTCGGGAACATTAATTAAATTAAGAAGCCAAGTTTTTGCCTAAATAAAAACAGCACTTCTTTATGTTAAACAATATTTCTTTTATTCTGATAATCAAATCGATCAAATCTGATAAAAAAAATATTATATAAATTTTATTATATTGTAAAAAAAAGTCTAAACTGAACATTTTTAGATTTTTAATATAAAACATGAATACATATGATTACATATTATAAAAGTGGAAAATATATTGAGTAAAGCTCAGTTATGTACGTTCTTATTGAAAATGAGGCACTAATATATAATAACATTTAAACAGGAAATATTTTCGTCCATTTTATGTTGCAAGAAGTCTCATTTTGTCTCATTGTCTCATTTACTTAATAATATATATAATATATTATTTATCTCAGCGTAGATAAAACATTGGGTTTTGTTATGCAAATTTTCAAGGTCTAAAGTTCATTTGTATTTTTTATTTTATTCACAATGTTTAATATTCAATTTTATCTACTTTATATCATTTAATAAACATAAAAATAATTTTTTTTTTTAAATTTTTTTACTCGAATATTTTTTATTTTCCTTTGATTCTCTACCAGTCTTGAGTGCTCTCCTCTTGGGACTACTTTCTCTCATTCTCTCTCTCTCTCTCTCATTGTCCCCTCCCCCTCTCTCTCTCACTCTCCATCTCTCTCTCTCTCTCTCTCTCTTTCTCTCCAGCATTGTACAGTTGGATCGTTTCGGCAATCTTTTAGCGTTTAGTGTGTGATTTTTCATCTCACGTGTGTGCTGCACAGTTTTTGGCACCTGCGTTTCGTACTATTCTCTTTTACCTCCCTGTTGTTTTTTTTGTCTGAACCGAGATTCCCATATATTTTGATAGGCAGTCAGTTTTTATGCCTTTTGCTTTTCCGGACTGTTTTAGGGCCGCAACCACAGCAGGCAGCTTCAGCAGGAGACGTGGCAAGAAGGGAGAGGAAAAGGAAGGGTTAGGTCGCTTGGCTGCTGTCATAGTTCCGCATGATTTCACACAGGTGTGCGACTACAAAGGAAGGGGAATAGTGAAGAGCGGGGAGTGGCGGCAAGTCGAGGCAAGTGACATGGCCGGTGCATTTTTGGGTCTGCTGCCATTTTGCCAGCGTTTAGGTTGTTAGCTAGTTTTTTGTTTCCATTAGGTATGGAATTTTGCCTACTTGCAACGTTATTGTTGCAGGATGAGAAGGAGGTGGCATAGGCAATGTCAGTTTGGTTAAAGTAATATATTTTATGGTGTGAATATTTCTTAGAGCGTCTACCACTTGTAAGTTTATTTGCTGTGATATAAGGCGTGGAAATCATTCGGCATTCCATTGCGAAATGCAGATGCAAATAACTTGGGTGTGAATGTGAAAAGCGTAGACACTTAATTAAATAATTTTACAGGCAGTTAATGAAGATTGTATGCTCGTTCTATGCACAATGTGTTTGCAATTATGTATTTGTACAGAAGTATACAAAATATCTTTAAATCATATGTGTGATATCATAAATATTTCGAACTTAGTAAATTCCATTTATCTAAACACAATGTTATATCAATATTTATCTAATATATTGAACATGTGTTTAATATGTTTAAAATATATTTATGATTTATTAATACTTATACAAAAACATATATATTTAAGTCAAGAGAAAAAACATTGACTTTTATAAGTTCAAGTACTTTTTTATATACATTTATTAGCTCTAAATCAGTAATTTTTATTTCAATATGTTGCTTAAGTTTAAATAAATATTTAATATGTCTAAAATGCATCGTGTTCAGATATATTTTTCAATAACATCCCAAAAATATATTAATTATATTTTAGAGTTTTTTTTTGGGTAAGCAATTTGATAAAAATGCCAAAAATGCATTTTGATAGCTTTCTAATTGCAAAAACTCCCAAAAAAAAGCGAAAAATCTATCAATTAAGCATAAAGTATAATAAAACATATTAAAATGCAATCAATCGAAATACTATAGTATTTAATAATCAAAAATGGAAACAAATAAAGAAAAACAATTTCTATATATATTTTTTTTATTGCACACACACAAAACTATATAAATAAATGCTGAATATTTATATATTTGTACAAGGTGCTTGGCAACTTTTGGTTTTTTTTAAGTGAGCTTGTGAAGGAAAAGAACCTTGGTAGCATTAAGTGAAAGGAACAACAGAGCAACCGATAAAGTTGCAGTTGGACAGATATATAGTGAGACAGAGAGAGAGAGAGATGAAGGGCGAGAGAGAGAGCATTCATATATTTTATCATTATCAAACAAGCAATTCAGCAAAAAACTAACACAAACAACACTTAAGTGTGTGGTCTGGTATGTGTGTATGCGTGTGTGTGTGTGTGTGTGTGTTGGTTCGCCACTTGATCTTTTAGCTAACGAGCGCTTTCAACAGGACTTGCACCACTATCTCTGGGCCCATCACACTCGTGTGTGTGTGTGTGCTGACAGCATAGGCTGATAGAGCAAGGGGAGGTTGGGCGTTGCCTGTCAGGCTGGCAACGGTATCTGCAGGCACTTCAAACTAAACTCACCGCAAACAAAGTGGCCTCGTCCTGGCTTGCTGGCTGCCTGCCTGCCTGGCTGCCTGACTGCCTGACTGGCTGTCTCCGCCCACCCCTCGTGGGACACAGTGTTCCACTTAATCACTTAAGCGTGAATCTATTCATCATTCATAAGTTATAAATTTGCCTGCTGTGGTATGTTTTTGGGCGCAACGATGGCGTAAGAAGTGGCCCCAGGCCCCAAACACACCTAGAACCTAGAACATAGTACCTAAAACAGGCTCAGGACACACAGTATCCACTCAACAGTCGCCACTTGTGCATTGTGCATTGTGTGATGTGATGTGATGTGTGGTGCCAAGGGGTGTGTGGTACGTGATATGTGTGCTGTGAGCCACAACTCGTCGTTGATGTCGCTTATACTATCTATCTATCTATCTATGTATCTCAAAGATTTAGATACACACACATAGATATATTTCCAAATTGATATCCATGCTTTTGAGCGAATGTATTGAAGCGAGCACTTATTTGATTCGATTCATTCATTTCGTTTCGTTTCGTTTCGTTCAATTCATTCGCTTACACACTTGACACACTCAGTGTGTCCAATTCGAGAAACTCATTTACGATTTCTTTTTACAGGTGCCGCCGCATCACATCAAGACGTATCAGATTGAGAAACAGGAGAACAGCACTCTGGAATCTGTGACAAGTGTCATACACTTTATGGTTACCACACAGCATTTTCTCAAGGGACAAATGAGGGTAAGCCTACAGATTAAGGACAACAGCATATACTCAATATTTTCCTTTTTTTTTGCAGCTCAAGTGCACGGCCAACATATTTGATATATTTAAAGAGGAAATCGAGAGCATTATTGAGGAGGATCGTCCCAGAATTATGGCATCCGGCAGATCCTATGATATTAACAATTATCCTCTCGACGAGCATGGCAATAGCAATGGGGATCGAGAGCGTGGTGGTTATGAGGATCACAATGAATCATATTTGACATATTATTCGGGTAAGTGTTGCAAAACGCCAAACAGAATGCTGGCTTTAAACGTTAAAAAAGTAAAGACAAACAATAAACATAATGTTAATGGAATTTATTAAATAAAAAGAATGTATATGTATATATTAGCATGAGAAAATCCATTAACTAAATTTTTGATAGTTATTAATATCCTTAAATTCAGTGTTGATAAATTGATGAATGGTTCTTCAATTACAGAAACATTCCAATGAAGATCTTTATCAATAGTAATTTATTCATATTTTTATATATATTTTTTAAAAAGGAAAAATACATTTGACTAAATTAAAGTGTTGGAGTTTTTGGAGTCAAAGAATAAAGTCTTTTGATAACTCCAATTTATTAGTATCATTATTATTTAAATACATCATCAGCTCAATAAATATTTATGGAATTTATGAATATATTAAACTAATTCCGAGATTCGAAACTTAGGCAAGCCACACAAAGAGTATTTTAAATGGAATTAACTCATCTGCTAATTCCTTTTATTTTTTGGTGCGCCTTCAAGTAGCTTAAAACTGAGCTGGAAAACCTTTTAAGAAATGTTTGCCAGCCTGATCCAAGCTTTCAGCTCACACCACAAAACTGCAAGTTGTTGAGGAGATCGAACGAGAGTAAGGGGAATAGATGGATAGAAGGAACTACAACATTTTTTGAACATCTGCTATGTCAACTTTCAATAGTTGCCCAAGCCAGTTGGTGTCCTTTGCTTTGGCGTGGCCTCTCTCCTGTTTGCCGCTCGAACATACAACGTAAATTATGCAAATAACATTTGCGAGCATAAACATTTAAGCAAACAGCAGCAGCAGCAGCTGCTCCAGCTTCTTCTGCGTTCTGCTGCTGCTCCTGCATCTATTCCTGGATAAATGGAAGCAAGCGTCTCGGTTACGCTTATCGAATCAAATGCCGGGGCCAAATCAAATTGGTATAAACTTCGTTTAAGACATGAAAGATTGTCGCGGCGTTGCTTAGCAGACGTTGCAGTAGTCCTGCGAGAAGTCCCAACAAAGCTGCAGGGCCCAGAGGCAATTTTCAAAGGCTGTGTGCGCCTTTGGGGTATTTTTCTCTAATTTTCGCAACTAGATTGTGGCATGGTTCATCTGTATGCATCTGATAGAGTTGCAACTTATTTATTTAGCAAACATGTGCAACAACAACAATGTTGTATACGCCCTGCAAATTGTGTTTAAAATTTAAATCGACAAGCAACGCTCAAGAAAGTGTATGGAAATATTCAGCATGCGCATAAAAGTATGCAACATTCTTTGCAGCAGCTACCCATGCGAAATGAACTGGCGTTTTTTTTTTTTTTTTTTGTCGTAGTTCCGATTCGAGCAGAGTTGTTTGTTGTCGATTTCTGTGAACTTTATGCAAATGCAATGTTGACATGAACACCACACACACACGCACACACACTCACACACGACAGTATATTTCGGTGACTGGCTTTGCTAGACTTATCAGATATTTTTCAGTCTGCAGCAAGTGAGTAAAATCCAATGGAGTGAAAGAGAGTTGCGAATAAAACATGAGTGCATATATCTAATATGGAAATCACAATTTATATAGTGTATGTGTGTGCTGTCATATGATTTTGACATGTCTTAAACAGGGCTGATGGCCTTCAAAATAAGTTTGGACCGTTTATTTACTCGGAAATTAAACATAAAGATCGCCATACAAAAAAGAAAAGTTTCTATCTTCATACTTCTCGGACTTTCACTGTTAATCAATGAGTTGCACTCAAAGGCCCTTAAAGCTTGGTCCATCCGCTCTAGGAACTCTATTTAGACATGCAGTGTGCCACAAAAGCCTTTCAGAAAATCTCTTTTTGGCTAGAGCAGACCCACGCAACGCATCTCTTTCTCTCTCTCTCTCTCTGTCTAGCTTTCTATTTGTAATCCGCTCTTTTCCATTTCTCTTTACAGCGGACAACAGTGCGTCGGGCGCTGCAAAAGTTGCGAACGAAATCTTTTGGCGGGTCTGGCTATTGAGGCTTATGGAAGCGCAGTCATTTCAACACATAACAAAGCTCTACACACACATCAACAGGCAGCTGGTGAAGTGGGCGTGGCACTTTGATGCATGCGAACGCATAGAGGCGAATCCACTAACCATCCTGCCCGCCTGGCTGTGGGGTGCCCATCAAATTATCAACTGTCAATACGCCAGCGACAAGTCGGCAGCGACGCAACAGTCGACTAGCCTCCGCGACTGCGACTGTGTGAGGGAGGGTGAGAGTGAGAGCGGCGTCGGGGGCGATGTGACAATGTCAAAGGCAGCGTCGAGAGGCGACAAATGCTTTTATAATTGTCAAATGGCATTGGCAACACTTTCGGGCTGGCATGCTGGCAGCACTGGCAATGCGAATCTGGATCAGGCAAACGTTCAACACAACGATGATGATGACACTGATAATGATGATGATGATGATGGCGATGGGAATATTGCGAATGCTGCCCGTTCAAGAGATGATTTAACGGCAACTACAGCTGCAACAGTAGCAGTGGCAGTGGCAGTGGCAGTGGCAGTGGCAGTAAAGCGGCAACATCAACAGCTGTCAGCGACACTTGCCAAAGTGGGCGTGGCAACAGCAGCACCAGTGGCTGCAGCAGCAACACCAGCGCAGCTGGATCAACGATTATTGATGACTTGGCAGAAGTTGGCAACGCAGGCAACCGTTCGCATCTCGTGCTGATGCTGAATTGATGATGAAATGCATTTCAAAAAGTAGCTTAAGGTGAACTACTCACAAGCTGCAAGCACATTTCTCTCCCCCCCAACAATTCAGTTGTTATTTTTGTTTGTTCCTTTTCGCGTTGGTTGGTTCTGGCGCGTGAAATATTTAATGCCATATAACAAGCACAAATGAAATATTATCAATTATTTCGTATTTTGTGCAGCAGTTCGCCAACGAATTAAACTACTTAACTGTTTAAATGCCAATTTGAAGCTTAACAACAAAAATAGAAAGAAGAAAAGGGCAAAGAAGTGGCTCTTAATGCGTAATTTGTAAGAGAAACTTGTAAATTAAGCATAAAATAATTATATAGACACACATATATGTATGTATGTATGCCAACAACAATAAAAGGTGAAGCGCATTATTAATAGCAATAAGTTAAAAATATGCAAGTGCTAAGTAATATTACATTTTACATATTCATTTTTATATGATTTGATTTTGTTCAAGTTTGAGACGCTCGGCCGAACACAGTTTGAGAGTCATTGCTGTAACAACAGCTGAGATATTTTCATGTGCTTTAGCCATTGCACAGCTGACTGAGCTGATCACATAAAGAATGCTTTTTTGCTGATTGCACTGATCAAAGCTAGGCTTTCATACTCTCGCTCTCACTGACCCAATTCATTCTCTTTTGGTTAGTTTTCTATCTGTTGCTCTTTCAAATGATCAAAAGTCTTCGTTTTTCTTAACCACATCTAAAAATTGCTTTATAACTTCCATCGTCTTGATGCAACCGAGCAGGAGAGACAACTGTTCAAAGCTTTTGAACAGCTGAGATTAAAAATTGCACTTGAGCTTAGCTTTTTATGTCGTGCAGTGGAAGCTTAGAGCAATGATTGTTGGTTTTTGCAATAGCAAGAGGAAAATAAAAGTTTTACAGAGCTTACGAATATTCGGTTATCACAGTTCTCTCTTTTTTGTAAATAAAGTTTGGCTTAATCAACAGAACATAAGAATATGACATAAAAAAAACAGAAATAATTAACAAAGCTGCGTATAAGCAAGTATAATAATAAAATTATATAGAAAGGAACTTTTTACGGTTTGGTAAGCAGGCAAAATTAATTACGGATATTTTTTGATTTGTAGACACAAAAGTAACATTTTTAAAGACAACGAAAAAAGTATAGAGAATTCTTTGGAAAAATCCGTATATTTTCAGCATTCGAAAAACAAATACAACAAATTATTTGAAAATTTTTGGCAAACAAAAATCCAGCGGTAAATAGTTCCTTACCTTATAAATGAATCATTGTAATTGTAATTGGATGCTAAAAAGCGCAATGTGTAAATTAAATGAAAAGAATATAATATGTGCAATAAATGCTTAAAAGATTCGTAAATTGCTAGACGAAATAAATACTGTAAGAAAACTAGCTTTTACAGAGGTAAAATGAAATAATTAAACAAACGAAACTTAAATACGAAAAGAAAAATAAAAAATAAATCAGAATTTTGAAAACTGTATATAGAAAAGTATTTTAAGCAGTTGTCTAAAAAGCACAAAATAAATGAATAAATCAATTGTGCATTTATGGTTGCGTAAATTTGTATGTGTAAATGTTATATATGATACAAGTACATACATACACACATACATATATATATATATATATATATATAATACATATATATTCAAATATATATTGCATGCGCTAAGATTTATCTAATCAAAAAGTGTTGTGAAAGTTGTCTTCCCTTATTTATGTTTGCTCAATCTTTAAAAGCTTTCAGTTTTATTATATTTGGGATCTCAGTTTGGCTCAGCTTTATATATAGAGTAAATACACACTCACACACACACACAAACATATATAAATAAATAATTATTGTTAGTGTATATAAAGAAGCAAATAAAAGTAATCCAAATACGAGTACTTTTTATTTCTTTTCAATGTTTTTTTTACTATTTTTTTATTTTAAGTGAAAGGTATACAAAAGAAAATCAAATTAAAACATAAATGTTGTTTTAGCAGCTAAGCTCGAAAGTAGTTTTAGATTCAAATATATATGCAAGGGCTTACATTGAATATAAAAAAAAAACAAATATTCATATCTAAATAAATAACAAAAAATAAATAACAATAAGCTAAATAACAAAAATATAAGGGAAAATTAACCAAAAATGTAAAGCAAAGATGCAAAATGAATAAAAATAGCCAAAAAACACAAACAAATTGTTGTAAAAAGTAAAAAAATAAAATAAAACTCAGATAAAAATACTTAAGTTGTAAGCATAACATATTATTGAAAGGAGATTGAATGTAAAAAGTAAATTAAAAATACATGGCGAGCATAAGTATTTATTGGATATTGGTTAAATATTAAGGAAATGAATATATATAAATAAACAATAATAAATTATAAATAATGAAAGATCAGCTGAATTTTATTTGCATAGCTTAACATTTTTAAAGCACGTACATTAACTTACAAGGTTCACTGTAGACGCTTTACTATAAAGCGCCATCTATTGCAATTCCTGTGCAAGCAGCTGAGCAGCTTACGAAAACAGTCGCTTGAGCTCTGCAGACTCGAAAGCTTTCACAACTCCGTTACTCTGTGCACGACAACAACAAAGCTTTCTAGCTAAACGCTGTTGTTGTTGCTGCAGTTGTATTCTTGCCTTTTTCATTTTTATCAATGCACGTGTAGATCCGAGAGCTTCCGCTCTCCCCGCCCCTAAGCAGCGCGTCAGTTGGCCAAAGCTTCGCCCAAAGGTCAGACGGGATAAGATCCCAGTCTCAGGCTAAGCAGTCGACGCGCTTCAATGACAACGCCAGCACCGCCCGCAAAATCTGACTTAAGTTTAGTATTTAATTGATAAAAAAAAGAAGTTAATTACCATCGGGCCACTAAACGACTTGACTTGACCTTGACTCGGTTCCGGACAAAGATTTCCATTCGCTTCTCATTTTTTTGTCTTTCTGTTTCTCACACCCACGTGTCTTGTACCCCCCCTCTCGCAATCCCCTTGCGACAATGTCTTCGGCAGTGATTATTTTTTGGTTCAATTGAAAAATAAATCGACTGCCAAAAAAATTCCCTTAACTCAAATTTGACCAATTGACGGAACATTAATTGCGCCCCAAGTTAACAATAGTAAACGCTCAGTACTTCATTTTTTTTACGTTATTTTTTTTTGGAATATTTAATTTATTTTCTGTGCCCGATTTTATAAATTATTGTGTTAAAAAATATATAAAAAAAAACAATCAAATATTCAAGCATAATTTGTGTCTTTTGTGCTATTGTAAAACGCTTCCAAAGTATTCATAAAATTTACGGTAAGTTGCTTTGTTTTGGCGGGAAAAGTTGTGCATGTATTAGTGTGCGTAATTTGTGCATTTGCTGTGGCGCCAAATTCGCGCAAAGTGTGAAGGCAGTATAACAGTGTATAACACTGTTAACGCTAAGCAACACTTTAACAGTGTGATGACAATCCGAAAGCTCGCATTGAACAGTAAACATGTTAACAGTTCCGGATTATGCTAGTAAATAATAAAGAATATTACAAATAGAATAATAAATTCATTTTTAAAATGCTTTGAATTGAAAAAGATTTAAAAAACATATATGCATATCCTATTGAGTGTTTAAAAATGATATATACATATGTTATGAAGTGTTATTTGTGTTCCAACTCTTAACATTCAAATGTTAAGAGAACGGATAATTTACTGTCCGATTTCCAGGCGCTCTCTCAAGCTGTCGCCTGACAGATCAGCTCAACTCTCAGCATATTTGTTTTGTTTGTATGATATTTAGATTTTTGTGGGACTCTCTGTGAGCGGTTCGTTGACCGCGGCCTCTTAATGCATTTCCCCAGGCTCAGGCTGGGCCACATTTTTTCCATTGGCTGGACACGATTTACAGTTTGAGCGTAGAAGCAGCTTTCGCTGACAAAAGCCGACCACGCAGACCGTGCAGACAGTCCCGGACTCGATCTGAAAATCCCAAAGGCCCTTCGTTCAATTGCCTCTGAGTCATAGCAAGAAGTGGTAGCAGTTAAATTCCTCGCTAGAAAAACAAAAATAAATTTGCTCTCAATTTATGTCGAAAAAGAGAAAGAAAAAGTCAATTTCACAGCTCGAATTTATATATATAACGGAATAATAATACGATTATTTATATGTGCATATAGATAAAAACCATTGGCATTGATCACAACATAAATGCCTTTCGTCGAGAGATTCGTGCAAATTCGCAATTTTGTTATGAACGTTTGTCTCGTCGAGGCCATACAATTTGTCCAAGACCTCACGCATGCCATTTGCTTGGACTTTCAAGGCCTATTCAATCTCAAATAGAGAGTGTGCGGAACGAACTAGTTCGGTAAGTCTACAAAGAAAGTGTGTGGAAAGTGTATAAAGTGAAAGTGCCAAGAAGTGTTCAACTGTACATTTTCCATGCATGACTATTTCTTTTCTTTGCATTTCCCTTTCCAAAATTGGTAGTCGATAAAACCTCATGGTTCAGTTCTTTCTACTAGAAATTCAAGTAGAGGTTATGTTTATTGTGCCACAAATTGCATGCGAACAATTCTTAAATAAGTTCTCAAACTTGATTCAACGATTAAAAAAGTGCCGCAGTTTCGAAAAGTTCATTTAAAACAATTTCTTTAAGTTTAATAGATAATATACAAAAGTATAACAATGAAGTAGTTAAATCGCATTTATTATCTGACAGCAGACATTATTTTAGATATATTTATTGTAGTAAATATTACATCTGCCTTCAAAGTGTATCTAAAAAGTATTTTTAAATATTTTGAGTTTAGTTTTATATTTTATATTAAGTTCACAATGACAAATATCAAAAGAACATAACACATGAAACTAATAAAATCTTCTTCTAAAATTTATATTTCTTACTTTCTAAATAGTTAGTTTGTGATATTTATAGTTCCATAAAGTGTTTATATTATTTTTTATATATTTTAAGAATATAAGTTATAATTTCTTATTTGTATTATTTATTATACAATTAAAATAAATGATAAATAATACTTATGTTCATAGAATAATTTACTAATATACTTTGTATATTTATACTCCTAGCCTGATCATTTTATTCTTATATCATATACAAAGTCTTATACTAAAAATATATTATGCGCTCTTCTTTACACACAGCTAAATCAACTAAACACACACACACACACACGCATACATACACACCCCTACCCACACACGCATGCAAACTTTTCTAAACCTTACTTAAACGACATTTTGCGTTGGTTTCTTAAACCGAAACGACCATTCGATAAACAAATTGAACAATTTGAATAAAAACAAAACAACAACAACAAAAACAAAAAATCAAAACAAAACCGTCTATCGATAAGCTACTTAACGATAACCCATCACCGATAACCGATTACAGCAACATGCTTTCCTGTGCCCCACTCAACAAACTGATTTATCCAACGGCCGGCGATGTCTCTGCCATAACAAATGGCAAGGGGACACCCGTCGCCACCGTTGGCCTCAGCACCCTGTCGCTACCCACGGGAGCGGGGAGCGGCAGTGGGGCACCGAGCGAGATCTCTTCGGTGGACAGCGATTGGAGTGACATACGCGCCATTGCACTCAAGTTGGGCGTACAAAATCCGGACGATCTGCACACGGAACGCTTCAAGGTCGATCGACAGAAACTGGAACAGTTAATAAAGGGTAAGAATCGACCATTTTATTTTGTACTTGTTTCCATTATTTAATTTTTTTTTTCGTTTGTAGTGGACAGTGCCATTGAGGGCATGAACGGTGCGGAATATTTCTTTGATGATGTAAGTTGAAGTAGTTTCAAATATTTATAATCAAGATAACTATCATTAAAAATATCATTAAATAAAATACAACCATCAAAACTCCTTGCCACAAAATCATTTGATGGAAAAGTAAAAATGTTTTTGCCGAACTAAAACAGTGCTGCCCATTGAAATAAGTCTGCCATTGCTCTGTTATTCATAAATGTTATCGGGCTGTTAAGCTCAGCGTTAATGTGAACGCGATTCCAGTGAGAACGACACTTAAATCTGACATATTGCAATCGATAAAATCCTCTGTCCATAACGAGTAATCAAAGCTGTCATACCAATCTTCTTTTGTGTTTTTTTGTGATGTTGGGCTTGAACGGTTGTAAATGTGTTTGTGAGGTAGGCACTGCACTAACTGTATAACTCGAATATAAATTTCTACACAAATTAAAGCCTAATAACAAAATTCGCATTTAAACATTTAGCCGACACACATTACAAATTTTAGTAAATGTTTAGCATATTATAAGAACCTCAACAAAATTCTAGTGTATTATATTAAGACGCAGATATCTAACTGATATACATCAATTATCTTTTAGATCATGAACACTACGGATACCTATGTAAGCTGGCCTTGCAGACTAAAGATCGGTGCCAAGAGCAAAAAGGGTGAGTACCTTAAGCGTTTCCCCCAACTAAATCACTCAGTAACAACTTCACCCCCAAGATCCCCATGTGCGCATTGTGGGTAAAATGGAGCAGGTGCAACGCGCCAAAGATCACATTCTCAGCAGCCTGGACTCTAGAGTAAGTACGAATAGTATTCAATGATTTCATTACTCATGCGTTTTGTTTAGGGCACTCGCGTTATTATGAAAATGGATGTCAGCTATACGGATCATTCGTATATCATTGGACGCGGCGGCAACAACATTAAACGCATCATGGACGACACAAATACGCACATTCACTTTCCGGACTCGAACCGTTCGAATGCAACGGAGAAATCGAATCAGGTGTCGCTGTGCGGCACTCTCGAAGGCGTCGAGCATGCCCGAGCCCTGGTACGGCTCTCCACACCGCTGCTCATATCGTTTGAGATGCCGGTGATGGGACCCGGCAAACCGCAGCCGGATCACGAGACACCCTACATCAAAATGATTGAGAGCAAGTTCAATGTGCAGGTGAGTTGATTATTAACGGATTCAAAGCGATAATGCCTGAGGTATCAGTTATAAAACTTTATGAATGTTTTGTAAAAGTTTGTTGTAATCGAATTTTGATTCTTGCTTTTTCAGGTCATATTCTCTTCGCGTCCTAAGCTACACACCTCCCTGGTGCTGGTCAAGGGCTCCGAGAAGGAATCTGCGCAGGTTCGCGATGCCACACAGTTGCTGATTAACTTTGCCTTCGAGAGCATTGCAGTAAGTACTCAACTCTAATACTACTAACTACAACTACAAGTATTTTTATCTTCCCCATTAAAGAGCCAAATTCTTGTGAATGTGCAAATGGAGATATCGCCACAGCATCACGAAGTTGTCAAGGGCAAGAACAATGTGAACTTGCTGAGCATCATGGAACGCACACAAACCAAAATCATCTTTCCCGATCTGACTGATATGAATGTGAAGCCGCTGAAGAAGTCGCAGGTGACAATTAGCGGCCGAATCGACGATGTCTATAGGGCCCGACAACAGTTGCTTGGCAACATGCCCGTTGCATTGATATTTGACTTTCCCGACAATCAGACCGATGCCTCCGATATAATGAGCCTCAATACCAAGTATGGTGTCTATATAACATTGCGCCAAAAGCAGCGACAAAGCACCTTGGCCATTGTCATCAAGGGCATCGAGAAGTTTATAGGTAAGCAACACTACCAAAGTATATATGTATATAGCCATGTCCGTCTGACTGTACGCGTGAACTATATAGGGTTCAAGGGATCTTCTTTTTGGGGTTTCTCTACTAGTTTTTAATTGATAATATACAAAAATATTACAATGCAGTATATAAATCGTATTTTTTATCTGAGAAATTGTTTTTTAGATATATTTTTTTTTGTAGTAAATATTACAACGTGTATCTAAAAAGTATTTTAGAACAATTTGAGTTAAGTTTTATATTTTATATTATTTCCAAAAAAATAACACATTAAAATAAAATAATCTTTCCCTTTTCTCCGAAACATTTATATATATATTTTTCTTTTTAAATAGTTAGCTTAAGCTTATTATAGTTCCATAAAATTTTTATATTATTTTTAATATAAGTATAAGCATTTTTTTAAGCATATGTATTATTTATTATACAATTATAAATTACAATAAGCGAGTAATAGTTTTTAATTGATGCATCTTTTAAAAGCTGTCAAAAAGATTTTACTTTCTTTTCGATTTGTACTTTCTGATTAATAATATTTATTTAATTTCCAGACAAAATCTATGAGGCACGCCAGGAGATCCTGCAGTTGTCGACGCCCGTGCTCAAGCCGGAGATACCCGAGCACTATTATATGCCCAAGGACAAGGATGTGAATGCGTCATATCGCTCGCAGTTGACGGCTCTGCTCGCCGGCTATCCGGATAGCCCGAAGACGCCATCGTTGCTGCCACCCTCGATTTCTCCTGGCCAATTGACGCCCTACGGCAACAAGAATCACATGCTGATGGCCAACAGTGTGGGCGTTGGCCTTGCCACGCCCACGGGCATATGTGCGCCCACCCAGAAGTATATGCAGCTGCATAACAGCGCCTATCAGCCGCGCCAGGTGAACACCATGAACAACAACAGCAACAACAACAACAGCAACAACAACAACAGCAATAACAACAACAACAACACGAACTATCTGCAAGTGCCTGGAGCCAATGTGCTAAAGCCGCCAGCAACAGGAGGAGCAGCCGTGCAGCTATCGCCGAGGAACAGCTGCAGCCAGAATACGAGCGGCTATCAGAGCTTCAGCAGCAGCACCACCTCACTGGAGCAGTCATATCCACCATATGCCCAAGTGCAGACGGTTGTCTCCTCCACGTCGACCTCGTCGGGCGCGAGTCGGGCACACTACTCACCGGACTCCACATACAGCAGCGAGGCAGGCAGCATTGCGGGTGCCGCTCGTCTCGGCCGGCGTCTCAGCGATGGCGTGCTGCTCGGCTTGGGCAATGGGACGACAGGCGGTGCCCATCTGTTGCCCGGCAGTGCCGAGAGCTATCGCAATCTTCACTACGAACATCAGCAGCAGCAACAGTTGCAGCAGCATCAACATCAACAGCAACACCAGCAGCAGCATCAGCATCAGCAGCGTGCATTTGATTTTGATATGAAGCGTGCACTCGGTTTCAAGGCCATGGAACGCAATCCGGTTGCTGGAGAGCTGCGCACTCCGACGCCCGCCTGGATGGGCATGGGTCTGAGCCGCACATCGCCGGCGCCGATCGAGACCGTGGACGATGGTGGTGCCACAAACGGTGGTGGAGCTAACAATTGGCGTATGCCGCCACCGCCGCCAGGTCTGGGATCATCCTCATCTTATGGACTGAGCGCCACAACGGGTCTGCTTGATGCAACGCCTGTGAGTCGGCGATTGCAACTCTCACAACACAAGGACATACACACCCTATTGACAAGCCTCGGCATGGAGCATTACATAAGTAAGTCGACAATATAAAATTCAGTCTTTATCTATTTTCATATACTTATCATCGAAGAAAGCGCGAAAAAAAATGTGAAAGTCTGATCAATGAATTGCCCTTGAGATGTATCCTTCCCAGTATATCAGTAAAGAATAGATTACAGTTTTGAATGCGTTTTAATGATATTTATGACATCTTACAAAGGTTTCCGATTCAGCTTATAGCTAGTTTTTTAACAAAGGCAGTCAAGTTTTTTATTTATTTTCTTAAGATTATTATTATTGTTTTTTTATTTATTTATAATTGTTTTAACTAGATTCTTTTCTTATTAAGTTCTTGAATCAGTTTGGATTTGGGCAATGGCTAGGAATGGAATAGGAAATTAACAATCAAACACATCCAGTCGTAGCATCCTCCTGTTTTTATACCCTTAACCCATTGAAAATGGGTAAAAAGGGTATAATGGATTTGTGCAAAAGTATGTAACAGGCAGAAGGAAGCATCTCCGACCCCATAAAGTATATATATTCTTGATCAGCATCAACAGCCGAGTCGATATAGCCATGTCCGTCTGTCCGTCTGTCCGTCTGTCCGTCCGTCTGTCCGTCCGTATGCATGAACGCGTCGATCTCAGAGACTATAAGAGCTAGAGACTCCAGATTTGGTATATAAGCCCGCCTAATCCCTAGGCAGTACAAGTTTGTTTTAGATTTTCGATAACTCTTCCCGTTTCCGATATACACATGTAATCGATAACAACAAAATCTTCAGTTTGAAAGATTAGACTAAATAAAGACAATCTGTGAAATTTTATTGAAATCGGTTGAGAAACACTGGAGATATGGAGTATTGAAATTAAGAAAGTGCATACCTTCTGCATACATACACACACTCTCACATACTTGCAAGTACTGACTGTATGCGTAAATTATAGGGTTAAGGGTATAGTCTAGTCGGGATTTCTCGACTAGAGCCTTCTTACTTGTTGATTAATTACTTTGGTTCAAGGCGGCTATGATACTCAACTAGTTGTTGGTTTTCCTTTGAATATACTTTATATGGTGGTGATTAGCTTTGTTGAAGTTGTTAACGCATTCAGAATCGTAAAATGCTGCATTTTGTTTTCTTCTTGAATAGAGTAGTGATGAAGAGTTGAAAAAGCAGGCTTATATTTGCAGAGTCGGTTATTGCATGTAGTTGAAGGAAGCAGCAGCAGGCAAGCAGCAATAGGAAATTAACAATTAAACACATCCAGTCGTAGCATGCTCATGTTTTCTATTAATTTTTGGTTTCTGGACGGCATACTGAAGTAGTTGTGTTGGGTGGTAGGTTTTTCAAAGTTGTTGGTTAGGTGTTGCTTTCCCTTTGAAGATATTTAATAAGTTGTTGATTAGCTTTGTTAATGCATCGGCGAGTTACTGTTTGCAGACATATCTAGTAGGTTTTTCAAAGTTGTTGGTTAGGTGTTGCTTTCCCTTTGAAGATATTTTATACTATGTTGATATATGTAGTTGTCAGTGTTGGAAGCAGGTCTAAAATACAGGCTTCATGTTGCAGAGTCGGTTATTGTATGTAGTTGAAGGAAGCAGCAGGCAGCATATTGTTTTCTTGTTGAGTAGATTCTTGATGCTGTAGTTGATGCTTGTACAAAGTAATTTAGGTAATTCATATGTTGTTTGGGAAATGGGAAAAGAAAATGGTGATGAAAGGAGTTGGAGATTGGCAACAAGAAGGATACTGATCTGTTTTTTAATTTTTATTTTTTTTTTGTATAAATTCTTATTTGTACTTTACTTTATTCGTGTTTTCTTTATTACTTGTGTTAGAATTTGGGAATTGTATTGTATATGCATTTCCTAAACTTTTTTAACAAATTTACCTTATCTAGCAACTTAATATTGAATGAGTTTTACGTATGACTCAACGATAATTTATTTTTTTCGCTCATTTGACAATTTTATACAAATTTCAAATATATGTTTACTAGACTTCAAACGTTTTTTTCTCTCTTAAGATAGGAGTTATGAACCTATTTTTATTTATTTTTTTTAGTTTTATTGACGTTTCCAATTATCTTTTGTTTTTAGAAATTTTCGTGCTTAACGAAATCGATTTGGAAATGTTTTCAACACTGACCGAGGAAAATCTAGTGGAGCTGGGCATCACAGCGTTTGGAGCTCGCAAGAAGCTGCTGGCGGCCATTCATACGCTTCTGGCCAACGAAGCCGCCTGCAGTAGTATGCCCAGCAGCAGCTCCTCGCAGAGCTCCTCGCCGCGATTCTCCGGCAGCGCAGCGCCCGGAGCCGAGCGTCGTCCCTCGAATCAGTGGTAGTGCTCTGTTTTGGATGTGTTTTTTCTCCATCATTATAAAAAACTTGCAAAAAAAAAACACCCAATAATAAAAAATTAAAAAAATAAAAAAAAAATTTTGTAGATATCTTAAGCAAACACTAAACTCATTTATTTATTCAACGTAATATTAAGTTCGCTTGAAAAGGTTCCACAACAAATTCGAGATTAGAGCAACAAAAGAACTGAACGAAAAGTGTGCAGAAAACAAATTCTGTTTTATGGTTTAGCTAGACTCATGTTGCTCGCATTTGTACTCAAGCGAATCTTATTATATGAACTATTTATAAACATTGCCAACGTATTTATAATTTACATTGTAAAGAAATGAATTTAACTGAAGGAAACAAATTGTTAGAAAAATACACATATACGCACATGTAAAAAACGGAAAAAATAAATTATCATCTGATTTGAAAAAAAAAATCTTTTTTTTTTCTTTTGCTTTGTTTATTTTGAAATTAACATCATAAAGATTATTTTTTTTTTTAATATAAACGGACTCAACACTCAATTAAGTAATACATTAAAGAAATCTCATATAAATTCTCTATTCAAAAAAAGAGAATCAGATATTAAGAGAAAAACGAGAGAATTATATATTAAGAGATATATTAAGGATATTGATATCCAAATAGAAAATGTTTTTCTAACATTGAAAAAACATATATTATGAAAAACTCGTCAAATCATGCTGAAATATACCAAATAATAATTTTAAAAAATACCAAAAATACTAGATATTACGAAAAACTCGTAAAATCATGCTGAAATATAACAAATAATAAAAAAAAACACTTTGAAGTTGATTATATTTTTAAAATATATTTTTATTTATTTGTATTTTTTGAATGATGTACAGTATTCATTGTTGTTGTATAAGAAAATATATTTGTACGTACTTTATGCATTATATGTTTCAGAGAGATGACATAGCTTCTTATACAATATATGATGTATTAAATGCTAAAATATATTATTATAATTGCGTATTAATATTATGTGTTTGCTTTTAATATTTCAAGGAAATGGCTTAGAAGCTAATGTCCTTTGGCCAAAAATGTATATAACTCAGCCAAATCTGAACGGATTTTCAAAGGACATGTTGCGTAAGACTTGCAAGGACCAACTCTATCGAACTGCATTCAAGGATTATGGGGTCATCTAAGAACCAAACACTTGTAAAAATTTCACTCTGGGGACGAGCGAAAATAAGTGAAAGGCATAAAAGTCGTGTTTTCTCGGCAACCACACAGACGATTTTGATGTCCTTTGGCCAGATGGTAGGCCTGGTCAAAGCAAATTGTCTGACACAGGACTCGTTAGAATCCTTAAGGATTTGGCCGAGTTATAGGCAATTTTCTGGTTTTAACAAATATCCTTTTATTTCAGCCGTTTCAAGGAATTTCGTCCTTTTTATTACCTTGTTCGAATTGGCTACCCTGGGGCTACTTGTGGTCCAAAGGACATCCGGATAGTCCCTAAAATGTCCAAGTTATAGCCGATTTTGTAATTTTTACAATTTTTTCTGACATTATTACAGGGGGTACCTGTAATATTTTTCGAAAATTTTTTTTATCGAATCCTTAGAATCCTTGTATGCAAATCGATAGATCTTGGTGCTGTGAGTTCAAAAATGTGTTTGCTTTTAATATTTTCAAGGAAATGGTCAAGGTATGGCTTAAAAGCTAATGTCCTTTGGCCAAAAATGTATATAACTCAGCCAAATCTTAACGGATTTTCAAAGGACATGTTGCGTAAGACTTGCAAGGACCAACTCTATCGAACTGCATTCAAGGATTATGGGGTCATCTAAGAACCAAACACCCGTACTCACACACACACACACATATACTTGCAATCATGGACTTTACGCGATAAGTATAGGGTTCAGGGTGTCTGCTAGTCGGCTAAAGCCTTCTTACTTGTTTTTAACAGTTCGTCTGATGCATTGCCAAATGTTTTGTGAGGCGACTTTCAGTCTGGAAAAAGGCTCAGCTGCATAATTGTAAATCAAAAAATGAGTTGCTAAAAGCAGCAGAAGATTAAGTACGAACACACACACACACGCACACACGCGCACACTGTATGAAAGTCCTGCGTCATGTGTGTGTGTATGTAAATGGAACGGAAACTAGTTGCCATTGGGCAAAACACTTGAAGCGCAAAATGTCATAATCATAAAAATGACAATTATGCTGATGTGGCTGGGCTCAGCAACTGGAACAACACATTTGCAGTTCATTAGCCTGCTGCCACGCCCACAAATTGTACCGAAAAACATATATAAACACGCAAACATACAGACGCAACATTGTGTTGCCAGTTAGCAAGTTTCTTGGCAGCCATTGGGAAGAGTCTGCGCTAAAAATAATACTACAAATTATGCAGACAAGTGGAGACGATAAAGTCATTAGCATTTATAGGCCAAACAAGGATAATAACAGCAACTAGCTTGGGTTCATTGACTCAAGAAAACCTAATTCCATGTCTATCATCGATCATCGAAAAGTAGGCTTCGCAATTTGTTTGTGATTTTTGTTTGCAGCTAAGTTTTGAAACTGAAATATAGTTTCAGTCTCAGTCAAAAGCTCACACAAACAACATTACACAAAATACATAAATAAAAATAGAAAAAATAAACCGCACGAAATACGGAATGTTGTTATGATTGGGAACACGAAAAGAGAAAAATAAAAATGAAGAAAATTAGTATTACAAATAGGTTTAAGCGCAAAGTAAAGTTTTCTAAAAACGTGTGAAATAAAAATATAAAAAAATTTGTATAAAAAGCCAAACACACCTTGTGAATTCCTGAAGGCATTGTACATACATACACTGAAACATGGATGACAACATGGATAAATACTGTACACAAACCTAACGTGTAAGTGGAAAGTTGATTTTTGAAAATATTAAATACAAATATAAAAAGTTGATTTTTGAAAATATTAAATATTATTATTCATATAATTTTCATTGACAGCAACGCGTGCCGAGTCTCCCAAATTATACACACACCCACACACACACACACATACACACACACACGTCCAGATATAGGTACATACACACCGGATAGTAAGTAAATAATTTATATAAATTATCATTCCTTTTGCAATGTGCTGATCCTTTGATATTTTCTTGCAGTGGTTTTGGATAAATATGTAATATACAAAGAAGTGTCTTCTAGTGGATGGTTCCTCCAAAATACGCACATACACATATAAACTATACACATGTAACTACACACACCTATATACCTCTCACATGTACATAACATATACATATATAATATACACACGTACATAACATACGCATGTAAAATTCATAGTTCCTCTTAATATTCGTCTCCCGCACAGACGTCATCAATAATATACACGATAGAAAGTAAATAATATATATATATGATAATTTTCTCATTTATGTTACATTAAGTATTGTACATTGCAGTGGTGGAGAATACGAGGCAATCGAGATGAGCTAGTCTTCTAAATATGGTCCTTCAGCCATTGGTTATATTCAACAACAAAAAGCAAAATATATAAATCAAACTGAAAGACAGTAGTGGGAAGTGCAAGTAAGTTGTTAAAATAACAATTATATACTATCGTCTCTAACATTATTTTCCGATTTGCAGCGAAAGGGTATGGGCGGTTCAAGAAGTCGACATACATTGAAGTGATTCGTAAACTTGCAAATCTACAAGCCAGGTTTAATAATGGTACAATTTTGGTCAATCGTGCTTGGATAATGTTTGAACTAAATTCTTTGTGTCCTTAATTTCTTATGTGCTAAATTCTTGTATACTAAATTATTGTATTCTGTATTTGTGTTGTTTTCTATATGGATGGGGATATTTCGACAAAAACAAATATTAATGACGTAGAAGCAAGCAGGACAGTAAGCAGGGTACATAGAGCGGAAACGTGGTGGATATAAGCAGTCCACAGATAGGGGAAACGTGGTGGATATAAGCAGTTAAAAGAGGGGAAACGTGGTAGATATAAGCAGTGTGAAGAGGGGAAACGTGGTGGATATAAGCAGTAAATAGAGGGGAAATATGGTGGATGTAAGCAGTTAATTGAGGAGAAATGTGGTGGATATACGAAAGCAGGAGAAATGTGGTGGATATAAGCAGTACAAAAGGAGACACCTTAACCAAGCAGTAAGCCACATTTGAAACATCAGAAAATATAAATTATAATAATAATAATTATAATTCCTATAAATTTAATTTGTGATATTTAGGTGTACTAAGAAAGCTGTAATGTGTAATAATTATCTAGCCTCTTCGCTTTTAGTTGCCCCTTCAGTAAGTTGGCATATTTAAAAGACTAAGAGCGCGCCAAAATGCACTGCTCTCTCTCTCTCTCGTGCTTTGGCACGAGCGCAGCACACGAGCTTCGTGACGACACGGTTCGTGCCGACGGCAGCCGAAGCTGTTTTGTGCGGCATTCGTTTCATAGCTTGTTGTTGCTGTTGTCGTGGGGAAAATGGCAATCTGTGCACTGGACTCGCGACTCGGCAATTTTCTGGTGTTTCGCGAGTGCTTAGCTCAGTTCTCGTTGCGTTGCCTTTGGGTGAGGTTTGCCAATGCGAATTCGCTCCGTCGCTCTGTCGTCGCTGTTATTCTATTTCACTGGCCACCAAAAACTAAACAACAAAAAGGACGAAACTGCAGCAACAATTACGCGATTTGAAGCTCACTCGCAGTGCATTTGTGTTAGCATCCTTGTGTGTGTGTGTGTGCCTATTTCGCGATTTCGTTCAGCGGATTTTGTGTTTTTGACATTGCAGCAACAGCAACAGCAACGGCAGCGGCAGCAGGAACAAGAAATAAAGAGCCGGCGTTCGACCTAACGGCCATAAATTTAAACGTGTGTTGTGTGTGTGTGACTTGAGCTGTTGCTTCACCTATACTATATTCGTGAGTGCGTGTGTGTGTGTGTGTGTGCATGACGTGCAGTCACGTGTTCTAAGGTGATTTTAACGAGTTCCTTGATACGCGAAAGGAGATAAGAAACAGCGTAAAAAAATAGTTGAGCGAGAAAAAAATAAGAAAACGATACACATGTGTGGCATGGAAATAGCCAACACAAAAAAAAGAAACCACTAACCCAAACGTTACCAATACACAAGCAACAAATACACACACACCTACACACTACGGGACTCTGCATTTTTCAGAGGATCGAACAGTGAGACGACAGCAAATTGCTTTTCAATTGTTTGCCACAAATATCAACAAGAAAATTGTGCACAATGTGTGAAAGCATTTGAATAACGACGTTAAAGCAAACAAAAATATCCAATAACATATTCGAATTGCATTTATTTTGTCAAGACAAGGTACGATATATGTTTATAAATCACAAAACTCAAAGCTTTTAGCTTGAATATTGCCAAGTTCAAAGCGATTGCAATGTTTCTGGTAATAGTTGCTAAGACTTAAAATAATAAACGAAATTTAAATATTAATTTCCATTTAATTGTTCTCTTTCTTTATCTGTCGATGTTGACAATAAGTAAATTGCAGGCTAACTTGCAATACAGAATCAATCACAAACCTTACAAATAATTTGATCAAATAGGATGGGAGTTCCTTTGGGTGGAACTTTTTGTTTTGACTATTTTCCAGAAGATCGAATATCAGTGGGTTTTTGCGAGAGGTATCGTCTGCTGAATTCTTTAATTGTCTCTAAGTTAGCTTTTTTTAATATTTGTTATACCCTGAAAGCATTAAAAACCTGGTAAAAAGGGTATAATGGTTCTGTGCAAAAGCATGTAACAAGCAGAAAGAAGCATCTCCGACCCCATAAAGTATATATTTCCTGATCAGCTTCAACAACCGAGTTGATGTAGCCTTGTCCGTCTGAGTCGATCTCTACTATGATAGCTTGTGACTTTGGACTTGAAACATAAGCCATAGGCACAACAAGTTTGTTTCTGCAATGCAATCACATGCAATCGGTCAGAGACAAACCTTGAATTTGGAAAAATGTTCAATAAGTGTTGTTATTTTATTTGTTTTATATTTTATTTCAATGTTCTTCTTTTAAGTTATCTGCAGCCTAAAATATTGTTGACAATTTCAACCTTCTAAAACCCAGAAATATATGAATAAAGAGATCTTGTTAGCTGAGAATATTGAAGAGATTTAAAAAATAAATTTTTTTTTCACACATTTATTACAAAATATATTTTTAAAAAATAAAATATTTTTAACTTTTCTAAGGAGATCGTAGGAGATTTTTTATATTTTTTTTATTATTTAATAAAGATGAAACAAAAAAACAAAAATCACCAAAGTTATGTTATAAAATATAAATATTAAGTTAGTACATTTACACTGAAAGAAACTTAAGAGATCCGAAATAAAAAAACAATCCAAGAAAACTTTCTCCAGAAAGTAAATATATATATTAGCTGGCTTTAATCAATACTACATCGTTAGTTGATAATTATTGTTTGGAGCTTCGAATGTCTCTTGTATTTCAATGACCCTCAAATACATTGTGCTTCACTTAATTTGTAGTTGTTAAATTGTTGCTTTCCTTCAAACACAAATGTGCCAATCACTAATCAGTCAATCAGGCAATTTCGTGGGCCAATATCCAAAAAAAACGTCCACTTTGTGACACGCCAACAACAACAGCAACAACAGCAACAGCAGCAACAAGAAGCTAAACAAAACTTGTCAACTGCACAAAAGTTGCTCTCATGAAACTCGTGCGTTCCGCAAGAGAGAAACAGACTTGAGAAGGACTCGCGACAACAACAACTAGTATTGCTATGCAACAATGTTGGGTTTCAGTTTTTGCTCCGTCCATTTCACATGTCTTGTTCGCTGAAGGAGCCTTCGTTTAGTTTTTCCACATTTCTTCTGCTTGAAATGTATCATTGACGAAAAATGTCAAATGCATAGCATAGTTTTTCCTTCCGTATATATATATATATATGTATTTTTATGCTGAGTCAGGCATAATATGTTGTTGTTGCCTACAATCAATATGTAGACAAGTTTCTGGGGCATGTATGATTGACTGATTAATATGCGTCATGATTTATTATGCTGCTACAACTAGGTTCGTCCATTAAGGCCAAGGACCTCCCGTTGGCTAACTTTAAGCCTTTAAACGCAACTACAAATGCTGTGAAATATCAATCTCTCTCTCTCTCTGTCTTTGGTGCTTTCTTTTTCGTTGCACTTTCTGGTTTTGGCCATAAAAATGGCAAAAACGAATTTTTTTTTTCTGTTTTTGGTTTGCCGTGCGCTTTATGCGAAAATAAAGTAAATAATGAAAGCTATTTAGCACGGCCAAGGGCCAAGCGCATTAAGTTGCACACTCCACACAGCCCCTTCCCCCCCCTTTAGCCAACATCTGCAGCTAAGAACATCAGTGGAAATGGGGCAACTGGTGACAAGCGTTTAATGAGCTGTGAGCTGCGAGTCGAGTCCAAAAGGAATTTCAACAATTTTTTACTGCCACCTGCATGCTTCTTCTTGTTCTTAAACTGCTGCTGCTTCTTTTTGTGTACAGCATCAGCTGAAGGCATTTCTCACGTCGCATTTTCTCCTGTTTTGGCTGCTGCTGCTGCTGCCGCTGCTTCTGTGGTTTATGCGAGAGATTTTTCAAAAATTTGCAAAGGGGAAAAATCTGGCAGAGTTCACCTGGCCGCCTGCGTTAATTAGCTTAAGTTGCGTCGTTGTGGGAATTTCTCAGAATTATTGCCCAAGCCTTTTCGCAATAATAATATTCCCTACCCTCTGCACCCCCTCTTGTTATTTTTATCTTCGTTGTTGTATTATATTTTGCTGGCTTGATAAAGTTTCGTAATTCATTTGCATTTCATTAAAGTGCAATTTAATGCTGATAAAGTGATGTGAGCTCAAGCGAAAATGCAAAAAGCTGCAATTTGTATGCGACAGTCGAAACCAAAGCTTAGCTCAACAGTTTTCAGTTCAAATTTCTGTCTCAACTTAAAAAGATATGCCTTCAGCTACTTGGAGAAAACAATTAAAAAGGATAATCCAATCGAACAGATATTGGATTCTACACAATATTATTTATTTACAACTATTAAAAAAGCGCTAGTAGAGTAAGGTCCAAAACCTTAACAAATCTTCCACTTCTCCGGACTTTCTTAACCGATTTCAATTTAAAATTTCACAGATTTTTATTATTTCATACTTTACATTCATGATGTTATTGTAATCGATTCTGTGTGTATATCGGAAACTGGAGTACTTATCGATTATTTGAAACAAAATTTGTTATGCCTAGGACTTGTTCAAATCTGAAGGCTTTAGCTCTCATGGTCTCTGAAAATCAACACTATCATATATAACATATCATACAGACGGACATATGGCTTTATTGACCCGGCTGTTGATGCTGATAAGGAATATATATACTTTGTGGGTTCGGAGATGCTTCCTTCTGCCTGATACATACTTTTTCCCAAAACTATTTTCCCATTTCAAGAAGTTCAGTGTATAAAAAGAGTAAACGTTTAAGCACGTTTTAAGAGTTTAAAACTTATGTTGTTTAGCAAATATTCTCAGAAAAAGAAAATCTGCTTTTAGCTCAAGCAAAAAAAGAACATTTAGAATAATACGAGAGGCAAACATAATATACTAAGAGTGTCAATAAAATATTCATTTTTCACAGCTTATAAATCTTTGCGTATTTATTTGCGTACATATTAACACTCATAACATAAATCACTAGAAGAATTTACAGACTTGAGCTGTCCCTATTGCTCTCTTAGTTTCGTTCTCGATTGCAAGCACACACACACACACACACACAGTGCAATGTGTTGACTATTCTGGCATTTCACAAATGTCCCAATTAGAAAATATGTTAGGGAAAACAGAAGAACAGTTTTAGCCCTCAGATAGATGCAGAGACAGAGAGAACGAGAGAGAGAGAGAGAGAGAGAGAGGTGCTAAATCAAAGAGTTACCAGAGTGCTGTTTAACCGATTTTAGAATTGAGAAAGCAAGGACTTGCCACACACACAGGAACACACACACACACATGCACATGCACATGGTTAGACAGACAAACTTGTGAAAATTGGTAAACAATTTATGTGGCCAAATAAAATTGCAGAAGAGCAACGAAAAAAGGAAAACAAACAACAACAACTAGGGAAGGGACTATGAAGCATAAGAAGAAAAAGGCGAGAAGCACAGCCGCAACAGAAGCAAATTTATTGCAGCTCCAAAAGAACCAAAGGCCGCAGCTCCGATTGCGGCTGCCCCTGCAAGTATGCAATACAATAACTGCATAGACAGACTGCAAGGCAGAGAAGGGAGAGAGAGAGAGAGGGAGAGAGACTGAGAGAGAGAGCGAACGCAAGAGTAAGAACGGGTTCAAGGATATAAATTACATGCTTAGCTAGTCGTGGTTCTCATATGCAAAATGTTTACTCTGTTTGTGTGTGTGTGTGTGTTGGGCCTTTGGCGCAGTTGTTGTTGTTGCTGTTGCTGTTGAGATTATGAAATAAATTTCCACATGCCACAAAATTTCGCAGGCAACCGCAGCAACAACAAGCCAACAACCACAACCAGAACAGCCATAATAATAAAAACAACAAATTTCTAGTTACACTTTTGTGCAGAAGCAAGCAACTGTAATATGTTTGTTGCTGCTGCACTTGAGATGCAAGCAGGCAACATGTATATCGATAAATAAATATATATATATATGTGTGTGTGTGTGTGTTTGTGTGTGTGCAAGCAACAACAACATCAAAAGCGTTTGCATATGAAAATATTTTTCAATCGCCCAAAGCTCTGGTCCCGTTGTTCTATTTGCCCAAAGAACTTTTGATATGTCCATCCATTGGCCAAACTTTTCATGTGTGTGTGTGTGTGTGTGTGTGTGTGAAAAGTTCTCCACTTCGATCTTCCATTTTCGCTATCTATCCACAGAACTGCATTTACGTTGCAAATTTGTAAAGTTTTTCCCTGCCATTTTCAATATATATGAGCGGGTATAGTCAGAAACCAAAACCAAAAAAAAAAGATAAAGCAGAGTGCAAGTTGCTAAGCCTCTCTGCCATCTGAAAGTTCAATCGAGTGTTTTGACTATCTATTTTTGTTTTCGAAATAATAGTGGCGTAAAAAGTTACTGTTTTGTTTTGCTGGAGAGTTTTAATGGGGAATTTCGAAAAAGCAATTTATTTGTTTTATTTTGCAATTTAAAATCAATTGGCTGTAATATGCATCAAGCAGATATTGATTGAGATATTGATTGAGATATTATGATCAACTGTTTAAATTATAAAAAACTACCAGATTGAATTTGTAAAAACAATTTGCTATATATTAAATATCAATCTTCTAAATATTCTTAACTACTTTCGTTTTTGATCCAGTATTTAGAAATTTATTTAAAAGTGGATGCTGATAGTTTCAAAATATATTCAAAATAAGTGTTTTAATAAATTGAAAATGCTTATTGTCAAATCAAAACATTTATAAATATGATAAACAAAATAAATCAAGCGAGAAAAACTGTATTGGGCATAGCGAATACATGCATACACTATATATATTATATACACTTGCAAAGCCTACTTGTTTGTAATAGTAAAATCTTTCGAAAGATCTTGCTTTTGCATGCCAGCTATGTGTTATGGTGGTTCTGGCCGATATTGACAAATGATCTAACTGCAGCATAAAAATAAACTCAATCAAAGATTAATAGCTATGAGGAACTAGTTACAGAGGGACTAGTTACGTAGATACAGACAAACAGACGGATGTGGCTCAGCTCGCGATGCTGAGTCAAGAAGATATTTACTTTATGGGTTCGGAAATGCTTCCTATCAAGTGTATAATGACGATGTTATCAGTATTCGAGATAATATGAGAATATATTTATATATATATATATATATATATATATATAAAACAAATATAGTCCAGAGACTCAGCATTAGTTTTTTGCATGGAACTTGGTTGACTTAAATATGTACAAATATATATATATATAATAATACTAGTAATCCGCCAATATGAAAAACTCGTAATATACGAACGTATAGCATATTTTATAATATATATATTGTCAAAGTAGGTTTTCCTTAACTTATAATTACTTGTTTGGAGCTAAGTTTGTTATCTGTCAATTCGATTAGCGCATTTTGTCGCTAAAGACAAAGAGCGTAAGTATTTAAAGTGTCTCAAGGGTTGTGTGTTTAAGTACGAAAAGCAATTCTTGCCCCCGAGAGGCAACTAAAGTCGCAGCTGATAAAGTCCAATCCCAGATCCAGTTGCAGTTCTAGTTTTTGTGTTTGGCGGAAAGTCAACTCAAAGAAACGCTTTAAAAAGTGTTTTCGACTTTCAATTTAGTTTTTTTTTTTTCGTCTTCTTCTTCGTTCATACACTGTTTGACCGAAAACCAATTAAAAGGATGCTGCGCTTTTGCCCTGTGTGCAATTTTTGTTCGCTTTTTCGGCCAGCAATTGCTGCACAGCCACTCGACACCCTACCCCCCATTCCCCTCCCCAGACAACCCTTTGCACTCTCTTTACTTTTCCTCACACACTGTCTTGCTGTGCGAAATTCTTGTGCCTGGATTGCAGTTTGCGGCTTATCTCGTTTTGGCCAGAGCCAAAAGACGCTCTTGTTAACGTTTTTCTTGTTTTGTTGTCCTTTTTAATCCATCTACCACTTAGTTTTGAAAAGGCGCGGCAAATCGGAGTAAAGGGTCAGTTGCGAGTTGGCCTCAAGTTTGTCAATGCATAAATTAAAAAGTTGTTTCACTTTTTCCTCACCCTTTAAGACTGCTGTTAATGAAGCTAAAGCAATTAAGAGAAACACACAAAACTCAATGGGCCACGAATACTTATATTAAGGGAATTCCATTTGTGCACAGAACATGAGTTTTGAGGTCTTTCTTTCGCCACAAAAGATTACAGCTTGTCAAGAGTGGAAGTTGGCGAGTGTCCTCCAAGGGGCTGAGGGGATTATTATAATCCGATTTTGAACTTTAAATGTGGAATATTTCTCATATGAGAATTTTTTTGTGTTTTTCTTTTTGGGAACATTTTGTGGTTCGTTTAGTTCCCCCAAATTTACAAAATGGTAAACTTTTAGCAGAAAGTGTGTGTGTGTGTGTGTGTGTGTAGGTGTGTTTGTGTGTAAATATTTTTAGGTGGTAGGAAAATCGCTGCAGTTTTCTTTATAGTTATTACTTTATAAAGCTCTTTGCTTCCACCTTCTGCTTGTTCTTTTTGTAATTTTTTTGATTGCAAAATTGCTTTCAATATTTTGCGGAACAACAACAAACTCACTTTGGCCACACCTGGCCAGGTGCTATCCACGTGCCCTCAACGACAAAGACCAGGCAAGGAGAAGCCAAAGAGAGAGAAAGACACAACCATAACCATTCATGCAACTGAACTCCAAGTGCAGCCTAACTTGAGTTACGTGTTGCAGCAAAAGTTTAACGCATTAAGCAATCCATTGTTATTGTTCTTGTTGCTGTTGCTGTTGGTATTTTTATTGGTCTTTGCGCAAAGTTAAACTGCAAAAGGCTAGCACAGAGAGAGAGCATTTTGGCTGCTTGGCAGGACTTGACTTTGTTGTTCAAATATCTTTGTAATATCATAAATTACCATATTATGCTGCGTGACTTAATTTAAGATTCTGCAGTTCAGTTTAAATTAGCAAAAACATTTCGAATGCTAACTGCATTTCATTACTTTCGGTCTAACATAATATTGCAAATGATGGAAAAAACCTAAACCAAAAGAATTTGTTCTTTGTTACGTTACTAATTCCTTTAGCTTTTTGAATATGCATACTAATATTAAATTGTTTTTCTTTCATGTTTGCAGCATTAAATACTAAATTGATCAAAATGCGGTTTCCACAAATATTTTATCAACTGGCGTTCCTTGTCATTATATCTATCGGTAAGTTCCCAACGCTTATTTTATTTTACAGACAGAACTGGATCGAGAAAATTTACTTTGGTCATCTGAAAAATACCAAAAAATACCAAAAATACTAGATATTAATAAACTTTTCTTCAAAAATATTTGTAATAAAAGAGTTCAAAATACTTTAATATTAACTAACTTTGAGAAAACTGCCTTAGAACCAAAAATTATTATACCAGTTTACTCATTTTTGGTTTATTTAGAGTATATAGAAACTTAAATAAAATACTAAAAATTCTGATTGTTTTTCTAAGCTGTCTTTATGCACCAAAATATGGCTTGCATGTCATCACACGAGGCCATTTAGCAGCATATTAGTATAGAACTGACAAACTCAATGCACACAATCGCAAATAGGAGTAGTAAATAGGTCAAAGGCTGTGACATTTAATGTGCAAAGCTAGCCAAATCAAGCCGATGGAATGCAACAGACTCCACGATTAACAAAAAATAAATAAATTATCATAAAAGTTGCGTTCAAACGTAAACGACTGCATAATACACTGATAACAACAGGTGGCAAAGCGGAATAAAAGTTTTTTGTTGATTGATTTCTGCGATTTGTTTGCGAACTGACTTTGTGATAAGGTCAATATAATCTAATCATGTATATGTCAGCCGATCAGTTTTCAAGTTTCTGCCTTTTACTTACCAATATACTCGTTTCTCTCTAGTCAGGGTAAAGAATGAAAACCATTATTAAAATGAAAACGAAATCATATGTCAAAATTAATCGCAAAATAAATGCTGTCAATGAATCTCAAACAATAAATACACAAGACACACATATATATATTTATATATATATATATATTTATGCGCTTTAACTGTAATTGGTTTTTATGTGGTTATAAAAGTATTTTTTTGCTAATTAACATTAATTTAAATCGATGGCTTATAACGATGCGACAAGATTAAAATTTATGAGAATTGCCAAATGAAAATGAAAAAAATCCACAAATATATAATAAACTATATGGAAAGGTAAGGCCAAACGCCAGAAAGAAATACATATATATAAAAAATGCTTAACCTCAATTGAATAATTAGTTGACGTCATTTAACAAGTTTAAAACACAAAACTAATATAAAATTTAATATTTATGGGACATTTTAAATGCTTAGAGCATTAATTATAGCCTGGCTGACAAGTGTGAAATACTTGTTTTTATTTACGCCTGAATGTTTTATGTACACACTTTGGCAGCTTTATTTTTATTGCCTGCGCTCGTCTTGTGGCTTTCAGCAGGTCTGCCGAGGCCCATTTTATATACCAACGCACATAAATTTGAAAGAAAAACGAATAAAATACACGAACACACACACACACACACACACGCACGCACACCTATAAATATTTGAGGAACTCGTGAAGTAGAACACCCCACTGATTTATTCAATAAATCACAAGTTCTCGCCACACCGAGAACATGCGGCGCAGATTTAAATTTTATCTCAGCTCGCTCTTAGATATATACGTAGGATAATCGAGTTCCTGCGACAAGCATCGGTCGCTCCGACTGTCTGCTTGTCTGCCAGCCAGGACACATGTCAATAAAGCAGGCGAAGGACTGCTAGCTTCGATGTGCTCGTCACTTAAATGCATTTAGCTTGCCGCTTCTCGGATTGATCCTACTCATTCAGTACTATATTCAGTTGAGTAACTGAAAGCGTTTCGTTGTTGTAGTTATTGGCAGGGCCAGGCCCTCATCGATTCAATTCAACAAGCTCCGATGTGTGTGTGTGTGTCAGTGAGTTTATCATCTCAGCAACTTAAATGACAGTGAATACATCAAATGACTTTCAATCCTTTCGCGTGACTGAAATACTCGACTCTTTGTCACTAGCGACACAGCCGCATCTCACAATGTGTGAGTTAATATCTATGTGTTTGTGTTTGTGTTTGGGCTTAACTGTGGGCATAAAGGTGTGCCAGATGTTGTTGTTGTTGCTGTTGTTGTTCTTGTTAGCACATGACTGTTGTTAACTTCACACGTGGATTGATAAATGTGTGCAACGTGCCTGGCATTTGCTAGCTTGGTTCAAATTTATTTAGTGCCACAAAATTCTTTAATTTAGGCCCATTCTGCTGTTGGCCGTGACAAGCTTAGTCTTTATTTTTGGCACAGGAAACCTTGGAAACGCTACTAAACCTAAGATGTGTTCAACAAGAGCGTCAGTTAAGCTGGGATTATGTTCGAAATACTAAGCTATAACAAACTGAAAACAATATGTATTGAGTACATTTTGTACTCATTATGCTTTATGTAATTAATATATCACCATGGTGATGGAAATATTGGGTGGGAGGTGCTCTAAGGATATGCAATGCTGTAAAAGGTTAAATGACTTTTACTTTTACTTTAAATATGGGTTAACTAACTTAATGCGAGAAAATCATTTTCAATATTTGTATACCAAGCTAAGTTCTATACTTAAATGTTCATTTTCTTCGAATCAAAGAAGAGTTGAAAAGTGTTTGTTGACATAATACATATTATAAAATTGATGTAACCTTTAGCATATGACATTTATTTGAACAAATCCAAGATTAATTTACCTGAAATGCTAATCAAAGCAGAGTTTAAAAGTGTTTGTTGAAATAATATGACATTTAGCCTTTAACATACTATTGTTATAAGTTTTATTTGTTGGCATATAACAATAATTTCAACAAATCGAAGGTTAAGCAATTGAAGCAAATTCCCACAGCTAACAAAATATAATAGAATATGTAAACTTTTACACCTCTTGCAGTTAAACACAAAATATGGCATTAATGGTCGCTTGGCCCAATTCAATATTTGATATTTAAGTGCAGCTTGGGGATGAAAAATCAATGAATTATCTACGTGTCGATTGCGATTTAATATACATTTACGAGTAATAGAAAGTTGGGCACTTATCGCGCCAAGCACTATATAGTGCATATATAGTATTTACCTGTATGAGAGCCACTAATTTTATTCTTGACTTGAATCGCGCGTAATTAAATGTCAATTTTCAGGCCGCAAACCCACAAAAAAAAGGCCATTAAGACATTAGCGACAATCGAATCGAAATGAAATGAAACGAAGCAAATGTCAAGCATGGAAATCGTTTTGTTAAACAACAATGGAAGGGAATTTGTACTGTTATAGGGCTGGTCATATATCCCTAGCGGCAAATTTGCGAGCGCGTTCCGTGTACTACTTATTAAAAGAAAATCAAGTATACGACCGATTTTCGACACTTGCCCCAGAAAAAACTGTACGTAGCCAGCAGACTAATTAGGGATTTTGTTTTGTTACCATACCACAAACAGGTGCTTACGCTTTGTTGTGTTGTGTGCGGTGCGTGCTGAAGATTTTAATCGGGCCGTGTAAATTGTGGAGCTAGCAGACGCTTTTCCTCTTTTCCTGACAGCAAACAAAACGACACAGGACACAGGCGACCGTGTGGGTGCAGGGGGTCTGCCCGATAATGGCAGGTTAATAAACGTTTTAATGCGACAAACAGACACACGCACGCACAACGCACTCACCCGCTTGTCTGAGCGTGTCCGTGTTTTGTAGCATACTTTTCGGCGAGAAACACGTGACACGTTTTGTGTTGGGGTGTTCAGTGCATAATTTTTAATGTAATGCCAACTAATTGAGTTCATTTAAAGCACACGTCGAACACTTCTCACAGTGTGGAGCTAAGGGCTTAGCAGTTTGCTCCCCTTCTATATAGTTTCATATTTCATTTAGGGGCATGTGTTGTAGTTGAGCAGCTTAGATTAAGTTAAGCGTGAAGACAAAATATGTCTATTGGGAGGAGAAGTTGTGATGTAAACTAGTAAATTTTGAATTGGGTGGGTGATATGGTATTTTGAAAATGTATTTCTTCCTTGATTCTCATTTTATTACTGAGCAAACATATGTAAGTTAGAGAAGCTGAAGGCAAATGGACAAAATATCTTAACAAACAAGAATTTAGAATGTTTCATTGACGTTTCACAAACTTTATTTGCAGCTTCTTTTTGTAGTCATAGCTAAACTGTTTCGTTTCATATTGAAAAAACTGTTATGTGATTAGTTGGTTCACTTTGCTTCTTCACAACTTCAACACATTTCCCTTAAATACGAAATAGTTTCTGTCGTTCAATTTGTGTTCTTTGACAGTCAAAAATGCACGTCACATAAAAACTCGTTTTTTCAATTCACAAATTTGTGACATTTTTTTTTGGAAAACTATCAACATTTTGTCTTACAGCACCTGCAATTTTTTGTGTTCATGTTGCATTTTGTCAAACTAACACATCGTTTTCCGGTTATTGCTTTTAGGCTGCGTAATTGCAATGCGTCCGCATCACGCAGCCAGCGACATAAATGTGCATAGAAATTGTTTCCTGTAATTATGTAAATGTCGTTGCATATTGCAGGCCTGTGTTCGTGATGTGAACGCAGCGAAAACGACAAAAAAAAAGAAAGACGAACAACGAATTGACCTTAACAGCAACTGAGCCGCTTAGCTGCTATGGTCAGGGACATGCTCGAAGCGAGCACTCTGCGCTTAAGCTGGGCCAAATATAGCTACGCTCCTCTTCGATACGTAGCCCGCATAAAAATTGTTAAGCTGCATACCCCTATCCCCAAATCCCCATCAATCGCCTTCCCACCCTATACACTATCAACCACTTGACAAATGGAAAAATGGCCCCAAAAACTTCCGGCTGTTACAGCTGCCGTTTGTCAGGTTGCAGCAGCCGCAGCACTAAAGCTTCAATTTGTTTTCGTTTTCGTTGCTCGTTGCTCGTTTCTCGGTTTTGGCTTTTAGCTGTATGCCAGATTTTCATGAATTTTCTGTAACGATCTCGCCAAAGTCCCTACACACACACACACACACACACCCATATATATATATATATAAATATATATATAACTTGTTTGTATATATATATAAACCCACTTTGGGTGGCTTGTCACACCTTGAGAAAAACTGCATCGAATTGCAAATTCAATATTAGTCGTTCGCTTCGTTTGTGGCTGTTATGATTTTTACCAAAGCTATCGAAGTGCCCCCCACCCTCTCTTCCTCTCTGTCTTCACGCTTATTCATGGTTTCTGTGTTTGATATTGGTTCGCCCGTTAGTTTTAAGTATGCCAAGCACCGCAAACGCAGTTAACCGATAAGATTGGCAAAGGGTACGGAGTGTTTGCCTTCGTCTCGAGTGCGTTGCGGGGTTTGAGAGGGGCATGGAATTGGAGTGGGAATTGCATTGGCATCTTCAGTAATTGGTTCGATATAAATACAGCGATTGATTTTTTCTCTCAACTAACAGCGCTTAGATTGCGATTTAATTAAAGGTAAAAGCTGTGTCGCAACCTAAAGTGGAGAGTTGAGTGCTGATTGCATAAGAAATCGCTGGTAACAACGTGATAAGGAAGAACTCTCACACAACTAACGACTGATGACCCCCTTTCATCCTGGGGTCGTTAACTTCGCAGCTTTTTGCGCGTTGTGTGAGTTAAGCACAGATATGATTAGATAACGAATGAAACCATTACGCATATATATATTGTGATGCAAGCAGTATGAGTTTTAGCTAACTTTGATTGACATTTAAAGGGTATTAGTTATTTGATAAGCAGATAAGCAGCATAACAAAATCGAACAAACTTTTTTAACTGAGCAACTGTTTATTATTAAGTCGACTCGGCTCGTAGTGATTTTTAGCGTAGCCTCGATTTATATATTAGTTAACAGTTGCTCGCCCTAGTAATGTATGAAGTAACATAGTAATTTGTATACCTCATGTGTGTGTGAGTGTGTGTTTGTGTGTGGGAGCGTGTGTTAACTGATAAACATGCATGTAAGCCATTGTCTATTGTTGCCGTTATCTGCGGTCGGCACGAGCCAAATAGTTAATAATCATTATTAACAAATTCCGTGGCATGCGTCCGGCGCATAATAACAAAACGCCACACACACACGCCACACACACACACAAGGTAGACAGCAATTATGGCTACATGTTGCAGCTGTAAGCCATGGTAAGCCTGAATACCTGAATCCCTTTAATGAGGTTACATTTTGCCTGCGAGTATTTAATGGTAAATTGTTTTTGCCCCCCGCTAAAGAGACGGAGGGGAGCCGCAGTTAAGCTCGACTAAAGTGCATATATATTGATAAGCAATTTTAATTTTTAATTGCAAAACAAATAAGTGAAACAATTGAGTAAAAAACGCGTAACGAAATGTATATGGGAGGAGATTTAAACAAATGAATAATTTATTTTCAATAATCAGATTGGTTTTAATTTGTTAGGCATATTAATGCAATAAGTGTTTAAACTATTTAAATAAATCAATATAGTACTTATCATATTTATTTTCAATTTTTAATTTTCTTGTACTTAAATATTAATGCAGTTATTATTATCTCAAAAAGCAATATACTAAACAAACAAGAAATATAATTTTCAATGCACCAGAATGGCAGGACAGAGTCACACATACACGCACACATACACACACACATGCAAATAACGATACAAAGTTCACAATGCACAATGCAAAATTTAGCCAAAAAAGTGGCATTAATCCTGATTACTTTCTTAATTACTCGGAAACCACGTAAGTTTTAGATTTGGCTTTTTGCTTTGACTTGTTAAGAATCAAAGAAATATATTCCTTTGTAATTTATTAATTATTTATCAAACATGTCAGTTAGTATTATGATTTTAATACAAAAGGTTTGCATTAATAACTATTTAATTTGAGTCCGGTTTAAAATGAATAAATGGCAAAGTTTTGTAAAATTTCCCATAGTGCAATGGCATAACTGAAAACACTTATAATTAAATGAAAATTGTGTGGCGTGCGAAAATTATTTTCGAGTTTTCACTGTTAATATAATAATAGAGCACAAAAATGCCCGCTGTTATCTGGAACGTTGTGTTTTATTTTATGGCGCTTAATTGAAATTTTTGTAAATAATTTAAACTTAATATATATGTGTGTATGTGTCAGCAGCTGCAATCTCTCAGTTAACACGAAATTATCGACTAAATGTAATCAGTAAATAATTCATAAACAGCTGCAAGCGACAACGGTGAAATGCATTTGTCAACAAAAAAAAAAAATTTTAAAATATATTTTTACAATTGCCAAATGGAGAAATTTAGTATACAGTTTTAATTCCCTGATGAGCAGGAATATGTGACAGTTAACCTGGTTTTTTGTACTTTTGAAACAACAACAACAAGTTGGTCTTTGTTTTTGATGCACGTCTTTTTTTTCGAAAGAAGCAAATTAAATAACTAATTATTATTTGCGAAGTCATAACTTCCTCAAAATTCAACCGATTTTCAAATGCAAAATCTTAAAAGTCATGGCTTGGCCTCTTAATTGATACTGCATTTCCAGTTTAAAACTAATTTTTTACTCGAAATTGATGAAAAATTCTTGAAAACAACAAGTTTAAGATACGTCAGAACTTCCCGAAGTCATAACTTCCTCAAAATTCAACCGATTATCAAATGCAATACCTTAAAAGTCATGGTTCGGCCTCTAAATTAATACTGCATTTCCAGTTTAAAAAATATTTTTTCACTCAAAATTGATGGCAAAATTGATGGAAAAATTCTTGAAAAAAATCAACTCTGAAGATAGGTCAGAACTTTCCGAAGTCATAACTTCCTCAAAATTCAACCGATTATCAAATGCAATACCTTAAAAGTCGTGGCTTCGGCCTCTGGATTAAAACTGCATTTCCAGTTTAAAACAGATTGTTTGAACTCGAAATTAATGAAAAATTTCTTCCAAAAAAAATCAACTTGAAGATAGGTCAGGACTTTCCGAAGTCATAACTTCCTCAAAATTCGACCGATTATCAAATGCAATACCTTAAAAGTCATGGTTTGGCCTCTAAATTATTACTGCATTTCCAGTTTAAAACTAATTTGTTTCACTCAAAATTGATGAAAAATTCTTGAAAAAAAAATTATTTTCAGTTTAGTTAACTCTGATGGGAATGCAATATTTAAAAATACAAATTAAGTTTAAACACATTTTTTATACATACATATATTTGATGAAAGTCATTTATGCCAATCAAATTCACGCGCCGATGTCATTTCAGCTTTTCTTGTTCACCTTTTAGCTAGTTACAATTGCAGAACAATTTCATTTTATTGCAAAGTTCCTGTCGTTCGTTCGTGTAGTAGTTTCGCCGACTAAACTGCCACGGCAAAACGGCAAGGAAATTCATAAAAAAAAACTGTCATACCGCGAACAAGGTTGGCAACTGTTCAGGTACACTTGTGTGTGTGTTTGTCTGCATATTAAATAACAATATCAGCGTTATCACATATACTACATTGCTGACATTTGCAGACGTTGTAGCAATAAAAAATTTAATGAAACCATTTTCCATATGCATACAAAGCTATTACATAATTTATGCGAAAAAAGGCAACAAAATGCAAATGCAACAAGCAAAGGTTCCAACCAGCGAGGGTGCAGCCAGCTGTACTTCCCATTTATTTACAGTTGTGTTAAATTAATCAACTTGCACTGACATTTGTACAGTTCAGTGGCGTTGTGTGCAAGTTTTCAACAGTTCGCCACGATAGTAATCAAAGTTATTAATTACAATTCAGGCTTCACCTCGTCCACCTCAATGGAACTTTCACCTTTGCAAAGTTTCGGAACTTTGATGACAAGCCAAAAAAAAACCAAAAAAAAACGAACCAAAAATGGTGAACCTTTCGATTTCGTTACTCGGATGTCTCGGATGTGACCTCAAATGACGAATGAGTGGCCAAAGTTGCCAATAAACACGTACTACTCTGTATCGAATACTGTATCGAATGGCAGTAATGGGTCCGACAGCGACTTTTTGAGGTTTGGCATTGGCTTTTCTCTTGATTGCCACTGCAGGTGGTTACCTATTGAGTGACTAAGTGTGAATGCGAAATGTGCGAAGTGATGTTATGTAAAACTGCCAATACACATTTCAATCGATAAGCTTTCAGTTATCGATACGCATTCAAATTGGTGATTAACGATACTAAACCAATCGCTTATACAAGCTAATTATGATACATTTGATAAAGTGTATTGATATTAAAAAAAAGTTACAAATAATATTAAAACATTCAGGATTAAGGATCAAGCCTTTTAAGTACGAATAAGATGTTCTAATAAGGTATAAGGTAATAAAGAAAGGTATAAGTAAATAACATATATACATCTTTAAATTTTTGTTGAATTGAGATTTATTTTGAACTTATTTACTTTTATATATTTTTCAACCTATTGCACTCGATTTCTTGTTATACTTTTAGGCAATTGTTAACAGCTTAATGCCATTATTTGGTCTACTTTAAGTTCTTGCTATTTGCCTCTCTGTGCTTCTGACCCAAAGAGAACGCTCGCTTATAAAGATGAAATGAATAAAAATGGCACACCAAACTCAATTTACAAATAACTTTTCCGCATTCCAAACACACGCACACACACACACACATATTTTTGTTAAAACGTTGCGAACAGCAAAGAAGAACAACAATTATTTGGCTGACGGATAAGGCGACAATGTGGCAAGTGCTTCGGGCCGAAATAAAGGCCAAGACGTCATGATAAAAACTTTCAACGTTCTGTAGTTGCTTTTGCTTTTGCTGTTGTTGTTGTTGCTGAACTTGACGCATGTTTGTTGGCAAACAAAGCAAGCGCATGCCAGGCCCCCTCCTCGTACACAAACAGGGCTCATTAAAATGCGGGGCGTTAAGCCAAGCGTGGGTTGTGGCATCAGCAAAAGTTGGGAGCCCTGACCTGTGCCGAGAGTCGAGTCACATCTTGAATGGCTGCCAGCCAAACAAATCTTATTTAATTTGGCTTTGGCGCATTTCACGCGGCTGCCGCCAACAAGTTTGCCCCACTCACCACCCACAACCCACCACAAAAGCCACACACACACACACACTCGCACTTAAACTCGTTTAGCAGGTCGCAGCTGTTGCTTCAAGAATTTCAAGTGCATTTGAATGGCTGTGCGGAATGGCGTCAGCCGCCTGTTTGCCAAAGTGTTTAATGTCATGAAAAAGGCGAAAGGATCTGCTGGCAAGCGCGCACAGCTGGGCCTCCTTATGCAATTTATGTTAGTTTCAGTGCGCATTTACATTTACTACATGCCATATTTATTATTTATGCGTTAGCTTTCAATCGGCCTCACTGTCTGCCCCGTTTCCTTTAGCTTTTTGCCTCCAATGCCAACAAAGCTGACAAGACGCATTTCCGACTCGACGACTTCACGATTCGCAGCGGAAGTGTGCGCTATGCGATTTCCGGTTTATATTAGTCCACTGAATGCCTGCCTATGCCAATTTCGGCTCTGTCATTTTCAATATTTTATGCCGACTGCACTTTTATTTATCCACAAATATATACATATCCAAATAGCGGCAAGGGGAGCAGATATTAAAATGCGCACACGTGTCTGCAACTCGTCGACATTTTTATCACTTGTTGAAAAAGTCTAAATTGAATTTACGCCAAAAATTATGCAGCACGATTTCGAGGTTCATTCTTCTTTTTTTGTTTGCCCCGGGGTCGAGTGCACAACTCTGGCATATTAATTCCATTTAAACTGATTTTGCAGAGCAGGCTGTGTCTGGGCTTGTATATTATCAATTAGCCATGTTGTGTGTTGATTGTTGTTCGCTGATTGATAGGTAGTTAGGGAGTGCTCTTCACATTTTGTCTAACGACACTTGGTACTGAATGAGTGGAAACGTACTTCAAAAGTTTTGCTTTCACTCAAGTCTCAAGTAGACTGTAGCACAATGACATACTTCTGCAATGAAGTTTTAATGTGCTTTTGGATGCTTATCGAACTTTCTTAACGATATTTGGTATATTTGGTATTTTTATAATGGTATTTTAAATGTTATTTAACTAAAATTTCTATGTGTCTAATCTATTTATTATTAATATTTAACTTGAGCGTAGTAACTAAGTCGAAACTCATGTTAAAGATTAGTTAAACAAACATTTAGGCTTAAAGTTTAAAGCTTTGATTGGAGCTTAATGTTAAAGCTGAATAAAAACAGATTTCATAAGCAGAATTTATGTTCGAAATATAACAAAAGTCATGGAATTATTCTGCAAGAGTCCTAGATAGTACAAATTGTAGCCACTGTGCGCCGTCTTTTGTGCTTTTCTGGGTTCCCTTTCTACTTGCTGTCGCTCTTTTACACCGTTTAGCCTCAGCCAGTTTCACTTAGCTGCGTGCCGCTAATGGCATAAATTTCAAGCACAATTGAAGCCCGTTTAAATGTCCAAAACGCGCTCGTTGGGCTGCCAGTTTGCCAGTCTGCCGGGGCGGTCTTTGGCATCCTTGACAGTGGGCCACACGCGAGTCGAAAAAAAAAAGAATAAAAAAAATCTCGACACCTTTACCTTCCCCCTTTTGTGCTCATCTTGCTGCCAACTAGACGACGACAGTTGGCGGCATTTTTCCCGCCAAGCTTAGAGGTTGGAGGAGGACACGGCCAAATAAAGTTGAAATTAGCAGCGTTTAAAGTATAATGAGTGTATAAATGATTAATTCGGTTATTTGGACTGACTCGCAGACTCACTGAGTCTCTGACTGACTGATCAGCTAATGTGACAGTCAGGTTGCCGGCGCTTAATTAACTTTGCTTTATTGCCCGATCGAATTAAGCTAATTGCCCAAGTGACACCTGAAGCCAGAGCACTTCAGGGTTGTGCTTTTTTCTGTGTGAGAAACTTGCTTTATTGTTGAAATCTTTTTTGCTTCGTGCTTGTTTATTTTTAATTCTTATTTGTTGTCACTGTTCGCTGTCTCGACTTGCCTGTCAGCGTAATGAAATTATCCAGAATTCCCCATTGTGGCGGCGTCTGTGCAATTGGGATTGAATTGGGAAGCAAAGTTGCGTCTCGAAACGATTTCTGTTTGCTGCTTTTCACAAATTCTATTTTTATTTTCATTGAGAGCAACAACAAACACATTTTGCAATTGTCAAGTCGGGCAGCTGGCAGTTATAAAGGCGGCGCTGTGAAAGGGTTTCTCTAAGGACCCGAAACGCAAAAGTTTCAATTACTTTAACTAATTCATTAATGTTGTTCCAGTGTTTGGGGAATTTTATACATATCTCACATACTTTACAATGAAATGGGTTGGCAGATGTTTGACAAAATATCTGACTATATTTATAGCTTAGAATGTTTCTAATAAAACTTAGTTGGAACATAAATTAACTCAACAAAAATTTCAACATAGTTTAGGAAAACAAATTCTGCAGGCGATAAAATCAAATATTTGGTATAAAAATTCTTTTAGTATAATAAACATTGGTACGAATTACTTATGTTTTATGCAAAGAGTGTGGTTTAATACTATTTGAAGAACATTTAAACCCCAAGACACAGCCCTTTCTCGTGCTAAGTGCTAGTTAGTCAGGCTGGCCGATGTCAATTAGTTTTTATTTGGTTCAATAATTTGAATAGCTTTTATCTGTAGACTCCTGTCGCTTATCGCTTGCCAAGCAGACAGAATGGCAATCGCAGCTTAGCTTTTCTTCTCACACACAATTACCGCCATTAACATTTATGGTGTCGACCTCAAAAGTAGAAAGCAGCCAAAACAAGCAGCGAGGAAATTAGGTAGAAAATTGCAAAAATTAACAGCAGCCAACCACAACAACAACAACAACAAGAAGAAAAAAATAACACCAAATTCCAGTTGTTGTTGTTCCAGCTACTGCTCGTCCTGCGACTTGCCTCTGAGGCTTAGACTGCTTAAGGAAAATTAATTAAAAATAAACATGGCACACGCTTGTTCTTTAGGAATTCCAAACAAAATAGACCTGTGGCAAAAAACAAAGAGCGAAAGAGAAAACGAAACGAATGCCGAGGCAGACAAATAAGAAGAAAGAAAAAATAGCTAGTCGAGCCAAATTCCAACAGAAGCACACGAACATTTTGCGGCCACAAATCCGAGACGATAAGAAAATAAGTAACACAAGCGAAGCATCGACAGAAGGCGGGGCGAGAAGAAGAGAGAAATAAAATGCACACACACAAGAACACACACATACACACATACAGGATGAAAGACAAAAGAAATAGCTGAACTACGATATAGAATCGTTTGGAAAACCGAGTCAGGACAACGTCAGCGCCAAAAGTATTTAGTAATTACGTCAAGACCAAGTGCCAGGGGTCTTTAGAGGGCGAGAGGGGATGACTCAAATAGCCAGGTGAAAATTGCATTAGGTACATTTCGATGTTTTTGCTATTGGTTGTTGTTGTTGTTGTTGCTGCTGCTGGTCTGGCTTCACAGTTAGCACCGTGACTTTGTTGTTCCTGGCGTGTTATATTGTGAGCATGCGAGGCTATAACACAAAATACCATGGCCCATAAGCTGAGCCGACTTTAGCGCATTAAGTGATTAAGGGGTAGGGGAAGGGTGGCGGCAGCAAGGTTGTTTGGTGCTAAATACCCTATCCACATATCTCATATGAAAACTTAAACACTTCGGGTAATGGAAAACTGTTTACACAGACAGGATATGACTGAATTGTTTTTTGGTACTCAGTAATAGAATTGAATGTTTGAGAATTTAGCCATTAAACCTTTAAGGTTGACGGCTTCTGCCTGTTCCCTCATTTTGCTTAAATAATATAACTTCATTAACTAAATCTTAAATTTCTTGTTGCATTTTATTATTAGGTCCTAAAAATCCAAAAAAAAAAAAATCCCTTAAAAATAATAAAACTAAAACCAATACTAATAAAACTAATCTTCGAATGAAAACAACGATAAGCTCATAAAAAATTGAATATTAAATAAATTGAACTAACATTTTTTTTTATTCAAACACAAAGTTAACGAACACATAAGATATTTCTTTTTAGAATACAAAAGCAACAAAACATCGATTAATAAATTATTTGCAAATTGGCTGAGCTCAATTCCCTTTCAAGTGGAACGCATTGTATTATGCTGCAGCAAGCATACAATTCATTCGCCTGCGTTCCGTCAGTTAGCCACATATGGAAAAATAATTTTATTAAAACAATAAAGCAAGCACAGTAAACTGATAAGCGTTTCCAATGCTCCTTTTGAGCATGCACACAGACAGAACAAAGCGGCAACGGAGTATAGAAAATGAAGTAATATTTTGTGCATGCTTATCTAAACGAATCTCAGAGTTTTGCTTGCCTTGTCTGTTATTTTCTTTACTGGTTTAATATTTTATTATATTTTTACTTTGACAAACAAAAAATGTGTTTGACAAGATGTTTGTTTCCATTATTATAATGTATATCTACGCTATGGTCAGCATTGAGCTGTAATCTTTTGTTTTATTTGTATTTTAGTTGAATAATACACGAAACTAAGCTGAACTTTAATTATATTTGAGCACATATTGCTTTGTTAAGCTTACAACAGTATTTTTTGCTTTAGTTTTTAGTTGTTTTATAACTTATGTATAAGTAATGAACTAAATGAAATATTTTGTGCTTGCTTTCCCAATTAAAAGTCAACCTTACGACTTTAATTTGTGACATCTTAAATAAATGAAAAACATTTTGCTTTTTACTAAGCTTGCAGCAATTAGAACGAATTAAAGTTGAAATCAAAACAAATTCACTTGAAACGAAAATTTAAGCTCCAAATTGATAGCCAGAAATCTCTCAAACGATAAAAACCAAATTTCTAGCTAAGTGCCAAGCCACAATTTATAATTAATTACATTTCATGGCAAAACTATTTCCGACAAAAATGTTGTTCTCTAAATTTTAAATGTTGAGAGAAAATTCAAAATATATATTTATTCTCGAATTCTACCAAAAATAAATGTGTCACAAAGCTGTCAAAGACAAAAGCATTTCACCCAAATCGTAGTTGGTTAGAAATTCACGAACTGCCTGTAACTGAAATGTAATTAAATTTGCTGCAAAAATGAATGTTAAGGCCACATGGCTGGGCTTGGGGTTTGGAAAACATGTCTACGCTTGGTCACACTGCCAGACATTATGATAGGCCAATGACAGCCATTTTGCAGACCAAACATGAGTACCGATTTCGTATAAATCAATTGATTGCCAATGCGTTTTGATTGCCAACAGTAAACAGAAAACAGAGCAGCCAAAAAAATTAGTCTCTGACACGCGATACAAAAGAGAAACGTCAATTTGGCAGTGAGCTTTGTGTTTGCCTCCCCTCGGCAGATGGCATTGATTTTGTGTGTCGTTGTTGTCTCAGAATTTGCCTTATTTAATATATTAATGCTCGACATGCACTCAAATGGGTTTTATTGTCTCGAAGTCAGCGAGACTTTAACCAATTCTCGTTTGGCACTGGGTTTAGGGGGTCTTTGGCATTGTTTTTGGCGCTGGCAAATCAATTTTTATTGCAAATTAGAGACAAATTTCAACGAACTGTGGGTAAATAAGGAAAGTTACATTTGCCCAAATTAGTTTCGGTATTTTTTTAATTTTTAATAAATAAATTTATTTAATATTAAGAAAACTGAGCTAACAAATTATAACACGTATTACTTTGTGTTCATTTGAAAATATTTTTAACTTTTCTTACTTGTTAAAAATATTGATAAAAGCAATTCTTATGATTTATCTATCCTAAGTGACCAAAAGTTTAAAGTTATGCGAAAATAAAACAAAAATCAAACCATCTTAAGCAGATAACTTAAACAAAAATAATATTTCCTTAAAGCACGAATTTGTTCTACAAAGTTTAACCTCTATACACTTTACGCCCATATATCATAGAGATAAAAACTATTACACAGCATAGATTGGAAGTACTTGTGCCCGCCCCTAACCTCCCCCTCCGTTTTCGTTTTGTCTTGTGTTTGCATTACCCCAATTTTGGGTAATATCTTCGACCCCGCCGACTAAGCTGCCCTCGCTCACTATTAAGCGACAGGCAGCACGCGTAATTTTTAATTTACCATGACATAAATCGTATAAAACTGTCACAGTCACTAAAAGCAAAAAGCAACAGCCCGGTTCCTTATGCCTGGGCACAAATGATGTCGGCAAGCACACGCACAGAAGGGTGTCGAAAGTCAATGGGGAGCCCATTGGCAGAAAGGAAGATGGTGGCGGTAGACGATGCAGGGTAGCCAGAAATCCGGCCAAGCAAACCAACAAAACTTCAAACACAAAACATAACAAAGAAAAGTAGCGGGTGGTTATTTAGAGACTCTCAAACTCAGTCAGAGTGTCTGTCTGTCTGTGTGTCTGGGTGTATCTTCGTCCCTTTTGCCAGGATGCCATTCAGGCTGGCATTAATAAGTAAATCTTCAGCATGTGACGGCTATCAGTAGCACATCCGCAACAACCCTCCCTCCCTTCGCCGCCTTCTCCCACCATTGCAAACACCCACAACAAACAATTCAAGCTATTTATATTTTATCTTGTTGTTGTCGGCGTCGTCGTCGTTGCTGCTCGAGAAGTTCTCTAAAGTTGCGCGCTACCAAATGAAGTTGCCAGAGAATGTAACTGTAAGTTTCCCATGTCTGGATATGCTGAATGCCGCAGATAGTTTCCCAATGTGTGTGCGTGTGTGTGTGTGTGTGTTGTCACAGCGGGAAGTTGCTATTCCTGGCTCGATGCCTATAAATTTAACTTAGTCTTTTGCTGGTCTTCTTGTGTTTCTATTTGCGGCTTGTCCCTACAACCCACAGAGCAAACACCTAAGCACTCAACAGCTTGAATATAGCTTTTAGTTTTTGCTTTCATATGTGTTAATACATTTATGTATCATATTATATTGTGTATTGATATTATCAAACTTACTTTCTCACCTTTCAGAGCATACTTTAAGGTACCTTAAAGATATCTAGAAAAGAGTTAACACTTTATAACGATAAAACTAGTGACATAAACAAAAACTCTAGTTGCAGCTTGTGCACAAGCCACAATTTGGCGGCTCAAACGAGCGTTTAACACACACACACACTGCTTGAGTATGTTCGGTTGTGGCAAATTGTGTAATTTTATAGTCCACATATATAGAAAAAGGAACTGCGCAAATTTACCAAATCCGCAAATAATTTGATAGTAGGGCCAGCCCTGAAACGGTAGGCGTGCCACCATACCGTTGGTATAGGGTATAAATTTTGCAGGTGTAGAGCAGTGGATGGCTTTCGGCCAGCTGAAAACATGCTGCCATTGCAAATTCTCCATCGAAAGGAATGCAAAAGAGTGTAAAATCTGAAAAGCATTGCATACACAAAGGCGCGCTTGCAACGCTAGATCTCAGAGGGCAGGTGAGTGAGCGGATATCTGTATGTGTGTGTGTGTAAGTGTGCATGTGTGTTGAAAATGGATAATAAAAAGCTCATTGCAACAAATTCTTGCGCAATTTTCAGTGTTAGATTAGAAACGGGTTTACGGTAGAGTGGGGCAAGCACTAGCGGGCAGAACACTTGCAAGTGGAGGCAGCGGGCAGCAGTTTGCAACACGAAACGCTGTTCACTTTTTTGTGCAGCTCATCCGAAAACCCAACTATGTTCCACTTGTTAATACCCTTTTCAATGGTATGCACATATTTTCGAAAGTTTTCTTTCAGTTTATATTAATCATTTATTTGTTTGTTTTTTTTCAAGTAAATAAGCATTAGAGTTTATTAAATATATATATTGCTTAAGTATATATGTTTTTAATTTTATTGTATTTAATGTACAAAGCAGACATATAATGTAATACTTGATTAGGTTTTTATTGATAATATTATTATATTTTATAATATTAAATAGGAATTGTAAAATTTATATTGTGGATTATGTTTGTAACTTAATTTTACTTCCCTTTTACTATTCTGCGGAAACTACTTTCTATCTCTGGTAGGGTATTAATTCTTTGCCATTCCATATGCTGTCTAAATGCATTATCATTTTTATTTTTTTTGCTGCTGGTCATGCTCAGTGTCTCTTGCTTTCAGTTGTTTGATCCCTTGCACTTTTTCATAGCCCCGGCTCGCTTTTTATTTTATTTAGCGCCATTTATTTTTTTGCTCCCTTTTTTTGGATATGCACTTCTTCAGCTTTTTTACTTTTTCACTTTGGGTTAACATTTCCAACGTTGCTTTACACGTTGCTTGCACTTGTTCGTGGGGGTTTTATGAGCTTAGTTGGCGATTTAGCGATGCTTGTCTTATTTAGTTCGAAATAAATGGCCACAGTTGCACCCACTCCACACGAGAGAGATATGCTCGTGTTTATTTCGGTGTGAATGAATGTTAATACATTGTGAAGTGGCAAAATATATCTATTAGTGAACAGATACGTATGTGTGTATGAAATAACTGACGAGCCAAAACACATGCTTGAAATTCCAAGCATTAGCAAACTGCAATGTCTGATATTTGGGTTTGCAATTAAAAACAAAATGCATTAAATACATCGAGAAACCAACACCAGCTGGCTGATGTCTCTTTGTCTGTCTAGGCCAGACATGACTGTCATTCAGTAGAACCGGCAAAAATGTGCCATTAAACATCAAGCCACAAAAAACAACAAGCAGACAAGACGCTCTTAAAGAGGCTCACAAAAGACATGCGGTTTTTGTTGCTTAAATTTCATAATCCACACAAAAGCAATGAGTCAGGACATCAATGGCGTTCTGGCTGCAAGCTTCAACTTCTAGTCCTGGGGCTGTCGCTTTGAATGGCTCCAACGAGTCGGCAAAGACAACCTAAATGGGGAAAGACTCATCAGCTTGGTTGCAATTTCGAGTTGCTAGCTCTAAAATTGCATGAAACGAATGAAAAGCTTGTCTCTGAGTGTGCGTGCGTGTATGTGTGTGTGAGTGTGTGTTTGTGCATTGCAAACAAACTGTGGAGAATGCGCATGAAATGAAGCTGCAGTCACCAAAAAAAAATCTGACATCCAAATGCATTAAGCAAAAATTGTCAACAATTTTTCACTCACCCTCGCCAACTGTCGTCCACCATCTCAGACTGAGCTGCAACCCCGACGCGACGGCGTCAAGTCTGCCTGAATAAATAGTCGCTTGGCTAGTGTGGGTCGGCGTGTATTCCTGACAAAGTCTGTGAGTCAGCTCTGGTTGCGTGGTAACAGGAGTTGGAAGTGCGTGAAATGTGTTTTTTTCCAGCGACGTAATGTGAAATTTCTAGAATTTTAAATACGTAAAAACATTTTTTTGAGTTTGCTAATAAATCACAGAGCTTCATTTAAATTTTGCGAAAAATTCTTTCAATTCCGCTCGTGTCATTATTTAATATAAGCCATTCCGAAGACTAATAAACAAATATTCCAGCAATAAATGCACATTCAATTCAATTACTTTTTTAATGTGTTTTTCTTTGGCTTTGTATCAATCGTTATCTTTAATTATCCTTTTTTAATTCATGGCCTTTAACCACAACTTTTTTCGTGTCACGAATATTAAATAACCCGCTGAGGTTACCTTTCAATGTTTGCAACGAAATGTTTTCACCAGCGAATAATTCATTATTCAATTATTGAATTCAGGTAAATTTAATGCTCATCTGAGCTGAATATGACACAAATTTAACTGCCTCAACTGCTCAACGGACAGATGGTTGACGGTTGAATATGATTGAATAATAACTGCTGCACAAAGTATGCGTCTGTCAGCCTGACACTAATAGTGTTGGAAACTGCTACACTGTGCGGGAGGAATAAAAGCGAATTGTTTTTTTTTTTTTTATGAGGGCAGATTACACAAACAGTAGCTGGGCCCGCATCGAGTCACACTTTGATGCGATTTTACATTTTTAATGGCTCCAGTGTCACGACAAATTATGATGTATTTGGCGCCACTGGAGCGTATAATGACGCCAGAGCCCAAAACCCCGACAAGTGTAAAGTGGCAGCTGCCGATAAGAGCCACAGCGTACTATGGTCCTGCACGAAAAACAACCCCTACTACCATTTGGCCGAGTTTTTCGGGATTTCACCTGCAGAGGCTGCAGCTGTAGTTGGCGGATAGGCTAGCCTGGCTGCTAATAGAAAATTTAAATGCCACGTCCTGCCAGCAACTGTTGCCCAAGTGAAACTTGATGTTGCGCAACAATCTAAGCAAAGTTCCTAAACTTGGCCCCTCGAAAGTTTTGGGGAAAAAGTGCTTCGCCTCGGAAAAACTTATAGTTTCCACAATTTTTCCATTTCATATATTTGTTTATTTTGGTTTTCTTTTTGTTTTGTTCTTGTAAGTTTCCCATGTAAACTGTGTGGTCAGTGAGGCAAGTGTAGCTTCTTAAAAAGTTCATGTGTAACTAAATGATGTGGCTGTTGTGGGCAGTATTAGAGAGTAGAAAGAGGAGTAGTGTGCGGTCAGAGGTCAAGTTCGTTTTGCTTTTGGTTAAGCTTATGCCTGTATTCGTGGTGTTTTGAAGTATCAATTAGCAATAAGCTTATACAGATATCACAAGAATCATATTTTTAAACTTTTGTTTAATTAATAATATATTTGTTTGCAGATTAACCTCTTTGCATTATTTTTAGATTTTTTTTCAAATGTTTGTTTACAACATTTATCATTTTATGAAGAAAAATTCTATTGCTCTTTCTAACAACTCACGTACACATTTCAACACCAAACTCTTTAAGCCTACCAAATAGTGTTTCAGCAGGATTTCGAGTTGATTAATGTCTTGTCTTGCCTGCCAGCAGCTTGCTAGTCATATGTATGCTGCTTTCGGTAGATGTTGCCTTGCCAATCTATTAACTGGTTCATCACTTGGACACCTTGCTGGCTGGCTGGTTGTGTGATGCGAGTGTAAATCACAGTCTTGCTGGACATTTGTTTGGCTCTCGGGAGACGGCTGCATAATATGTGCCATGCATGTTGCATAAACAAGGATTAAATAAAAGAAGTCACAGGTCCCACGCCAAGCCACCCACCCTTTCGGATTGTGTGGCCCTCTTTTATGAGCAGCACAAGTCAAATATTTGCCGCCGTGTGTGTCGCCTTTACAAGGACATGAACTGGGACTGGGACTTGCCATTTCACTGCCAGAGTTTGTCTCTCTCTCTCTCTCTCTCGTTATGTGTGTGTGCGGACTGATTTTTACTTTGTGTGCCACTCACGTTGTGCTCGTTATTCATATTTATTGCACACGTTGCCACTGCCACAGACAACGATGAGCAAGGGGAAGGGGAAGGGGGCGAACAAGACGGCCTCCGTGAGCCAGCGCAGCTCCTGGCAACTGGGAGGTTGCAGACAAATGGACGCGTTGCATGTGCATTGTTGCTGCTGTTGCTGTTGGCGCTGGCTGGTGTTGTTGTAGGCGTGCAGCAAAAAACTTTGCAATTACAGTTATTTGATGGGATTTGTAAGGGTTACTTACACCCAACCAAACACACACACACACACTCAGGGACAGACACGGGGCATCCTTTTGCCCAACTTGCACCATGATGCGGGTGTTGCCTGTTTGGACATTCATTTGCTGCCGCACTTTAACAGCCTTGACGATTTACTACAGGAAGTTCAAAAGGTGTTGGAAAGGGGTGGAGTTTAATAGGTTCTCAACGAAATAGTGGGAAAGTGAATTGTTAGCTTAGTGACAACTAAAAGAAATACGATTATGAAATACTCATTATAATCATATTAAAGTTGTGTCTTAATTGTAGTTTATTTAAAACCGACAAAGCTTAAACTCGGAGTATAAAAATGTTAGTCGAATGGAATTTTTAGATAGATTTTGTATGCACATTATTAAAGGAAATGTAATAAAAATATTATTATGATTGAGCTGCTGCAAAAGCGTAAAAGAGGTGGAAAATCGCAATCACACGCTTTTGACAATCTCATATGTTTTAGCCCGTTTTTATGACGCTCAACAGCGGCGCCTGATATTTTTTTTTAATCTCATCGCAGTTAATCAGGAACAAATCAGAAATAATATTTTTTATGTATATTTTATTGCGCGAGGGCAATAAAGCAAATAGGTATATGCAAATGCCAGGCAGAAGCGGGGCTTAACAACTTGTTATATGCTGATTTATAATTTTGCGACAGGCAGTTAAATTGATGGCCTAAAAATGCGTTGACAATAAACAAGCGTCGACATGTGTACGAATGTCAGCGGCAGACAAAGCTCATACAAATATGATATATAATATCATTGAATATAAAGTAAATCATGTTATTGAGCCTCTGATTAGTTTGTGGAGTATTTGCGGCAACAGAAATAACTATACGATACGTGATCGGACTAAATTATATGGAAAGCGTCAAAGAAAGCGTGGAAAACTAAATTATTCAATGCTATCTCTGATTATATATGATTATTATAATGTTTTTATATATGTATTGAGTTTATTTTTTCAAATTTATTTTATTTTTTTGCTGGTAAAACAGCAGTTTTTGCTGCAGGGCATTAAAATACAACCCGAATCAAATGTCAGACGTGATTTGGGAATTGTAAAAGTCAATAAAATGCTGTTGGGATTTATTAGATAAAACACAAACATAACATTTAAAATACCCATCGTAAATAATCCACAAAGCTGTAAAATAAATACAAAATTGATAATAAAATGCAAATTTAAAAAAACAATAAAAAATACATGAAAATTATGCGATTCTTTTTAATGTGCCGCTCATTATCAAAACGCCCAAAGGGTTTGTTTGCTTAGGTCCATTCCAAATGCTGTCAGCCAAATAGATTTTTATAATTATGAGTTTATGCTAATGATCTCGGTGAATTCATGTTTCTTGCAGAGATCTCAACTGCACTGCGGGACGTGAGAGTGCGGGTGCCACATGCTGTGAGACGAGGCGAGAAGGCTGTGCTCAAGTGCTTCTATGACATCGAGGATGACAGCTTGTATTCGGTGAAATGGTACAAGGGCCGAAGAGAATTCTACAGATATACACCCAAGGAGACTCCACCGATGAAGGTTTTTCATTTTCCGGGCGTTAAAGTGAAGGTAAGTTGCTGTCAAGACAATATTTCGATTCAATTAAATGTATTCACTCAAAGCCACTCAAAAAAAAAACACTCCAAAAAATGTTCATTGATAAATATTTTCCTTTCACTTGGAAATTTAATAAATTTAGTTTATATTATATATTTTGTGTTTGAAATTTCTTTAAATATTTATACAAAACATAATAAATATATTTCCGGCAAGAATTTCAAATTCTCTAAAGCTTAACCCCAGCGATTTGTTTCGGGAATATTCCAATAAAAATTCCAAATACATTTTAACTAAACGCATGCTCAACAATGTGAAACATTTGCATTCTGACGCATCGAAACCAGTGAAATGCTTCACTTAACCGAAGGGCATGATAAGGGGCAAAGTTGTGGGCAGAGGGCATAGTTCGACAGACAAATACACAAAATTTCAATGCACAATCAAATCAAAACACGGTTTTTAACTTCCGCTTGATGGCAGTTACGAACCGGAAAAAAAACATCGTATATTTTTAGGGTATTCTTTTTTTTTTTGTAACTCTTGAGTTTTGTTTTGTGCATTTTGATTTTCGGTTCGGTTCGCTTTGGTTTGGTTTGGTTTGCTTTGGTTTGGTTAGGTTAGGTACGCGGGGTGCAGGCAATATTTTTCAATAAATATTGGCATTTTAAACTTGTTTCAGTATTTTCGAAATTATTCACGCATATGAAGTGGTACATGGGAATTTTATTTATTTCTATTTCGTGTGACAACAGCAATAAAAAAAAAAAATAAATTAAATTGAACAACTCGCAGTTCATTGCGAAGTGGAAAATGGAAAAGTGGCAAACGAAAATTGTTGTTTTCAAATTGCATAAGGGAAAAGCCTGGCAAATATTTAGAAAAATACACATACTATATATTTTTTAAATACACGACCGGATTGCCAGCACTCTCCCGAGAATTGTACGAATTTTATGGCACATACATCCGTTTGGTTTGGTTGCATTTTTATTTTAATGTTAACTGCATAAATTGTTAAATGTTTGATGAAGTTTTCGGTCTGTCATCAGCTGGCTTTAAATATTTATTAATATAAAAATTCAGCTGCCAAAGCCCGCCACTGGGATTTTAATATGCCAATACAAAAGTTCGGCGAGCTAAAAAATAAAATATTTAATATTTCATTTAACATTTCGCGACACCTTTCGACACTCACAATACTTTTTTACTTTTGCCCCACACACAAAAAAAAAATAATATTAAACAATTTTATTTGTCAAACATGGCACACGGACAGTTCTATTATTTAACTGGTTGATGATTTCGGAAACACATATGCCACGCCCAGCCCCAGCCACAGCCCCAGCCACCTTTATATTCCCACAAGTATAAATTGATATATAAAACAGCACTCAGTTCCATAAAGTTCTGGCTTAAGCAAACACAAACAAAAAAATATGTTGCTAACATTCATTGAGATCCGCATAAAGTTGACCAGTTTCAACAATTTTTACTGCCATAACCAACGTACGATATTTTTATTTTTTTTGTTGCCCGGCCGTTCAATTATTGAGGAAGCTCAACACGAAGCCGCCAGCAATCCACGAGATACGTTTGTTCTGCAATTTTTTCTCATATATACCATACGTACATATACTGTATATTTTTAAACAAATTTATTTGGCTTTTATGTCAAGCACTTCCCATACTCATACGCCGCTTTAACCAGTGTGTTTCCACCTCTCTCTCTCTCTCTCGCCCTTTTCGTCTTTATTTTCAGCGCACATCCTCCAACGAGAGTCAAGTGGTGCTCGATGCGGTAACAATGCAAACATCCGGTAAATACAGTTGCGAAGTATCTGCGGATGCGCCCTCATTTCATACATTAATAGCGGCCGCCGAATTGGAAGTTATTGGTGAGTAAAAAACAAAAAGCACAACTCAGAAAAATATCGAAAAACAAGTAAATACACAATAGGATAAGCCGACTAAGGGAATCGAATTTAATTCGTAACAATGGTTGAATAAAATGAAAAAGCTTTGCTAAAGCAATTAATAAACATTACATTTATTTGAATTCATATTCATATTGCAAGCCTTAAAGTATTGATTAAATTGATTAAAGCCGTTCGGATGCCAACTATTAGACTTGCCGCACATCTAGGCACATCATTTAATAAGTCAGTATACAAATGTTTATCCACTTCGGTATGATCAGAAAACAAGATAATTTCGTCTTGTGGTTGGCCTCCTCCCCCCCAACCACTAATAACCACAAAAACCAATTGGAAATGCACACAAACATAGCTGAAACGCACACATACCACTACTTCGGACGTATAAACATGAAATAGACACGACCAAAGTTTTCCTGGGAGAGGCGAGCAGCCAATTTGAGTTTCCTCACTTTGCGAAAGCTCGTAAACCAATCATCCGCATACACAAACACACTACACACACACACACATACACACACTCAGAGACTAGTAGCTAAAAAGTTTATTGACCATCGCAAACGTTTTGCTGGAGCTGTTTTTTTATTTTTATTTTGTTTGTCTGCTTAAATATCTTCATCTTCATCTGGAGCCAGCAAATTTGTTTGTATTTTGTCTGCCTGAATGCCGCACATTCAAACTTGGAGTTTATTTTAAAGTCACGCCCCTTGATACACACACACACACAGATGCATTCAGAGCGCCCACATTTGACGTCAGCTTTGCTGCCGTCTGGCATTCGCTTGCTCCCTAACCTCTGACGCTTGACATCAGCTCAAGTCCGGGTCCCTCACTCTTTCTCTCTCTCTCTCTCTCTCTCTCTCTCTCTCTCTCTCTGAGTCTTGGCCTGCCCAATTGAACTCGATCCTGTTCGCATATGACAACTTTGAATGGATTAGACAGTTGCTTCTGATATTTATATATACATATTTGACTTGCTACAAGTTTATGCTCAGCTTCAACTTTCATACATACATATATACTTAGTCTCACAAAAAAACAATAAAGAAATAATGTTTCCAAGTTGTTATTTTGTACTGTGTCTGCATTAAATTGTCTTTCTATTAAAGATAGCTTAATTCATGAGAGAGACTTGGTGGCTTCTCCGACTTATGTTGTTATATTGTGTTGACTAACCGTACACATGTTGAAGCCTGTTCTAAACTGGCTTAAACACGATAACACAGCCATAAAAAAAGGCAGAAAAGTTCAGACCTTGTTTTACCATATGTTTTTGGGGTCACTGAATACAAATGCGAAGTTCGTTTAACTCCATCAGATCAGCATTCTAACATAACCTCAAATAACCCATGTGGACGGTGGTTATATCGAAAACGTGACCTGAGAAAAAGAAACAGTTCTCGTATTCGAATTATTAAGTATACGTATATGCATGGTACGAAAATACGAGCTCATGCGGTTGTTAGTTAACATCTGAGAATACAGATCAGCCTGTTCATGAATTCTTTTCTCCTTGTATGCCAGACAGAACTGTATAGAGAAAATGTACATTGATCATCTGAAAAATACCAAAAAAATACCAAAAATACTAGCTAGACTGGTATTATTCTATATTTCATACACCTAAACGTATAATTAAACATTTACAAAGTTCAATCGCGTCGCATACTAGGTTTATTATTTAACTGAACCTAGATACATATCAACTTAATACCTATACGCTGTTAGCACAGGCGGCTTTATCAAAAAAAATCCCAAAAAAAAGATCGAAACAATTCAAACAAAACCGAAACACGTCTCCCAATCATATTTGCATACCATACTCTCACAGTCGTTGGTTCACAAAAACTTTTCAATTATGGACTGCGAAACCGCAGAGATCAGGCATCGACTGTCATTACACGAAAAATGTCGAAATGTTGTCATGTACACTCACAGAAAACCAACAAATAACAACATCATCGAAATGGCAGGCCTTCAAATCGCCAGACATGAATTCCCCGCGGGCAATGGGAGGTGGGGAAATGGGAGCTATATAGTGACAATCGGCAGTGAAGGGACGGACGCACAGAGTGTGCCCAGAGGAGTAACGAGTCAACTCACAAAACGTTTCTCTCTTTCGCTCTCGTTGCCTTTACAGAGACGCCGCACAATGCGCCATTCATAAACGGAATCCGGCCACGATATCGGGTCGGCGACATATTGCGGGGCAATTGCACATCGCGACACTCGCGCCCGGCGGCCGATCTCACATGGACGGTGAATAATGAAGAGGTGAGTCTCGCAAATTATGCAAACACAATTTTCTTGTTTTTAACCGTCATCTGTGTGTAATTTATGCGTGTGTTTGTGGCGAACGAGCCCTGTAATTACCATCACAAACACACACACACACACACACACATCGACAGCACCCACTTATGATCAGGAGAACAGTGTCTGTTATGGCACGCCCCATACATTACGCCTACGTTTTAGCTCTAATAATTTAGCGCACTGGACATGAAAATGCGGCGAAAATGCCATTGGAAATCTCTTCAGTTTTGCCAAACAGTTTTCCACAATTTTCACAGTTTTCACATTGCATTTTTTTTGGTAACGCCCATGCCACGAATTTCGCATAAGCGTTTGATTTTTGTTTGCTTTTCGGTTTTGGCCCAACTAATTTGCCATTTCGTGTGCTCAAATTTATGCAATGTTTTATTTTTTTGCATGGCATGGGGAGTCTGCAAATTGGGTTTTTGGATTTCACAATGATACGTTGAATATCTGCGCATAATGAAGTGAATGCTCAGCGAATAATTGTTGCACATTATGTTGAGAATGGACTAGTTACAAAAAACGAAATAAGACATACATTCAATTCAAGATAATAAACAGTCGGAAAGTTATTATTTTCAACAAATGAGTAGAGTTTTTCCGAAAGTATAAATATAATATAATATATACATAATAATATAAAATATAAAGTATTAGTTTCTATAGTACTTAAGTTTTTTCTTATCAAGTTTTAATTAAATCTAAATATATTTTGAATACCATTATATACTTTGAGAAGTTCGAATATAAAACAAATTAAGCAATGAAAGTTATATATGGTAAAATACTATTTCATATTATATTCCTTGCCTTTTCCATTCCCAAAACTTCTGCAATTCCGATCTAAAATCTTGTTTCATGCTTTTATGTCATCTAATCTAAATACATTTTGAATACTATTATTTATTTTTGGAAGTTCGAAAATCAAAAAAATTAATTAATGAAAGTGAGATATGGCAAAATACTATTTCGTATTATATTCCTTGCCTTTTCCATTCCCAAAACTTCTGCAATTCCGTTCTAAAATCTTATTTCATGCATTTATGTCATCTAATCTAAATACATTTTGAATACCATTATATACTTTGAGAAGTTCGAATATAAAACAAATTAATCAATGAATATTGATTATATATATATATATATTCCTTGCCTTTTCTATTCCCAAAACTTCTACAATGCTTGCTATCCTTCAACTGTAGTTAAAGAAAATCATAAGACTGTATTTAACAGAACCAGACTTCGTTCTAAAATCTTGTTTCATGCTTTTATGTCATCTAATCTAAATACATTTTGAATACTATTATTTATTTTTGGAAGTTCGAAAATCAAAAAAATTAATTAATGAAAGTGAGATATGGCAAAATACTATTTCAGATTATATTCCTTGCCTTTTCTATTCCCAAAACTTCTGCAATGCTTGTTTTCCTTCAACTGTAGTTAAAGAAAATCATAAGACTGTATTTAACAGAACCAGACTTCGTTCTAAAATCTTATTTCATGCATTTATGTCATCTACTCTAAATAGATATTGAATACCATTATATATTTTTGGAAGTTCGAAAATCAAAAAAATTAATTAATGAAAGTGAGATATGGTAAAATACTATTTCCTATTATATTCCTTGCCTTTTCCATTCCCAAAACTTCTACAATGCTTGCTGTTCTTCAACTGTAGTTAAAGAAAATCATAAGTCTGTATTTAACAGAACCAGACTTCGTTCTAAAAATCTTATTTCATGCATTTATGTCATCTTATCTAAATACATTTTGAATACCATTATATACTGTGAGAAGTTAGAAAATAAAACAAATTAATCAATGAAAGTGATATATGGTAAAATACTATTTCAGATTATATTCCTTGCCTTTTCTATTCCTAAAACTTCTGCAATGCTTGCTTTCCTTCAAGTTTAGTTAAAGAAAATCATAAGACTGTATTTAACAGAACCAGACTTCGTTCTAAAAATCTTATTTCATGCATTTATGTCATATCGTCATTTCCATTTAATTGCTTGTGGGATTATTGTTCGAGCAAACTTGTAGTAGTTCAGTCCGCTGGCCGATTTCTATATGTGTATGTAGAGCAAAATGTGTGAAAAGAGGTTGAAAGGTTGAGGCAGCTTTGCATTTTGCATTTGCAATCGACGAATGCGAACCCCAAATGCATCCAATTCAAAGCAACTCAATCATAACCCACGAATTGCGCGTTGAGCGCCTTCCCAGCTGCCAGCGTGCGCAATTGTGGTTTACCTCTATGTGTGTGTGTGTGTGGCTGTCTTCGTATGTGTTTGTGCTTTGTTTTGCTGCTACCGTTTCCGTCCATTCTTCTTGCTGTTGCGTTGCTGCTGCTGCGGCTTCTGCTGATGCTGTTGTCGTTGTTGTTGTTTCCGCTATTATACGCCATCAATGAGCATTGTTCGCCATGGACTAAAACTTAAACAACAGCCAACGTGCGAGCGTGTGAGTGGCAGTGCTTAAGTCTGTGTGTGTGTGTGTGTGAAAAAGCTAATTATTTAGCTGGTTGATTCTATTATATGAGTTTCCATAGAGTAGAGGCATACGCCAGTTTAAACATCTGTTTGATTCGATTAGAAAATAATAAGATATTTCTTTTCTAACAGTTTATCAATAACTAATATGCCAATATAATACCTTTAAGAAGAGAAGAGAAGTTCAAGAAATTCTTCGCATAAGCGTTATTCCTTTATTTATATAAAATAATTAATTCATACTCATATCCAGAAGGCGATTTGAAATCGTTAAATGTTGCTAATTTGCATTAGGCGATAGTTTGATGCAAATGAACTTTTTGTCTTAAAATAAAAGAGTATTCACTTTTCTTGAGTACAATTTAAGAGATTCAGACATTTAAGGGTATATAATCAGCGGAAACATTTAAGTTTCTTGAGAAACTTAAAAAACTTTTTAACTTAACTTTGTCAAAGTTTAGATTTACTAAGATATATATCATTATTAGACATCAATTATTTTGAATATTAAGAAAGGTGTATTTGAAGAATGATTAAATGATTTTAAACTAAAGGGTGTTGTCGGAGGCAGCAGCAGCTAAACAATAATTTAATAATTTAAGCTCAATATATAATGAAAAGCTAACGTAGTTCATAAGTAGTTCACAATTTACTCAGCACTAAGTGTCATATTTGCTTTGCACATTGCATATTGCATAGATAAGCTTTCGTCCGACTGTTTGGCAAAGCTTAATCTTCTTCATCTATCACTTTTTACCTCTCGTCTGCTACGGTTGCGCGCTAGCATAAAAATTGTCACTCGCATAGTTAAAGAAAAACATACAAATACATACGCTCGTAATATAATTGTAAATAGTTAAAAGTTAAACATACAAATGCATACGCATAAACTAATTATTCAAAATTGTTAATTGTGAATAAACCATTGAAAGAAAATAATGTAAAGCTATCGTGTTTTAAAATAGTCACACAACTTTCAAAAAACAATTCGAACATAGGTGAACACAAAAAAGTGCCTCCTCTAAACAGGTGTTTTTTTTAGAGGTATAGAACTTGAAGTTGGCAACACTTTTTTAGCTGGCGGCCATTTTGTCAGCTGTTAAGTGATTTATGTTTAGTTTGGTTTGGCATTTCACATTTTTACATTTGGCGATGAAGCTCACTTTTGGTTGAATGGATATGTCAATAAACAAAACTGCCGTACTTGGAGTGATGATAAGCCTCAAGTGTATGTTGAAAAACTAACTGTGTGGTGTGCTTTATGGGCTGGTGGAATAATTGGTCCGTAGTTTGTCTTTCGAATAAAGTAAATTTCATATCAATAAAAAAAATCATCTTTGTTTTATTCCATTTCAAAGTTCTATACCTCTAAAAAACACCCTTTATATGGTTGAAGGTTTAGTTATAAGGAAATTTCTAGTTATTGAATATTATAAGCTTAATTAACTGTTTGTAACTTTTGCTTTGTAGGTTAATCCCTCACACGTGCGACATCATAAAGTATTGCACGATGTGCGCAACGAAATGCAAACCTCAATTGTTGGCATACACTTCGTTGTGACCGATCAGCACTTTGAAAATGGCAAACTCAAAGTAAGAACTTGTTTTTTAATAATCATAAAGAAAGGAAGTGCATTACAGAGAGATCTCTTTTGTTGTTTCGCTTTGCAGCTACGATGCAGTGCACAGCTGCATGATGTGTATTGGAAGACGACAGAGAAGACCATATTGGAGGCAGATCCCTTTGGCAAATATGGTGCAAACGGGGCAAATGGGAATCGCGTGAGTGCCGATGAGATATATGACCAGTATACGCTGCACGAGGACGAACAGTTCCACAACAAGAAGAACAGTTACCTGACACAGCTGCAGGGTAAGCTTTTGGCAGCCAATTAGCGTTCGCACACACATACACAAGAATACATAGACAATAGAACAATAACAACACAAGCAAAAAGTACATGGCCTGCATTTTTCTATTTCTCGCTAGACTTTTTCTTTCATTCTGTACCCTCAGGCGAAGAAGATGACGGCGCCGAAGGTTTGGAGGATGGCGGCGCCGCTTGGCGCGGCGTCGGCAGCTCGGCGAGCAGCCAAACAACTGTGGCAGTAAGTGGTGCAACTGCAACTGCAACGCTTCTGGCGTTGCTCAGCTGGTCGCTGGCCAGGCAATTAGTGTCGCAGCTGGCAACGATTACAAAGCATCGGCCAATGCGGGCAGCAGAAGTGGCCAAAGCACAGCAGCAGCAACAGCAGCAAAGACACCGCCTGCGGGTGTCCAACTGTACGCGCAGCAGCAGCAGCTGCAGCAGCAGTTGCATCAGTAAAGAATGCAGCAAAGGATGCAGCAGATGCAGCAGGCAATTAACATGATTCAATTGTCACGCAACCATTGTGCCACACTTCAGGGAGGGTTAAGCAGCAGCAGGCGGGCAGGCAGGCGGGCAGGCGGCAAAGTAGGCTTCAGCCGTAGGCAACAGCAAGCAACTGCTAAATGTATCTTAAATATTTACACCTACACACACACACACACACACAGACAACAGTTTCAGCTAGCTCAAAGTAACTTCGAATGCATTTAACACAAAATAAACAACAACATGAACTAAAAGTGAGATAACCAGTCAAAAGCAACCTAAAGAAAATGCAGCGCAACTTTCATTTCGTATATATAGTCGGGCATGAAAAGTGTTTCGAGTAAAATAAATGCAGCCTTTCGTTAGGTTTCGATTTATATAAATGGTTTTTCCTTATCTTCTTCTCTTTTAACGAGCCGAGCCAAAAACTTATTACTTACTAATTGCCTCAACTCCTAAGTGAATCACTTACTGGTTCAGTTTCTCGTTTAACACAATTTGTGACAAGTCACAGCGAAAAGCGTGCTAGGGAAAATGTTGTGCAAAGCTTTTCACTTTATTTCCTTACCATTCATATATATATATATATATATATTGAAAATCTACATTATTTATATACACACAAATCTATATATATATAAATAAATGATATTTATATGTACCATATAAAGTTATATATATGTGCATACTTAAAATCGTATATGTATTATGCCTAACTGTAATTCCGACAAAAAAAAAACCAAACATAAAAGAAAGATAAAAAAAGAAGCAGAACAACAACTAATTTTAAGTATATAAATACATCTACATATGTAAAAGTATATATGAAACTGTATATAATATAAAAGCAAAACGAACGTGAATTGTATAATTGATAAGTATTTACGGTAGATAATCAAAAATAAAACGAGCGAACGAAAAAAAAACTAAAACGACAAATAATAAATGTGTTATTAATTGAAAGTGTGGAATTATAGGTAAGTAATTATTATAAGTAATTTTCTTGTGGGTTTTAGATATTTTTTGGAGCAAGTTTGATAATATTTAAATTGAATGTTAATTATATTAGCTTCAGCCAAAGTAAAATTAACTTTTAAGTCATGAATAAAATTTCAATTACAATAATATTTCTTGAAGATTTTCGTTACTTATCAATAATAAATATTTTGATACAATGAAAAATAAATATCTAAGCTGAATAACTAGTTCAAAGAATATTAATATTTCCGATTCATTTTATATATGTGAAAGTTTGTTTGTTACTTTTTCATGCAGAAACTACTAAATGGATTTTAATGAAATTTTATTGTAATAAATCTTGTGTGATTTGCATTGCTTTGCTTTATTGTGCTTTGCTTAGACAAGAGACAACATAGAGAAACAGCAGGTGAAGAATATATTGCTTTTCGAGGCAGATACTGAAGTGAGAAGGTAAACTATAATATCATTGACTAGAAATAAATTGTTCTTGTAAAGATTTATTAGGGAAAATCATTTCGCGACTCAACCACATGCTCTGGAAAGCTACTATTAGAAAATATTTGAATTCACCAATCATCATATATATATATATTTGTGTAGACTGTAATCTTATGTAGACTGTAAATTCACGAATCATCATATATATATTTATGTAGACTGTAATCTTATGCTGCTGCTCGGCCTAATTATACAATTAATTATTTACATGCCAAAAAACTCAGAGTTCACGCCCGTTAAGGCTGGTCATTAATGATGTCATGGGTTGAGCAAAGGTTGCACCGCACTCGAAATACTTATAAGAAATGACAACAATAAAGATGAGCTGCTCGGCATAGTGGCAGTGGCAGTGGCTGTAGTAGTTGTGAAGGCGGGAGACCTCCGACAATTAGCATAACTAAAACGCTCAATTAGGCGCCTAAAACGCTGTTGCAGGCAGGATGTGGCTGGCCCGGGCACAGACTCACCCACACCAATGCAATTTGCACCTTTTATTGCGACTCCCTTTTTATTTATTTATTTTTTTCTTTGTGCTTTCTTTGTTTTTATTATTTTTTTTGCTGTGCTTTGTCTGGCGCTGCGTAATGTTTATTTTTAATTATATTTTTTTTCATTGTTTTTTTTTTATATATTTCTCTTTTGTTTCTCTTTTTATTTTGCTGTTGTTGCTCTTTGCTTTTTGTGTTGCGGCTTCATTGTTGGCGATTTGTGGGTGTAATAAACGTTAATGGCGGTTGACCACAGAGAGAAATTGCGGCACTTTGTTTTTCGGCCACTTCTCCTCTCGCGTTTCCTCGGAGCGCATTTTCCTGATTAGCGCACTTTTCTTTTTGATTATTTCTTAGAGGCCAGGGCATTAGATTTAATTGGTTCTATTTAATTGATGATTTGTTATCAGCTGTTTAGTGGCTAATTATTTGCATTACTTATGCCATTATATCTTATCAAAATCAAAGGACGAAGAAAGAAAGCAGAAGAAGAAACAAACAACAAGCAAACAGTATCTGCGAACGCATCAAGCGTATCAGCCAAGTTTCTGACAAAGCGGCTAAAAGCATTTAATGAAACTTAAGGCAAGAAAAAAAAACATACGAAAGCAGCAAGAAAAATTTTCGTCTTTCTATGCGAATTTCCGTCATATTATTATATATATTTTTTCGTTCTTTTTTCATTTCTTTGAATAGAGTACAGTGTTGGTGAAAAGTTTTTTGCCCAAGGAAAGTTAAGTATTTACAAAAGTAAAGCGGCTTTTAAAAATGTTTAAGCAACTTGCCTTGGCTTTTCACTTCGCGACAAACTGCCGCCCAGCAACAACAACAGCAACAACAACTACCACACAAACAATGAGGAACACATCAAGCTAAGTTGATGTAGCTACATATTCATAATGCTGATTGTCGTTGTTGGCCTGGCTTCCGTTGTCCTCGCCGGCGTTGTCAACAGATTGAAAATTTATTCAAAAGTCTGGCATGTCTGCAAGTGGCTGTTGCCCCCATTCCCCTCGCCTATCAGTACACGCCGCCCCCGGCCTCATCACCGGACCCCGGATTATAACTTTAACTTGCAAAAGTAGCTGGCAAGCGGCTTTGTACCGTAGTTTCTCATGGGTCTTCCGCTCCTCATCCCAAACTGGTTTTGTGCCGCTCTTTTCATTTGGTTAGATGTCATCGCAGGTAGTAAGTGGAAAAATCCGGACTCGCATAATTGAAAGAATCCATGTTTAAGTCAACTTTTGCAAGTTCGTCTCATGAATATTGCACAACGACAATGAGGATTCCTTTAGCGTGAACTATGAATTTAATGATGTGCCAATTGGATTCACTTAGCGAATCTACATTTGAGTCAGGAGTGGCATATGCTTTGCTTTTAGCTACAATGCATATGTAAATATTCTTTTTATATAAATTAAGGTGTAATAGTATTTCCAGGAACTCATAAGTAAGTAATCAAACAAATTAGGGAAATGCAAAGAGAAAAAGAGGATTCAAATTTAAGTTTTTGATTGCGTTTCGACACATTTTTAAAAATGCACAAAATGCTGACAAATAAATTGGGACAAATGCTCACCCAGAATTCCGTTTGCTTCAACTTCGTTCTGAATTTTAAAAGAGCGAACGAAAATTAATGAAAATCCAAAGCTGCGTTGAATTCTGTGCAATTCAGAAAGAAGAAGGCAAAAGCCCAAAAAGAGAATTTTCTATTAACGCATGTATGCACAGGTAGAGCATGTGTTGTGGCCAGCGGAGTGTGCGTGGGGAGTGAAACAGCTGTTTCCCACACACACACACACACACTCAGTAGTAAAGTCAGTTTCAAGTATTGCAATCAAAAGAAAATGGCCAAATAGAAGTTTGGGGTAGGTGAAAAGCTAAGAGCGACAGACTGACAAAACCTCAACATGCCACTAAAAGCATAATCATGCACTTAACTAAAGCCAGCAGCAAGCAACTTACAACAACTTACACATGTGTGCGTGCGTGCGTGGAATATGGGGTTGGTATCGTATCCATAGTGTCCTGGGGGGTGGGGCTCAGGTGTATAAGTTGAGTCGTTGTAACGCACGTAGAACTTAAGTCATCATCATACGAATAAAAATGTATGACTTTAAATGGGAACTGGTGTGCGTATGTATGCGTGTGTATGCGTGTGTGCGGTAGACCCAGAAGTCAGTTGGGCTGTTTGTTAAAAATACCACCTTATTTGCAACTGCTTCTAGTTACTACTATGTAGTTGTTGCTTGGTGTAGTTCTAATTCTGTGCAATGTTTTTTATGTGGTAAGACAAAGTTGGCATTTTGGACAGCTTAGGACAGTTGTAGTTTAAATGGCCCACAGTTCTGAAAATGGAACAAGAAAAGCCTGGCGACTGAGCTTTTACTCGTTTGCATGCCTCAAACCAGGCTTTATTTGTAAATGTCTAAAGCTTGTTTCCGCCATCGAATCAAAGTATAATATTACTGCAGACAAGTTCCATGAATACTTATAAATATAAATAAATAAGCAAAAAACTTGGAACTGAAATACTTTTCGCTTAAACTGTTTTAAAATATATAAATAAAATCTAAAATAAATGTAAGATTTATAGCAAAAGTTTAAATCATACAAAAACTACGCAGATTAACAAAATCTTTAATATACAATCATAAGTTATATTTAATTTAAAGGAATATTTTTCCAACTACACATTCAAAGAGCTGCAAGTTATTTATATGCTTTTTTTATGCAACGAAATTGATAAAATCATCAAAAAATAACCATGATTATCTGTGAAATACAAAGAGTCGACCACTTTAGTGTGTACTTTGGAAAAAACGCATAAAATGCCCGAGAGCGCTATCAATTTTGATAGGCATATGCTAAAACTACAGCATAAATTCCAACTAGATACATTGTTGCTAAAGCTCTCGCCATAAAATACAACATGGCATAATGAATCGCAAACATAAAAAACTCTCAATGCATATACATTTTAATAAGCCACATAAAAAGTGAAACATAGAAGAATGGTATAACGAGAGACAGAGAGAGAAAGGCCAACTACTTAGCCAAATGCACTTTATATAAAAGAAATATATATAGTATAGTGTATATATTGTACGAATGTATAAATATAATTATGTGACTGGCGAGCAAGTTAAACATGGATTTAATAGTCTGAACAAACGGCGGAACGTTTGTGAATTATATGCATTGTGCCTGGCTGTTAAATAATGGCGTAGAAGAGGGAATCTACGCTAGAAATTAAAGCATTTTTAAAAACAACCAGACACAAAGACATACAAGATAGACTGGCAGACTCGAGTTGTCGTTGTTCATGAGTCATGCGACGGCGTTGTCTGCGCCGTCGTTGCCAAAAACAACGAAAAAAAATATATATATTCATATATAGATACATAAATGCAAGTTGCAAAAGAAACATCAACATAAATTTTAGTCAAACAAAGCGTAACGCTCATGTTTTTTCATACGCCAAGTGCGAGCGAAGTTCGTTCGAGAAGTCTGTGGCTGATACAGCTCCATCGAGAGGGGTAATGGCAAGTTTGTGCCGTTGCCAAATGCCAGCAGCCTGGCAGAGATTCTAATGTCGTTGTCGTTGCCGCTGCCTGGCTAAAAATGTTGCGTTTTATAAGGCGTAAACACTCACAATGTGAGTGTGGTGACTCCAACACACACACACACACAGATAAGTTCGAATTCACTAAGGATACGAGAGTGTAGCAATTTTTCACGCTAAAGATAACATACCCTTGTAGAAAACAGCTTCGATTTGAAATGATGAAGGACCAAGGATTTCCAAAACAATATTATTTTGTTTAAAACCAAAACTGATTCTTAAGCTTAAAATATTTCATTTCTTGAGAAAACTATAATACCCTCTTGGAAGGGTATAAGTAAGGCACACTCACACCCAAACCATGCACCACAATTATGTGAGAAAGAGTAAGATAGAGAGAGATAGAGAGAGACATGGCTTTTTGGCTTGCAAAGTATGCTGCGAAAAAATCACAGTTCCATGAAAAGCAACTAGAAGAGCAACAACAACAAGCATCCATGCGTTGGAATGCTGTCTAGTGGGGTTAGACGGTTAGCGGTTTGCAGATAGCCAAAGTTGGAGTTGGGTAAAGTCTCTCTCTCTCTTCTCACTCCCTCTTCCTCTTTCTCTTTTTCTCATCCCTCTTGTGGTGAAATGATGCGACAAAGTATTAAATGAGGTTGCCCCGAAGCAACTGCCACTGATGCTGCTGCTGCTGCTGCTGCTGTTTACTGCAACATAAATCAAAATCAAAGGCAAAGCAAAGAAATCTACACACACTTGGGTCGTAGCATTTAGTTTAAATGCAGAAGTTGGCTGCTGAGTCTCAGCTTTAGTAGTAGTAGTTGTCTGTGTGTGTGTGCCAAGAAGAGTGGAACGGAAATGCAGCCATGTAAGTAAGATAGTTAGATATGTTGAAATAAACAAATTTGGGCTGCTACAAAAAATAAACAAAGTAGGTGGACAGCTCGAGACAGGCACATAGGACATGGCTTTCGACAGATAAATACATTCTAGAAGTTGTACAACATTTTTCGCACGGCATTTCAAGGTACTGCAGAAATAAACCACTTCAAATAAACCAATAGAATCGAATCTAGGTTAAGCTCTGAATGTTTAAGACTGCTGAGTTTCATTTATTTGTATGTTCAGTAAAATAATCCAGTGAAAATACCTGTGTTACAATAAATAGAATAACTTCATAAGCACATGTTTTTTAATAAAATAACACATACTTAAATGTACTTTAAATTTGCATGCTTATCGGGTATAAGCACGTACATGTCACACACACAGACATACACACAAACAGGCGTAGCATTTTAATAAACTTAATTCGCAGAAGAGACTGACAAAAATCATAGCATACTTATGCGGGCAATTTGAAAAAAATGGAAAATGAAAAGGCAACAAGCACTAAGAGAAATACTTGATAAGGCAAAACGCAAAAGAAAACAAATTTTGTGCTTAATTTGAAATGAAGAAGAAGAAGACGAAGAAAACACTTCAAGCGCTGTCTAAATTGCGGCAAATAAAAATAAATAAATTAGATGCCTTTGGATGGCGCATTTTACATTTCGCACCTGTTCTCTGTGTATCAGAATAAATATTTGATTAAGCAGCATGTGGCCTGCTTTGAGCCGTGCTGGCAATTGAGTTTCATGCCGCCGCCACAAAATGTAACCGAATATCGTGATGACTATTGCCTGTTGGCCATACCGCTCTATCTCTCTCTCTCTCTCTCTCTCTCTCTCTCTTCATATACCTATATAGATTGTATGTATGTTGTCTTTAGCCGCAAATACGCACGGACAATGAAGTTGTCGCTGCTGCTGTTGCTGTGGCATACGGGGCGTATGCGAAAGGCGATGCTTGAGTGAATGGCAACTAATGAATGGACACAGCGAAAAAAGGTGAGTATGCGAGTGGAGCGTTTGTGTGTGTGGGTGTATGCGTTTCCGCATGTTTTCAATTCCATTTTGCATGGACAACAACAGCAGCCAGTTTGTATTGGACACCTCTTTTTAGGCAACAGTTATTTTCCATTTGGCTGTTGCCATTTTTTCTCTATTGCTTTATTTTTTGCTTGTTGTGTCGTTTGTCTATTATCAGACTGTCCAAACGCAGACGCAGATTGCGATTCAATTTCAATGTTTGTTTCTGACTTGCATTTTTGCGTGGCGCAAAACACAGACGAAGAATTCCTTTTTTAAATTGGCTTCGCGAGCCAGTTAGCTGCAAAAGGAAAAACAAATAGAGGTAAAAGTTTTAACTTTTGTTCACTTGATAAGAAATCAAGATTTAATTAAACTAAATGATGTTTGTTGAAGGTTCTGTTAAGATAAATACTTAATGTAATTAAAATATAGAGCCAATGTTTCCTTTGCAATTTCAGTCAACAGAATTACTTGTTGTTTATATTTATACTACATTTACAACAATATGACAGAGTTGCTTTTTAATGCAACTTGCATTCATATATTTTTAAATTTAAATTTAATTTAAGAGTTTAACATTTTTGAAATTGCAATGGAATTTCTACTTTTTTACTATGGATACTTTTTAAATTCTACACATTTTATTTGAGATGAGCACATTTAATGGCACAAAGTTCAATAAGTTGGTGTGTGTGTTTGGCAGGCACAGTGGTCAAATGCAAACAAAATGTTTACTATGCAAATCGAATGACAAGAGCCAGGGGGCAAACTGAAGCAAAGCACCGAGCACTAAAGGGCAAAAACAAAATCCAAAAGCATTAATTAATATTCAAGTGCGCTGCTGTTTTTGTGATCGCCCACTTTCTCTCTTTCTCTTTGTGTTTATATGCGCTCCGTATCCCCTTTTGTTATTTAATTTGATGCTGGCGCCGCAACTGAAAACGAACTGAGAGAGTCCAAGAGAAGAGAGAGAGCGAAAAAGAAGTGAGCGAGAGTTTCCCGAGGGAAACTTATCAGTGTCAACGTTGTGCCAATAAAAACTATACTAGTATGCAAATATTTCCACAATCAAACAAATAGCTGCTAACAGCAGCAGCACAATACAAACAAGCACGAGATGTTGCCCAACAAAAGCTGAGCAATCCCGTAGGACGAGAAAAACTTCTACAACAAAAACAACAACAACAACAGTCACAACAAATATGCTATGCATAAGGCATGCAGAAATAATGGGAAAGAGCCAAAGAAAAGGAATATGGCACACCATGAAAGTGAAGTGCTCGAAAGTGAAGCAGCTGCCTCACGTTTTCCTGTTACGCCACAGGACAACTTTATAAGAGAAGGCTCTTCCAATGCTTTTATCTGCTCCTATTTTAGTATTTTTGTTCTTTTACTTTGCTTATTTGGGAATTTGCTTTCGCTAGTCGCTTTCCGCTTTCACTTTAGCATTGGCTTTGATTTGCCACGACTTCAGCTCTAGACACGACTAGAAAAAAAACGAACAGCAACAAATTTGCATACTTCAGTGCAATTTTGCATTCTTTGTTTGTTTCAACTACTACAAAATGAACAATATTAAGACCAATTCCCTCGCCTTGACTTGGCCTTTATTTCGCTCTTTAGTGCAACACGCGCTCAACTTTGCTCAACTTTCATACGCCATGTGGGACGCACTTTTTTCTCAACTTCTTTTTTTTTGCTCGCCCTTCTCCCAGTTGACCCTGGAGTTACTTAAATTTGAACTTTTATGTGTCACTCGGCACAGATTTTGAATAATTTAATGTTTCTAAATGGATTTTATTTTTGCTTAATTGTACCAATATTATTCCAAACAGTTTTAGTCGCCTCGATTCGTTTGCCGAACGATTTGCAGTTTTTAATTAAAATTTTGTGGCCTGCATTTGATCCGGCATTTCGAGTTTCAATGCTTTTGTTTGTGTATGTTTGCCTGCGGCACGTTTTCAATTCATATCATTAATAATAACGGTGCTTCATAACAATATAAAATATATGGTCCAACCAATTTCAACTTTGTTGTGCAAATTGCAAATGCACTCACACAATCAAAATCTAATAGACTGTAAATATTATGTTTAAAAACTTTTAAAACCAATTAAAGTTCTTTTTGTGATGTTTTTTTCACATAAATTAAAGACTATAAGTTTAGTTTTAAATTAATTTGCATTGTGGAACTCTTTGTAAAGCTCACTCTTTGCAATGTAATATAATGATTCGAACTAAACAAAGTTTAAACACATAAAACTTTAATTTCATGCGTAAAATTATTCACACTTTGGAAAAAAAAACTAAACGTCAATGTTTGCTACCTAAATTAATGAATATTTTATACATTTTTTGGGTCCTTTGAGTAATGCATGGAAAATATAATTAAATTAAACACCATATTGAAAACATGAAAAACATTTTTTACTATGTAAGCATTCGTATGACATTTTTGCACATAATTATTAATTGAATATTTTGAGTAATAAATCTGCTTCATAAAAATTCTAGCTGCCTGGCTTTTGACCCAAAATACCTTACACATTCCGTCCAGCGTCATTCACCCAGTTTAAGTAGAGCTTCACTTCTTAAATAACTTAATTTCCGTTAACCTAGAACAAAAATGACGCTTGACGCGGCTCGCAACCATAAAAGCCGCAACAAAGGCAAGACTGCTCCAGCAGCACCTGCCCCTGGCCCCAGCCAACCCCTAACAAGCATCCACCTACGCAGTTTATGCAAACTTACGCATTCCCATGCTTGTGGAAGTAAAGGGGAAAAGTATTGGGCCAGGGGAATTGCGAGCTGGGAAGTTTGGCTTGATAAACTATAAGCCACAAATTTGCATGAGGCTGACGCTCACCGACTACAAATTGCCATTAAATGCAGCAGCCGGCAGTAGGTGGGCGTGACCTGGGCTACCCAAGCCCAGCAGCAGGTAAACGAATCTATGTACGGTCTGTACTTTATACTTAGCTGACTGGTACCTGAGCTATCCCAACAATAACTGACACCAGTTGCTGTTGGTTGGCGCACACTTAGCCGCATTCTGCGCTCCACTTTGTTGCAACAATTTGAGCGCGCCCTCGAGGCGTTCGTTTCAGTGTTGCGGGGAGCAACAGGACGTAGCAAGCCGAGCTGGCGGCGCGTTGCTGCTTCATTGCATTTAATTCATTTTTATTGCAAAAGCTTACAGACAGATAGAGCTACCGGATAGGACAGAACAGGACAAGATGGGACGGAATGGGATGGGATGGGATACGAAACCACTTGCCACCGTGGCCTGGCCTTTAAAATTATATTGGTGAAATTTTATGCATCCAGTGCTAAGCCAAGTAGGAGAAACCATCTGACGTACTCGCCGTAGTCAACCTCATCCCACATTCACAAGCTGACTCCTTTGCCATACAAAAGTTTTTACAAAGTAGCTGCGGCAGCAGCTGTTGCAAGTTTTCAACAGAAAAGGACTCTCCGAATAGTGGCAGCCATTCAGCACAAAGAGCAAGGGCACAAGGGCGGCAAGACGAGGCATTTTGATGAAGCTGCTCCATATTGGTAGCAGCAAGCTGGCTGGCTGGCTGGCTGGCTGACTGGCTGGCAGACCTAGGAAGGACCTAGGACCTGGCAACATAACTTAAATAGCATGTAAATTAGACGGAAGTCTAAAATGAGTGCATAATGTCTGCTAAAACTGTTCTAAGTGATTGTAATTTAGGATAAGTTGTGAGAAACTCGACGCCTTCGCTGGTACCTTCGCACAAACTCGAGTGTAATTCTCATCTGAACTTCGGACACAAAACTTAAGCGCAATTTCAGCACTGATGCGAAGTGAAGACAGACAAAATGATTGCCAAGATTAAGCAGCCAAATGAGCAGCACTTTGTGGCAACGAACACTTAAGCATAGGCAGATTAGCAGTATGTTTAGTTCAAGGGAATTGTGTTGGAGTAGTTCTAATAACTAATACACATTGAGGGTTCAAAAGTTGAGTCCTTGTTAGAGCTTATCTGGGTTCACTTTTATACTTTCAAGTTATAAATTTTAGTGTGATTTCCATTTGGTGAAGAAATTCAGTCAATTCATTTCGCATTCAAGTTTCCTATATATTTACTACTGATATCATTTTGCAATTTAGAAACTTAATAAAAAGATTTGTTAATAAAATGTTTGTCCGAATCAAACTTTACTTTTTACACAGATCGAAGTTACTTCTCTAAGTTATCTCAAGCGAACAGATACAATATTCAACGCAGCTGCAAAAGGAAACGATATTGCAATTTAAAGCCCAGAATGAAAAAGTTACTCCAAATCGAAAGATAAAGGCAAAAAAATCGTATTGAGCGCAAAAAAAAGAAGGCAAAAGGAAGTGAAAGGTGTTAATACCGTTACAAATCCACTGAGCAACATCCATAGCCACAGACTTTGAGCCGAGTCTTAGTTAAGGTAATGCTTGGGATGCCTATTCGCAAATTGGGGCTGTGTTTTTGGGAATGCCGCAAGAAGCTTTAGCTTTAGAGTTGGGTAGAGCAAAGGGGCTGACAAAACGAATGGCAAGAAACAGAGAAGCCGAACAAAAGAAAAGAGATAAAAGTAGTACTTCAATGTTTGTTCTTTCCTCGAGTAGCAATGGAATTGCTTGCCAAATGGCCAAATGAAGTTTTGAAGCATAAGCTGCAGCAAGTTTCTTTTTATGTTGCTCTCCTTTTTGCGATGTCCATTAACGAAACGTTGTACAATGCAATGTGCACGAGTTGATGAACGCAGTAGTCAGCTATGGTAAATGCTGTTGCGAGTGGGATAAGTCTTTAATCATCTTAGGATGTAACTCAAAAATAACAGTCATAACTACACTTCAAAATGTTCGTTAACTTTGCCTGATGAGTTCCACCTTGTGCAGCGTCGACCCACTCTAATCTATCAATAATATTATTGCTACTAGTTCCTCCGGCCAAAGTACTTGGCTAACAACTTGACTGGCTAGTTGCACCCTCTGCACTCTGCACTCTGCACTCTTGCTGCTGCTGTCGAAAGTTTGGTGCCGCCACCTGTAAACTCCTTCAGCTGCACTCAACGAGCGTGCGTAATTCCTTAGGTAAATTTATAATTACTGTAAGCAACTTGAACTAGTTACGCTGGCAATTGAAGTTCCTCCTTTTTGTCCTGCTCCAACGGTAAGCTGCTACATTGCCAAAGTATCTTGTTAGTCGACAAAGAGCTACCTCCTAACAAAAAAATTATATTCATACCCACAATACATTAAATTAAAGACGAAAAATGGTAAAGGATTTCGACTTTGAACTGTTTAGCTCACGTTTCATGCACATATATAAATCATTTAGAGATTTTTCATTGCTTTCTAGCACTCACAGGGTAGATAACAGAAAAGAAACGTGAAACTTGTATCAAGTTTTGTCTGGCAATCTGGCGCCGGGGCAATCTAATTTCCATTTGCACTGGCCACTAGCACTACACCTACTTGACAGGCAGCACACCCCCCACTCTCTCTAACTCTTCTTGCTGCTTGCTGCTTGCATTTTCATTAGTTTTTCATTTTCGTGAAGCACCCACACCTGCCTGACTGCCTGACTGGCTGGCTGTAAAAGTTCTTTGCGCAATGAAGTGCCATTTTTTTGTTTTTTTTTTGGGTTCCAGTTGCATCGAACGCCGCGGAGTTTTCGCCTCTTTTTATTGATTTTAATGAAAAATGCAATTAAAAATTTAGCATACGCAGTGTCGCACGCACAGTGCATTAACCAACATGATTTATGCTATGTTTGACATTTTAATTATGCTCGGCGCTCCTCCTCGAGCTGCGCGACCCCCCGACCCACACATTTGTGTACTTACTTATAACAATATAAATATAAATACCATTATTTTTAATCAAATTTCAACAGCATTTTTGTTTATCATAAATTATAGGTATATGTGTGTTTTTTTCTTTTTTTTTAATATCTTGCAATTGCACTTTAAATGTCAAATTAATTGCATTAAATTATGTGTAAAATTTATAATATTGTCTACTTAAAATGCTTTTGATATGTTTGTACGAGCGACAACTTTTACAGAGATTAACGCAGTTAATGGACTAATTGCCAATCATCGCAATTTAGTAATGACAGAAACCAACAAATCATTTTTTTTTTATATTTATTTTATTTTTATTTTTTTTGCTAATAATTTAATTGAGCATAATCATCTGATTTAAATGTAACAAAAAAACAAAAATGTGTCAAAAGTGTTAAAATGATTAAAATGTATAATATTAATAACGAAAATTAATAACAATCAACATATATATGGGTTTTTGATTTTATTAACGTATTGTATTACAATTTCCATTGTTTTCAGTAATCAAAGTAGACAAAGTTGTCGAAGCTAAAATAATCAAAGGCAACAAACTGTTATTCAATGTGCCTAGCAACTGGAGTAAATCATTAGAAATGAGTTATCTTACCAGTTCAAAACTATTTATATGTGTATATGTGGTTTTATTATTTTATTTGTAACTGATTCTGAAAGCTAACTAGACCAACGCAATATCTGTCTGTCTGAACGCAATTTAAATCAACGCTCTTGATAACCTAACACAGGATTATAAGCTGTCAGCTTCAGACATTGTTAAAATGAATGTGCCACGTACACTTTAAGTTGAAGCTAAAACCAAAACCTATTACTAAAACGTCAGTTAAGGAACGTAGCAGAAGCGGTTGTAAAACTTCAACCAGTGGTTGTTTGAATTTTTGGTAAATAAAAATAACTTTCAATCTTTCAAACAATATAATAATGGAACATTCAGATAATTGCTACATATCACTTTGGGCTCTTCTTTCTTTTTATACTTTTTGTGTGAATGCTTGACGCTTTAAGTCTCGTCAATCTGCAGTACTTGGCTTAAAGCAACTCATGGTGCCGCACATAAAAATCCAATTAAATTTTATATCAGGCTCGTGTCAGTTTTTGCAATAATACGCCTCGAACAGCAGCCACAGCAGCATCCTGGGCCAGTACAGAGTGGCATCGAGCACAAAGGACACACGCAATTAGTCAACAAATTTAACACAGTTCATTGAACAAATTTCAACATGGCCATCTAATGACATAATTTGCCATTGACTGAATTGGACAATGTTCAAAGAGCCTCCCATTCTCTCTCTCTCTCTTTGTCTTTTACTCTCGTTGTTGCTATTGAGTACTGTAGCTGTGTGGTCAATTCATATAATTGTTATAGGGCCTGAGATGAGAATGAAAATTACAAGCAACTGTCGGCAGCTTAAGATTAATGATGAGAGAATCATTAATGGCTGAATGAATGATATTGTGTGTACAGCTACATAATGTGTTTAATAAAATAGCATAAGTAAGAGCTCATCGTTTCGATGGCGCGCCCTGTTTGCAAACTGTCTTATTCATGAGCTGCTTGAATTTTTGCTCCTTTGCATATTTACCTTGTTATTTTATTACGTGCCGGATATGAGCAGAGCGATAATAAAATAAAATATAATATGCAAAAACAAAATAAATAAATAAAAAACAGAAGACAGGAGACGAGCAAGTGGAAGCTGCCACATAAACAGCGCGAAAACATGGTCACAGCATGAAGTCAAATGTTTTTATATGCAAAAATATTTCATTTCCTACAGCGACAAAATGAAACGAAATGTTAAATAATAAAAAAATAAGGAAGGAAAGGGCAGACTGCTCGTCACAAGTGCGACAAAGTAAAAAGCACAAATGAACAAAAAATATAAAAAAAAAAACAAAGCCAGGAAAAATATCGGGATCCGAGAATAAGAAATGCAAATAAAAAACTGCAATAAAAATCTGTTTAACATGAAGTGGGAATGCTGGCTGGATGGATAGTGGTGAAGGGAAGGAAAGGAAAGTATTTGGAAAAAATATAGAGCCGTATCCTGTCAGTCAGTCAGTCAGTCCGTCGACTCGTCCTTGCTCCTTGCCATCATACACTTTACAGCTTATGAGTGCTAATAAAATTCACTCGCCATATCCTTGACAATTCACAAAAAGTGCGTCAAGGTGCCAGGCTGGATAAGGCAGTCGCACAAAAGGAGCCAAAGGAAAATGGCAGTCGGGTCGCACTATGGACAGCATAAAATGCGATTTCATTTCAGATTTCTACAATATCTAGCGAAAAGAGCACAAAGTGAAACAGTTACGACTACTTGTTACTTGTAGCTGCTTTGAGCACTTACTGTGATAACTTCGCTGGGGATTGTGTCCGTCGCCCCCTGCCCCTACTCACAATAAGGCGGAGCTTATGAAGTCTTGGATACGCATTATAATTGCAAGGCTGATCCTATCTTTATTTCATGGACAGCTGCAATTGCAGATTACTATTAACAGCATATGGTTATGAATAACAATAAAAAAGTTTCTGGAAGCAATATTCATAAATGTTTTTGACCTTATAGTGTATATTAAATGCTTACTAGCATTTAGCAAAACTCCTAACAAAGTTCACTTTGAGAAAAGAGTTGAAATGAAAATCCTTCACACAGCATTAAGAATATATATATTTTTATCGTAGCCATGTCAATCAGTTGGCGACTTTTTCCGATTGTGCTGCTGTTTCTCGTACAGCTGCAAGCGACACAGGCGATATGGTTTCCATGGTACTATCGTCACTATGGCCTTGATCCGCACTGCACTCGGCATGGGGGAAAAACACCAGCTGCTACAACAAGCAAAGGAATAGCAACAACAACAAGCAAACCAAGTAAAGCTTCTACAGAAACATGTCCGCCGGGCTATATGCACAAGCAAAAGGACACAGTCACATGTCCGCCCGGCTATCAGCTCAAAAGCAAAGCCGGCGCCACCATCGAGTCGGCGGACAGTCCGCAATGCGATGATAATCATTTGGTAATGCAGCTGGCCCGTCTCTATGTGGTCAGCCCAGAGCGTATTGCGCTGATGCTGGCGCAGCCTCTGATAAGTGAGTCCTGTGTGGAGGTTATCGATGTTCTGGATCACATCCAGAGCTACACAAGCAACTGCATCATCGCCGAGAACAACATCTATGGGAAGCTAACCGCAGGTGTTAGGTACTACAGGGATGAAATCTGCGATGGAGGCGCCACAAAAAAGCGCTCGGCCAGTCTCAGCGATTCACATAGCTGCCTCAAGGATCTGCGCACAGACATGATCGAGTGCGAGGCTGCTGCCGATTGGTACGAAAATAGCAATGCGACCAAACTCTGTCGGAATTTCAACAATATCCTCGATTGCTATTATATACGGGGCGCCGTCCTGTGCGGCTTGGAGACGGCCGCACAACTGAGATCCTTTGCTGCCGATAGCATGCTACGTGCCATGATTCACCCCTGTGTGGTGAACAAACGTTTGCCACATGTCGCAGATGCCATGCCCGTTTTTGCTGTATCAGCTGCTGGGAGTCCTCTTTCTGCTATGTACCTCACAATTTTTTTGCTTTGGCTTTCTAATTTTTTTTTATATTATAGCGCTTTAGTTCTGACTATATTTTAAATTTTAATAAAATTTACGACAATAGAACAGAAGTTTCAGAAGTCATAACTCCTTCAAAGCTCATCCGATTATCAAATGCAATACCTTATTGGTCATGGATTGGCATCTAAATTAATACTGCATTTCCAGTTTATAACGTTGTTTGAACTCGAAATTAATGAAAAAATTCTACCCAAAAAAATCAACTTGAAGATAGGTCAGAACTTTCCGAAGTTGAAGATAGTTTAGAACTTTCCAAAGTCATAACTTCCTCAAAACTCATCCGATTATCAAATGCAATACCTTATTGGTCATGGATTGGCATCTAAATTAATACTGCAGTTTATAACGTTGTTTGAACTCGAAATTGATGAAAAATTTCTTCCCAAAAAAAACAACTGAAGATAGGTCAGAACTTCCCGAAGTCATAACTTCCTCAAAATTCAACCGATTATCAAATGCAATACCTTATAAGTCGTGGTTTGGCCTCTTAATTGATACTGCATTTCCAGTTTAAAAAATATTTTTTCACTCAAAAATCAGGAAAAAATTCTTGAAAAAAATCAATCTAAGATAGTTCAGAACTTTCCGAAGTCATAACTTCCTCAAAATTCAACCGATTATCAAATGCAATACCTTAAAAGTCAGGGTTTGACCTCTAAATTAATACTGCATTTCCAGTTTAAAACTAATTTTATCACTTAAAATTGATGAAAAAAATCTTGAAAAAAAAACAAGTTTAAGATAGGTCAGAACTTTCCGAAGTCATAACTTCCTCAAAATTCAACCGTTTATCAAATGCAATTCGTAAGTCATGGCTTGGCATTTAGATTAATACTGCATTTCCAGTTATTAAAATAACTTTCTCTCGAAATTCAAACAATAAACAACTTAAGCTCTTGGTTGCTTTCAGGAAGACTTAGCTCCGCAAAGGGTATCCATGCCTGGCATACTGATTCCAGCGGTTAGTTTTTATTTATACGCTCATTTTGACCCGTGAGGTGCGTAGAAATCATTTATCAAATGCTCGAGACTACATCTTGGGGCCTAATGCCAACTTAAGTGTTTTGCCATCGCAAGTAAATTTCAATAAATACCCAGGGGACTTAAACTGTCGACAAAATAAGCCAATTTACCCATTCACTCAACACGCCTTCCACTGTGTGTCGACCGCAGGACACAAATAGGACACATTCGGGTTGTGCTTTGAAGGTTAGCTGCAAGCAAAACTCATCAATTATGTTGACGCGTAAGCGAATACTCACATAGCTTAAATATATTATATATATAATCATGTAAGTCGTTTGCATGTAAATATGTTATAAAGCTTGCTATTGACACAAATCAAGATCCACATGCAAAAGGAAACATGCACTGAACAGGTGTTACTACACGTAAGTAAATAAAAAGAATTTTCATTACAAAATATATATTTTTATTTCGATTGATAACCTTCTAAATGATATCAATAACAACAGCAATGAGGGTGTCAAGGGCCGTAAACTTCACAGCCTAAATTCTAGGCTGTAAACGGAGCGTCTTTATCGCTTTCTTAATTTTGTCCGTAATCATGCATGCAGTACGATGAATGCGATGCCAATAAAGCAGGTGTATTCTATAACGTCCATTGCGTAGAACATATAAACTAGTAGTACTAGTAGAACGTATACAATTGATACGAATGATCATATCATACCGTTTAGTTTTCGTCGAATCTTTCCCAGGAGACAAAGAAGTCGGTATAAATTACATTTGCCTCGTATAGTTGAGGTGAACTGCACTGGTGGTATCCGAATGAGAGCGATACCTGTGTCACAATGGTGAGGATAATCCTCTGCCTGATGATGATGATCATGATTCAGTGGCTGAGACAGGCAAATATGATAACTGCCTTGAATATGAATTTCTCGAAATAAGGGTATATCGCATGAATGTGATGAGCAATCGATGTTGGCCGTGCGCTTCCAAACATACAACACATCGATTGAGATCACCTTTCATTATAAATATACCCAAGAAATGGTCGAGCCATTTGAAAATCTGGTTGCATTCCGACAGCGTCATCGCGTAATCCAACGATGATCATGGGAAACAATTGCATGAAGTGGAATCGTGTGTATCTACCGCTTAAGGTTGATGCTGATGAGGAATACGAAAATACCACAGTAAACTGGGGACCGGCTCGTTACTCGTTTGTATTCCAGTTGTACAGCGGCGATTATTGAAAGTATTCGCCGAGTGGGTCTTCTTTATGGTGGTGCAAATCTGGTTCCTTTGGGTGGCATAAAAATCCACCCTGCAAGACAATTCTGAGGGTGAGGATGAGCTGCTCCGGGAAGTGCTTCATTTGTAGAAGAAAAGTGAACGGCCAAAGTTCGTCGAACCTTTGAGACGCAGTTGTAAATGGAGTTGCATTCAGATGCAGGATCCGGAACATCCTGAGCTGATACGTAACTTCACTTTAATAGCTGCGCGGCCGTCTTCCACAACAGTGCTGGACGCTATCCATCCTGGTTTCTGAGTATGATAGAAATGGTTGACTTCCAGAAGCAGCTATCGCTGTGTACGTCACAAGTTTTGATACTTATGTAAATATATCATATATATACATATATATCATTAATTAATATTCTTCCGATAAGCTTCTTGAATTCCAATGTAGTTTACAATCCAGTTATTTACTTTTTTTTGTATTTAATATTTTGTATGAGCAAGAAAGCGATTAAAATTTATATATATATATATTTATTTATATATCTGAAATAAATAATTTAAATAAATTTATTAATAAATAAATTATAAATTTATAAGTTATAAGATTAGTTATATTATGATGTATTTGCATTTTACACCTTTCATCCATTTTTGGTTTTGTTTTAGTTTTCAATTTCGTTCTCTGATAAATATTTTGGAATTTTTTGAATTGAAATATGTGCTTGAAATCAAATAGTTAAATATTTTGCTTTAACGCAGTTTGCTTTATTATGAAACAATTATTTTTAAACTATTATTTCCATGTCGCTAAACGTTATCTATATTTCATGAAGCCAGCCCAAACATGTTTTTTCACTACGAATCTTTTAATATGAGAGGAATAAAAAGATACTTACAGTATTATAATGAGCATCCAATATATAACGTAGAAAAATTTGCTTTATCCACAGTTTTTTCCCTTCAAAAGAGGCTATAAAATGAATCCAAAGTATTGTGTATCTTATATACGTATAAAAAATATCACTTTCATCTTAAAACTTATTTTTTTTTTTTTTGTCGATTTGTTTTCGATTTTATTTTTTTTTTATAGAATTTTGAGGGTAAGTTTATCTGAACCAATCCTAAATTGTACTGAATATATTTGCAATAGTTGAAGTTATCATTACAAAATGAATTCAAAACATTGCTAGGCCTACTTGGATAGGTTTGATTTTAATTTTTCAAAAATATTTGTTAAGTCCTACTATCGGAAGTAAATGCAGATAATAAAAATCAAACGTTAGATAATAGTTTGAAAACCTTTAACATGGCTAATATTCGCATTATGTTTGGCAATAAGTATTCATTTAAATTACTTCCTCATTAACCGCAAACGCAGAAAATATGGCAAAGGGAGCTAACAAAAATAATGACTACAAAAGTAAGTTTAACGCCAATATTGAAAACACACACTCGAACTGGAATCACACACACACACACACACATATATAGGATGCACACAGCTGAAAGGTATGGCAGAAGAAAATGCTAGACAGAGAATTATGTAGCGATTGGGTGTGGAGGGGGCGAAAGGTTTTCCAACTGGCGCCTAGTTTGTGTCGCCAACGCAGTTGTTGTTGTTGTCGTTGTTGTCAACTCCATTAAAAGTGGGAGCTGTTCGGTTCGGTGGCGCCAACGAGACGTTCAAAATAAAAAGCAGATTGTTCGCAAACAAAACACGGTCACATTTCAATGCTTTTTACCTGTTAACTGTAAATACACAACCTCGCATCAGCAGCAGCAGCAGGTGTGGTGAGGGTGGGAGGGCAAATAGACAGCCAGACGGCTGCTGTCGCCTCACATAGATAAAAAATATATTTTTTTTGTTTTTTTTTTCACAACATTAAAATAAGTGCTCGAAGCATAGCACAGCAAAGTATTTTACTCAACCGTACTGTCCAGATCTTTCTTCTTCTCTTCTTTGTTTCTTGTGTGCATTTGATAATAAACCCACGTTGACCCCAAAATGGTTGCCATTTGTTCAGATGATTGTCATTTGCCATGGCAATGCGAGTATCGTCCAGCCCAGCCCAGTCAGTAAGTTACTGGGCGTATACGTAACGTGATTTGCAAAGTACTCGCTGTTAACTGAGCCATTCATTGTTAATTTGGCATTAATGCATTGCAGTTAAATCAATTACATTCAAATTAATGTCAATTAAATTATTAACTTACTGCGTTAAACTACAAAGAAAAAATACTATATTAAATTGGCAACAGAATACTCAATGTTTCAACATTTTAAAGCCTTTTCGCACAAAAATAATTCTTATAAAATTATTCAATTTAAAACTCTTGACTGTCTTGCTAATTGGAATATCGAAAACTATTTACATTTCAATCAACATATTTGCATTATTTAGTACTACATGCCCACACTTTATATTCAGTTTATGGCATTAACCAGAGGCACCAAGAAGTGTTAAACCACAACCTTATAAGTTAATCATCAACTCTGTCACCAGATCACGAGATAAACCTTTTTTCCATCGTGACATTCAAATGCCACAGCACGTAGCCAAAGCCAAACGAAACGAAAGAATAATAAAAAAAATACAGAACACTGAATTGAAGCATATTTAATAAGTTGACAAAACATATTTCACACGCACAAATGCGTTAGCTTTGTGCTTGGCATTCTGTTTGTGCAGCGTCTGCCTCGTCAGTCCTCGTACATATGTCAAGCATCATTATTAACAGATTTTTGGGTGCGACACGCACTCCAAAGGCAGATCCAGGGCAAACAAGCCCCAGCACCTTGCCATATTTTGCTTACGGGTAGGCTTCAGAAAAGAACAACAAGAAGCACAGCGTGTGAAAATGTTATTGCCGTCTATTTCAATATTTATAAACACCCGAAAGTATTACGCATGTAAAAAAATATAAAACACAAGCTGTTGGCAGGTGGTGGGAGTGGTGGTGGAGGTGTGAGGTGTTTGCGAATTCACCGAGTATTGAAGGGCAAGCTTTTTTTCGGGGATAATAATTCTCTTTCGCCCTTGCAGTTGGAGCGGACGTGCCTGACTTTAAAACTCTGGCAGCTCTATGAACTTGGGCGACAGTCAAAAGTCCATCGAATTCAATTTATCAACAGTTCGCTGGGAAAACTCTTCACGTTTGTGTGTGAGTGTTGGGCTATGGGTGTGGTTGTGGGTGTGTGTGTGGGGTTGTGCGTGTGCTGACTTATTTTGTTCATTGGAATTTTTGGCACTAAAACATGTTAGTCTCATGAAATATGCATCATTTAGCATTTACTACAATGGCCGGCAAAGGACAATGCAACTGACAGGGGCGCGCAACCAAAGGGGGGCTGGGCGCTGTGTTTTCACAGTGCAGCGGTTATGGTTGTGGCTGCCTGGACATAAATGCCACAGCATTGGAGCTGACACTAATGCTCAAAGCTCGGCAAGGCAACTAGTAAGCGTGCCCCACGCAGCTGTGCCACAGATTGTGTTCTTTAAATGGGTGAGCATCTTGTAGATGCTCGAGAGGATTGCTCTTTCCTTGAATCATTTGCATTAGCAGGCCAAATTAAACCCATATCAAACTAAGAGCATTGAATAGTCATAAGCCAGGCTAGACATCGTCGATGCTGCTCCAAATACCAGACAGACTAATAAGAACAAGAAGTAAACGTAAATGGCACCTAGCCAAAAGTACAATGGGCCAAAACGGTAGCTCATGCCATAAAAATATGTATGAAATGAATAAGAAAACAAGTTTTTTAGCTTTTATTTCAATTCATTATAGCAATTTAGTTAATATTTTAAGTTACTTTTTATATTTATGATTTAATGGAAATGTTTAAGGAACGTTAGAAAATATTTAGTGAATAAAAATAATTATATAATATTTTTTTTTTAAATTATTTTATGACCACTTATTTGTTGACATACATGTGTTAAGATAATATAATAAATATATTGTATATCTCTTAAAGTATAATTAACTTACTTTACTCTTAAGCATTAACTATTGCCCATCGTGGTTGGGCCAAAACGTTTATAGAAATTTAAATCAAGGCACCTTCCTAAACATTCCTAAACCTAACCACAGCTCAGACATGCAAAAAAAAAAGAACAGCACGTTCGAAAACGCTGGCAACATACACAGAAGCCATATCATTGGCATATTTATGCAGCAAAATCCGAACTGAGTTCAATGCATTGATTGTATATTACAGATAACGCATACGCCGCATGTGCGACATGGCAATTTTTTTTTGGGCTAGAAATGAAATTAAAGTTTGCTACGCCAAGTTCAATGAATTATTGATTATGCCAAGAGCCAGGCACAACTGTGGCAACTTAAAACTTTAATCAAATGAGTGTGGTTTGGAAGAGGGCTGGGAATAGCAGCGACCTTTGTCGTTGCGATTTGTTGGCGCTGCCATGGCACTTATTTAATTTATAATCAAATCAAAAAGCGGCCAAGCCAAGTCAATAAAAGTCAGGCCAAAGTGCGAGCAGAAGAACTTCAGGCTTTTCTGATTATTGGACATTCAAATTGCCTCAAGCATGAATTATGTGCGGATCCCACACAGCTAGACGGGAAATTGGCGCTCCTTGACGTTGCTTTTGTTGTTGTTGTTGTTGTTGTTGCTGTTGTTGTTTAGTGTATTGAAATACTTGGAAATGAAAGTAAATAAGCGTAAAGATTCGCTTAGTGGCACTCGATGCGAATGTTAAATGATAAGTAAATTTAAATTTTGTTTGCTTATGAAGTTTGCCTATACAAAATATTCAATATGGGAAATTTTGCGGTTTTCGCATTTTAAATGAAAGATATTTGCGTGTTTGCTTTGGCTGCTGCTGTTCTTTGCGCATCCATAAATCTCCACTTGCGGTTAGACTGAATAATTATGGCTTTATGTGAGGCACTAAATTACGAAATTCTCAAAGTTTAAGCCAGGCGGCGAAGAAGTTTCTTTCAATCTGTATATATAGAATCTTTAATTTCAATATACAATATTAATAAGCGGTAGAACTGCGCTTCAAGGCATTCGTTATGTGTTTTATGGTTTCAATGCTCATAGACTCTGTATTAAAAATATTTAATTAAACTGAATCACAGTGAATTTTGTATAGAACGAACTTGATTGGTGTGCTCCCAACCTGTGCACTCGATGCTTTATTATTAAGTTCTCGTTATCCGCTTGGGCAAACTGCAGCCAATAGTAATGATAAACAAAGGAGCCTTCAATTGCATTTATCCTGCAGTTAATTGGACTGCACAGCATAAGGAAACCACTCGCCTGTTACTTACAGATTTCTTGGTTAAGCGCACAGTGGCAAAGGGGAACAAATTTGGGACATTGTCCTCTTATGGTTCTCAGAGTTCATTACTTATAAGTATATTAGTTTAAATACGTACCACCCCAATCTGTTACGTTCCTACTATTCAAAAGTTATATACATTAAAAGGTGCCGAGCCGAGCCTTAGGTAGTTAAAAATCCAATAATTAACTGAAAAGCAGGAGCAAGTTCTTTGCACCAGTCATTAAAATGCAGTCGCTCTACATCACCACAAAGGGGCAAAAGCTAAAGTGAGGCCAAAAACAGTCACTTGTTGCCATTGCTCAAAAGAACAAGCGAGAGAGAGACATACTAAACAGAGATAGACAGATAGATAGTTAAGCAACACTTGAGCCAAGTACTTAAGCTGCAGGCAGACACGTCTTTTTTTTACATCCTAATGATGTACCCTTTCAGACATTTAACACATACTTATATCCTACTGTTCTACTTAGGTACACACATATAGTATGTACTATATAGCTGGGCGTTTAAAAGTGTGTCATACTTTCAGACTGGCGGTAATATGTCAATGTCATTATGCAAGAAATGTCGGCGACTTGAGGCTCACGACTCGCGACTCGCGACTGCATTTGCTCATGTTTCTCCAACCCGAAATACAAACAATGCCAACAAAAATAAAATAAATGTTTTATGTACAAACATACAAACATATATATATGTGCGCTTCGCTGCCTGTGCATATATATGTGTTTTGTTTGTGTGTGAATTTATAAAACAATGTTTATGCTCCAATTTTCAATCAAGACACGCACCAGAAATTCATTGCCACCTGAAGCATACGAGGTTGGACGCGACATTTAATGTTCGAGCTTTAAAATTGTTTGCGGTAGCATTCTTGTGGTTTATAGCAATGTACACAACATTTCTTACCATCAGCATCGTCTTTCAAACGGTTGTTTAGTTGAGCTATATATAACTTTTCTAACATCTTTAAATGTTTTAAGCAAGTTTTCTAAACTGATTTCAATACTAGTATTTGCACTGAAAGCACAAACACAAGGACATTTCAGGTCGAAATATTATACTTTTAATATTTACTTACAAACATAGTTTCGTAAATATGTTTGAAAACTCATAACATATTAAACAAGCGTATGAAACTATGTTTGGAAATATAATTAACAGATTTTATGCAATACTACTTTCAATTTCTTTCAATTTATTCGTTGTTTTCACAAACATTTTCTTGACGCAAATACCAAAAAATAAATATTTATCAAATTGAGGAAAAGAAAAAACAAATAAAAAAAATGCTGACACACTTTACGGGTGACATTTTTCACTTTTCCTGTTGCCGCGTATGCTATCTGACTTGACTCGCGTTTTCCACATACAAATTTAATTAAAGAATTTTCCAGTGTTTTTGCACGACAAACAAACAAACCAAAAAAAAAGCAAAGAATAAATAAAAAGTCAGAAAAAAGAGAAAAAAGCAGCAGCGAAATCAAAAAGATTTATTTACCAAGTGCAAATTTATTTTCATTTCCCTCACTTAATGACTTCATGCAGGCGAAACCCGAACGGAAAAAGCTCAGCAGACAACGCCGGAGACATAACATGTGTCCCCTACATTTGTGCCCCGCAGCCCACCGCACCGTCGCCTTGCCTTTATTTAATCGCTTGCGCAACAACTAAAGCCTGGAGCTGTCTCTTAAATAAAGGTGCTGGCTTCACTTTCATTCGTGCAGCCAAAAACAGAAGGCACCTACCTACCTGCCGTACACAACTTCTTGACTTGCTCAGCAAGTGTGCAACGTCAGCAGCAACAACAACACACAACAACAATTTTACAACATGGGAACAACAAGGAGGAGAACAAGATGTATAATTTCCTTTTCTTAACATTATAGTTTTTCAAGTTTTCGTTAAATGCATTCTTACCCACAACAAACAACAACAGCCATTCGCAACGCCAACCCCCCACTCCCCTCCACCCCTCCCACAAGCTGTTAAGTCTGCGCACAAGTTCGCATAAATATCTTTAGTCGTGAGGCATACGGCATACACGTATCAGCAAAAGATACTTAAGCTTCCATGTAATACGTGTAGTTGCGAAGCTCTCCAACTCAAGTTCCCTCCAACCCCTTTATGCTGCATTCGGAAATGTAATTTTCACCTCCAGCATTGTCTTTCGTGTTGTGTAATTATTTCCCCTATTTTCCTTCAATGACAAAAAATAAAGAAAAATGTTTTGTTCGTTATACACAGTTTGTTGTTTCTTATTCCTGTTGGCCATTCGATACTTGTGCTGCTTCTTTTGAGCTTCTGCTTTTATTTTTTAATTAATTTGCTACAAGTCGGAAATGAAATAAAAGATCTAAGCGCGGCATGCAACGTTGAATGTATGTTTGTTAACAAAAGACTGTTGCACGTATTTTCTTTAGTTCTATTTATGGCAAAGCATCACATTGGTATGATCCAATTAAATAATGTTCTAAAGTTTCACACAATTTGAAAATAAATTACGCTTTGAATGTTCAGTGCTAAAGAGATGCATTACTTTATTACTCACCTAACCATACCAGGTTAGTAGTTATTTAATAACACATACACATCAAATTTACCTTTCAGACTTTATATCTTATGGGCAGGATCAGCAACTGCAAATAAGTATGCAACAGAACATGCGTGAGAATTTCACGTATTCGCTCAACACCTAATCAAGATTGAGGCAAACCTTTCAGAAGCTACCACAGACAGCCCCAATGCTAAGTACACACACACACATGCAACAAAGTTGGTGCCACGCCCTCGGCAGCCACAAAACTTGATGCAAAAGGAAACGAGCTGAACGTTTATCGCACTAAAAACTGAGTTTGGTAAGCAGATGAGAAGCTGTGCATATGAGCATAAAGGATATACGCTGTAAATTTTCATTTTTATGAAGTTGCACAAAGTACGAGAATGTGGTTACATTTTGGATTAAACTAGTTGTTGTTGCTGCCGTTAGTGGGAGCATTCGTTGCGGCAGTATGTGCCAAAACAGTATATTTTGTGGGCCAACAAACGAGCCGAGTAAATGTCAACCGAAAAAAGTGAAAAGTGATTTGCTTTCTGCATAACATACTCGGCCAAAAAATGCCATGAAAAGAGTTGAAATATACCAAAACTAACTGACAGCAGGTGCTTAAAGTGTTTCAAGGCTAACGTGAGCGGAAAAAATGCGGCTTATAGTGCAAAAGGGAGAGAGAGATAGTGAAATGTTTCATAGTAAAAAGTTAGATTTATAAAACGATAATATTTATCAAGTGGATTGATTCAAAAGGATTTTCATAAATGAAAACTTTAATAGTTATCTGTATTATCATAACGTTTCAACTAATGACAATCAACAACAATAAACTATTAACTTAATTGACTAAAACATTTTATGAGAATAAAATATTTTGATCAATTCGTTCAATTTACAGAAAAATACTTATTATTGTATAACATTCTGAATTTCAGTCTCAAAATACAATATACAGCTATTACAGTAAAGTCTTACCTCCACCTAGTTGCCACCAAATATTCCAAGAAGCTGTTTCCCGTCTATAAATGAACCCAACCATCAGCCATTCCAATTTCGTTGTCAATCAGTGCCCTGCGAGAGAATGTAGAGAGCCTGTGACTGCCAGCTGATGCTATTGCCATGCTTTGTAAAAATCTCGCTCCCACCGCAGCCACAAGAATTCGCAGCTCTCCACACATGTTAACCTCAAACACGCTGCGTTTTCTTTACGCAGCTGCGTCAAATGCGCAAAAGGAGTACGTTCCGCACTCCATGGTTGATTTATTTTACATGTCACGACATAAGCGAACTCTAACATCTGCCACACCCACCTGCCCAACGGCCCACCTCCCACAAATGCGACACGTTTGTGTGTTTTCGTGCGTGTAATAAATTTTTTATATGCATTGCGTACGAGAAAGCAAAAAAAAAAAAGTAAATGCTAAATTCTTAATCGACACCTGTCAATAAAGCATTTTTTTTTTGTGTGTTGTTGTTGTTGCTGTTTCTTTTGTTCATTTTTGCCTTTATTTTGTCTACTGACTTTGGATGGATGGAACTTTCTCTATTGCTGAAGTTCGGGTCTCTTTTTAATATGCCTTTCATGCATGTGTGCTGTACAAAAAAAAAAAAAACCTTTGCATACTTTCGAGGGCTTCGATCACAATGTATAGAGGCCAGGCACTTCTGATTAATATCGAGTTGTATTGACAGCTGAGATTTGGCCACCCACCCATTGAGTTAATAAAACGCCGAGTGACATGTTTAAGTCCCCCCGGAACGTCCATGAAATTCTAAAAGCAGAGAAATGAGCAAATCCCAAAGGGCTTTCGTAATCGCTACACATTGCATGAGTGTGTGGTGCTTGAATTATTGTCAGGTTTTTATTAAATGCGTTGCATTTGTATGTTGTTTGTTTTCTGTTTTGCCAACCAACAACAACAACAGCAACAGCAACAACAACATGAAAAACAGAAATAATAACACCAGTAGCTAAAGCATAACTCATACGCCATGGACAACGCAACAACCGCAAGGACTTGCACTCGACCCCAGCTTGACCTAGCTAAAGGAGAAAATGGGCGGCTGAGGCGTCGACTGCCCAACAAACAAAGTCTAATGACAGAGATTTATGCTGTAATTGCATTTACTCGTACTACGTACTAGCTACAAGGTATGAGGTACAATGAACGAGCTACGAACCACTCGGAACGCCACAATTTAAGCTTCATGCAAAATAACGACGTGTGTATGCGCTCACCAAAGGATTAAAATGGATTAAAAGAGCAACTGCATACACACGATAATGAAGAAAATATATACAAGAAAAAGGCAAAAGAAACCAAAAAAAAAAACGAAACAAAAAAAATATCGGAAAAATTCAAATACATGTTACAACAATGTAAATTTCTCTTCTAATTGAACTTTAAAAGATTAATAATAAGGCACAACTCCCAAACGATCACTCATACACTGCAAGTTGGTTTAAGGGTATTGGCTAAAAGAAATGCGGCATAAATAAGCAGTAAAACCAATTATAAGTTTTGTTTTGCTTGCAATCTGCAATTGCACATTGCACGTTGACATCCGGTAAATGGCCAGGCACAAAGTTTAATGAAATTGAAAATAAATGAGAAAACATTTTACACACTTCTTCGTCTTGCAACGCCTCCACCTGCCCTGCATTTGGAGTAGGGATTTGTATTGCGTTTCTGCATTTTAATTGCACACGGATCCAAGCTTAGCGCTCGCTGGCTTAAGATGAGAAGAGGTGAGATGAACGCTCAAAGCAAGTGGCATTCGCAATTCTCATCATCGTCAGCAACAACTAGAAGAACAAGCAGCCAAACAAATGGACAAATTAGCATCTAACGTCATGGCAACCATAGCATTTTGGCACACCCCTTCCGGTGTATTCAACACACGCGCTTACACGTGCGCTCTTGACTTGGACTTCATTGCACTCGTGGAGCACGTGGAGCGTACTTGTGGAGTTTATGGGTCAAGTGTTTATTACGCCCACGGGCGTGGCCCGAGAGCATGGCTAAATTGCAGCGCATTGTTCCGGCCCAGGCCAAAGTGTTTGTTTACTTATGTAATTGTGACGTCTCATGTGCTTCAACACAACACAAAAACATCTCTCGCCCAACATTACCCCACCCCACAACCCAAAAAGTAGGCAAAAAGTAGGCAAACATTGTTTTCTCAAGCGGTTGCTTGTCGTTGGCAGCATCAGTTGACTTTAATTGAAAGCTAATTGTGCTGAAATTCAAGTCCTTTAATTGTTACATTGCTGGCCGGACAATCAATCTGTCACTGCATTATTTGGTTCATTTGAACAAAAATTATCGAATGTTGTAGCGACATTTGGCCAGCGACTAATTGAGAGCATCGAAGCGAAGTCTCTATCTGTTTCACTTTCACTCTCGCACTCAACATTTCTGTCTCTCTTATGGCCTTTTAATTGCAGTTAATTGAACCAAATTGCTCTTTGGCATATGAGCAAGAAATATTTGCAACTGTCTCCGAATCTCTCCGACTTTTATATTAACAAATGTGTTCGAGTTGGGCGCGTGACACAGACACGAAGAAACTTTAAGTTAAACAGCAATGAAACTGAAAAGAGTATTTATTGATTTATTTCGCTAAATCATTTGTTTAAAAATATTTTACACAATTCAAAAATTAAGTAAAGTTCAGTTAAGAGCTGTAACTTTACAGAGTTGAACAAATACTGAAAATACTAAAATACTAAATACTAAAAAAATACAAATATATTTTTATAAAATCATTAAAACTCTTCTTTATGTTCGTGCTGAACTTCAAGACCTGCTCGCATCTCCAATCCGAATGCTTCTATGTCTCTTTGTATGCTGTATGTATTTTTGTCGTGCTTTCCGGCAGCATAAGGAAAATATTTCGTAACAAATTGATAGCTCACAAATTGCCTCAACTGTAATTGAAATTTGCGTCTGGGGCAGCAAACAAAAAAGCGATTCTGAGCATGAAGTTAATTGATAGTTGAATGCAAACAAACTATCAAGACAAAATGGAAGCAGGCCAACAAATTAGTCCGAAGTACATATCAATTCATGAAAAGAGCCAAGTCAAGTGTCTGCTAAGCATACATACGAGGCAAAGTAAACGCAATGTTGTTTTTTCCCTAAAAGGTAAATGAAATTTTATATTTGCATACTTTTTACTCTTATTCAGGTATATAATTTTAGTTAAATAACAGCTGTAGCTTTCAACACTCACACATTTTAAGCCTCTTAACGTTTATAAACATCACATCGTTTCAGTTAACGCACTTAGAAGCCACTTGTGAAATCGTTTACATCAAATCCCATTTAAGCCTTTTCATTACGTATTAAAAGCTCCTGCTGCGCGCCTTCTGTGTTGACTACCAAATAAATTACGCTATAAACCCAATTAACTAATTAATTAACGGCATGATTAACGGTGAAGAGCGAAATCAATTTTAAACGCATTCCTGCCTTTGCCGCAGCTTTGCAATTTGATAATTTAACTGTGTCGACTTTCAAGTTCAAGCACCCATGAAATGACTGTCGCCTGTCGCCTGTTTAAGCCAGCGAACCGAATAAATACAAAATTGTTTACAAGTATGTGCATGTGTAACAGGTAAACTGTGTTATTGTCAAACATGAATGAGCAAAAGATAATTTTTAACTGATTTCAATTATAATTATTATATTTTAAGCTAAGAATCCAGCCCTGCTGGAAGGTTGATGATATCCGGGTATCCAAAAATACTAAAGTATTTATCGATGTTGTGGATTTAATACTGAATGACAACTGACAATCAGGCCAGGAAACATGAATGAGCAAAGAATAAATTTTAACATATTTCAATTACAATTATTATATTTTAAGCTAGGAATTCAATACTCCTAGAAGCTTGGTTATATCTGGGTATCCAAAAATACTGAACTGCTTATCGATGTTGTTGATTTAATACTGAATGACAGCTGACCAGGAATATACATATACAATATAAAGAGTGTGACCTTGCACCTTTAAAACTGTTTAAGGCAGTGTGACCTTGCTACTTTAAAACCGTTTAAGGCAAAGTGCCAGATTTGACCACAGATAAGTGGATTATGGTCACACTTTATCTTTCTTAGGTCTTGCTTTCCCCAAATATATCAAAAATTCTTGGCATGAATCGCAACTAAAAAAAAATATATATATTCTTAGTAGTTATTATATTATTATTAATATATAAATTCTTAGTAGTTATATAAACGTTGTGGACATATTATAAATACCTTAGACATGTATTAAAATGAATTTGAATATATATATAAATTAAAAAACTAATTTCAATGAGGAACAAAATCATACTTTAACTTCGATTCAGAAACAGCTTGAAAAATATATATATAAATGCTTAAAATAACCAAAAAAAAACTTTTGTTATCAAAAATAAAAGAGTTGGCAAACTCTATTAAAGCCACGAATAAACAACCAAAACAAAGCCTCAGCAAAGCACAAAAATCAGCTCAGTCTTTGAGTTGTTTATGTTTGATATTAGGAAAACTTTTTGGGTAGAGTAAAAGATACTCACACACACACACACACACACACATACACAAGCCCGCAAAACACATTCACACATATGCTCCCCTGACAGTCTTGCCAAATTGGCTAATTAACTAGCAGAACAATCTTATAGCTAAACACACACATGGATACACCTGCCCCTGGGCCATACCATTCTAACAAGCACAAAACAACTTGTGAGTGTGTGTGTTTGTGTGTTTTTGGGTTCAGGGGGAAGTCGGATGAACTCATTCAGTAACTAATGGCAATAATTTGGCAAACTCTCGTCGCTGTTTTGGTGTCCAATAAAATAAATATACTTTCGCAATTGCCACTTTAGTCATTGAAACGACACATTCGAACTTTGAAATTGGCTTTGTCTACATTGCCCATTGGCACTGGCCAGGAATACAACAAGTTTATAGGCAATCCTTGCATTGAACTTGACAGCCAGCAAAACAACTCACGTCTTTAGCATTATTTTATCAAACACAAAATTGTTTTTGGGCAGCGGAGTAAAATGAACTCTGTCAAATGCAATCACTCAATGGCAATCATCATCAATGAGTGTATAAAAATAGTTGTATTATTTGTCACGTTCTCGCTAGGCAAATGTATATATGTATATCACTGCTAACAATGGCCGTTGCGGCGTATACGTGATACGTGTTTTTGTTTGCGCGCACCAACAGTAATCGGAAGCAGCCGCGGAAGCGACATCATTGAGCTTTATTGTTTCACAAATCGAATTCATTTGTATTATTCACGCAACACGGCAAACATCTCTCTCCACATTTATTGCCATTTTTGGCATCGCTGTTTTGGCTTTGGCTTTGGCCAGTGGCTTAATTTATGCAATTTTTGCAAAAAGCAAAGCCAAAATGTTAATGAACTCTGCGGTTGTCATTTCTGCGGTATTTCATTTATCGAATTATTATCTAAAATTAGTTTTTGGCCAATGCGATTTGAAATGGCATAAACAATTTGATAGCTACGAAATGAATTATAAATAAATTGCTGAACAAAATGAAAATGCATTAACAACATACCATTCGAGTCGAGTCGAGTCGACCACACTCGAGGTCGAAATGTGTTAAATGTGATATGGTCAACTTTCGGCAAACCGAATTCGCCCAATCAGAGTACACTCAACTGGAAACATGAGCGAATACTTCATTATCATTATTTAATAATACTCGATACAGGGACGCCCTTAGCTAATATATGCAAATCAGCCTGGATTTACTTGTGACTATTTTTACCTTGGCTACAAATAGCCAAATATAATATTAAATTTCAATTCGGCTGCAAATCCTAAGACCCAACAAGCACGCATTATTAGGGAATAATGATTGATTAACCCAAGTCAAGTATATAAAGGCTGCTTAGCAATAACATCAAAAGTTAATATACCATAACGTGATGTCACAGACAAACCGCCCGAATACAATATATAATGGCATTCTTTATACATTTCTGCCCTTTCCCTCAGCCTTTTTTGTAAAATGAGCTCAAATTACGCTACGCGCCGCTCAAAAATGAAAGCAAAGCATACAAAAATACATATATTTCTTATAATAGAAAGAGAGTGAGAGAGAAAGAGAGAGAGAGAGGGGGAGAAACACACACATGCACATGCCTTTCGACTCAGTTAGTCTTCGTTACAGTAGCCCTAATTGGTTGACTGGCATGACGTCCCCTCTTGTGCGCGTCGTCCTTTTTGGCCATATCGTTCCGTTCCGTCCGCGTTGCCATCCAACTGGGCAGTTGCCATTGTGCGGCCGCCGCTGCCTTTGGTTTTTATGTGCCCGTTATTTCTGGCCAGCTTCAATAGAATATTGAATTACGTCTAATGGCCAGCCACTGTGCACAATGGACCGCCACAAAGGTCCACGTAATAACAGTAGCTTCCGCAAAAAAAAAAAAACTAAAAGAAAATAATGTATTAAAAAATTGAGAAATATTTTAAATATTTGTCAACCTTAAATATGTTTGGCACACACTAGATATTAAAGTTGTGCCTTCTACCCAAACTATCGTTGGCTGTTTAAAATGCGATGTCCAAAGACCACTCCAAACTGAGCCAAGGCACACAGAACAAGCTAGAAAGTTTGACTTATGACATATCGCAGTTTAGATACTTTATACAAATAAAATGTTCTACAATTTTTAAATATATACTACATTCATTGTAATCCTGTTAACTGTATTAAGAACTGTTAACTTGTTTCCAAACATTTCACACTAAAAACTTTTCACATTGGCAGGTTTTCACAACTTGTATTCAATGCATTTTTAGACACCGTTCAGCGAACTGACAAGTTAATATAACCCTGCCGAATGGTTGACATGTTGAAATTTATGCGTAAAGGATGCAGCAGGAGCTTTACCAGTGCCAGTGTTGGCGGCCGCTGGGCAGAAGCAATGCTCTTTGAGTGAAGCGACAGCTTTTTGCCTTGATGGCATAATAAATATTTTCCTGGGTAAACAGCGTAGACAATAAAGACCCAAACTGAAGAGACCATAGTCCGAAGACCGCCCACACAAGCGGCAGTTCAATATGTTTGCGTAGGGCCGGACCTGGATGTGGACCGAGACTTGGGACAGAGGACTAGACAAAAGGACTCCAAACGGAAGGTGGAACGATTTGTGGCACATTTTCCGGGCTTTGCTTTTTGTCAAAGAACTTGAAGACAACTTGAAATCGCTTTTTTATGTGCAAGTTCAAAGTTCTCCTTCGGCTTGTTTGCCCTCACAATATTCCTTTGTGCCAAGCTGAACTATTGGCATTTGGCATTACTTAGATGTTCGATAAGGATCAGGTCTTGCTGTTGACTTTGTGGCTAAAAAATAAACCACTTAATGGCAATCAATTAGCAAAGATTGAGTTGCAACTTATTCCAGTCGCATGCCGGACTATAAATAGCCTCCCTCAGCCTCATCAATAAGCCATATCATTGCGCATTTTGGAGTGTGTTTTCATTGTTTTTTTGTTTTTTTTTTTTTGGGGTTTAAAATGGGGCGTTTATGTCTCGACCCTAATATACCGCTTCATGCCACAACAATGCCACATTGTTAATACACCTGCCACGAAGCGTAAAAGGTACAAAAGCTAAATAACAAACTTGTTTAGGAATTTCTTTTTATGCTCACCCAAGTTTCAATGACAATGCCGAAGGTAAGGCAACAAAATACAAAAAGGAAAGGAAAAGGCCACGCACAAGGAAGTCGCCTTTTATCAGTGTTTTTTTCTTTTCTTTTCGGCTCTTTCTCTTTCTTGTTATTTTCTAATTTCTAATTTTTTCAAGATTTCTTTCTACAATTTTTCAGATATTTTTTTTTTTTTTGTTGAAAAGTAAATGAAGCCGTATTTGTTGAAGGGCTTAGGTCATAATAAAGATAAATGATAAGTGATAAGACGCTTTTTTTTTAAATAAGTAACAATACAGTTAGCAAAAAAAGGCACGAATATTGATGTACAGTGGAACGTGAATGAAAAAATAATCATTCTATGGGGTCCAGTTAAAATTTAGTACCTAAGGCAAACAGAATTTCATTTCGTGTACCTTACAGATAGAGATAAAAGACTTTGTTTAGTGTTTATAAATTTTTATTTTATTTCATAAATGTCATGAGAATACTAGTTTACAAAATTTTGACAATTTAAAACTGGTTAGAAAATCTTTTTTTAATGCTGAGTTCAAAGCCAGAGTCCATTTCATACTATAAGCTGTAATTGTTTTTCCATCTTCTGATTTTATGTTATAGAACAAAATACCTTTAGAAAATAAAAGTCTTATTTGCTAAAAAATCAGTTATTTGTGGAAAACTAAAGGCGTATGAACTTCAGATTAAATTCAGCACATAATTGTTACAGAATCATTTAAAATTTCATAATATTGTTTAACGTTTTCCAAAGTTCTTTTTTTTTTTTTTTTTTATTATTATTATTTTTTTCTATTTCAAACGTCTTAACATAAACAGCTCTAACCTTTTATAATTATAATTAAATTATTATTAGATAAGTTTCCCATATTTTTAAGCAAACATTCAACTTTTCTTATGTATATGTTTCTCATTATTAATATTTCCATTTAATTGATTGAAATTGGTTTTGGTCCCACTGTGTTAAGCACGAATATTAGGCAAACACCGCCGCTAAGCCTTTGACCCTCTAAGGCATAAACTGGTGAATTGCAGTAAACAAACAAAATTCGATTATGAAAGACGAGGAAATTTAACATAAAAAGGCGGCCGGAAAACGGCGTCGTGTAAACAAACAAATTGATATAAATGTTCGAAGTGAGCAACAACCTCAACATAATATGAAAAACGTATAAAAAAAAAACAATAAAATGTTTTAATAAACCAGGGCAATTAAATGCTCAGACCGTAAAGCCGGACAAGGAGTTGGGCGCTCTAAGACAGACGGCAATAGCCGACTAAGCCAATATCCGGGGCATGAAACAATGTCCCACGACCGACTTACTGACAGCCAAATATTTGCCAAATAAATATCAACGATGGTTATAGAGCAGCAACCCTCACACATAACCCACCCCCAGCCACACCCCTCTCCATATTTGGCAGTGTTGTATAAATCAATTGATTGTCGTCGTTACGATATCATTTTCTGGAGCCAAGAAAGTGAGCGGCCGCCAACCCACTCCCGCTGTTTCGGCACGCGTCGCTGTTGATGTCAAAATACTTTGAGCTAAATTATGTGCAACTTTCGACCTCATCATGCACAGATATTGCCCGTGGGGCAGGGGTGAAAATATCTAATGTATTAATTCCGAGCATACAGCATCCGAACTTGGGGGCGCAATGTTGCTGGCAAATTTGTCTGTGCGCTACTTTAAGATATTTGCGCTAAAGTCGTTGGCCAAATGTCAAAATTTGTGGCTATCGATTTGGACTTAATCCAAAAGGGGATGGTTTTCTTCTATTGATTTGCGAATGGACTTAAGGGTGTATGTGGAGTGGCGCTGGAGGGGTGTGACCTCTGTTCAATTCTTATAAAGACATATCTATCGTATTCGCAAATTAGGGCGACGTATTTGTCAGTTTAGTGCATATGTGTGTGAGTGTGTTCGTGTGTGTGTGTGTGTGTGTGTGCATAAAGTGCATTTTAATTTAGAAATATACAATAGGGGATGGTTTTTGTGGCAGTGTAAAACGGGGGTGCTAATGCTTGAGTGCCCGACGCATTAGGTTTCGAAATAAATTGCACGGAAGTGAAGTAAAAGTTATTCGCAGTTCTGATTGGCGGGGGGGGGGGGGAGGGGGAATGAAAAATGTTAAAATATTTATTAAAATTCGCTGAGACTGGCGCTGACATGTGGATTTAAGTGAAAACGAATAACGAACTAGAATTTCAATGAGCATTCAAAAGTGGAGTATATTATACCCTTAAATGGGGGAAACTGTGTATGGCAAAAACTACAATAAAAAACTCTAAGTAGTTTAACTTTAACAAAAGAAGTTTATAGCGTGGACTTGGCGATAAAAACTAGTAGAAATACATTACCGGGACTGTTCAAAAATATGTCTACAAAATCAAAGAGAATGTCAGATATATATAGGTTTACATACTGATTGTAGAATACGAGAACTGAACACACTTATTTATGTTATTTTAATACAGTTTTTAATTTTTAAAACATTTTTAAAATAATTATTTATGAATTTTAATTTTTAAAACATTTTTAAAATAATTACTTATGAATTTTAATTTTTAAAACATTTTTAAAATAATTATTTATGAACTAATTTGGTAACAAATTTCGCCTTAGGCAGTTTTTGACTTTATGACGGACCTTGAAATCCAAAAGTATTTATCTTATTCCAGTGCAGCTTTTTTTTAAGACAGAGGTCTTATAAGAACCCAGTTTTCTTTGACTTAATAATGCCCAAAAGAAAACTTAAAAATCTATGTATATATATATAAGCTTAAGATAACAAAAACTTGCTTAAGATCTATAATTTGTAGGGCAGCTATCTGATATAGTAGACCGATCTTGGCGACAAATGACAAATGATCTAACAAAAAGCAGACCTTGACCAAAGTTTCAGCTCGAAAGCTCAAACAAGCCAGCATAGAAACTGACGAACAGACTGGCAGATGGACTTCGCTAAATCGACTCAGCACGCGATGCTGATCAAGAATATATATGCTTACTATGATCGGATATGCTGCCTTCTATGCGTTACACATATCATGGCATAATGGAAATAATCTTTTTTAGTCTATAAAAACAACCAAACCCTTTGTCAAAAGTAAACGTCTTACTACAATAAGGAAGAAATCAGTAAAAATTTACACAAAGTAGTTCAAAACAAAAGTTAAATCTACTTTAACTAAGATGTATTATTTATTGTGCTAGCCAAAGCATCAATTAAATCATGTTGAGTTTCGTTTAGTGAGCTAATTTTAGTTTTTTGCTGTACTTGCGAAAAATTAATCACGAAATGTTAGCATGCAATAAACGCTATTTGTGGTACTACTAACTATTGCCACATGTTGCAAACTATCAAACTGTCAACGATTTTACGAATGTAATCCATTTGCAACCGCCCAACCGCTTGGTTATAAATCAATGAAGCAATGGTAAACGCTGTCCGCCCGAAAAATCAGCGCGCTTTCCAGCACACACTTTAAAATTCAAAGTGAATGGTCAAATCAGCCAACGAATGGAAAGATTGTGATAGAGAGATAGCAACGTGAGAGCGAGAGAGGGGAGAAAGGGGGAGGACACTCACAAAGTAAACACTTTAAATGCGATTGCTGTCACACTTGATGACTGGCTCGGGCGGCAAACAACAATGCGGTGCAACAAAATGGGAGCAGGATGGGTCAACTTACAGGCTTGAGCCTGCACGTGGCTATCCCTTGACGGACGGCACAAACCTACAGTTGCCCTGGGCCACTCGTTCCACACAGCCCCAGGTCTCGTTCTGGCCACGCAGCAGTGTCACCAATGCGATTTACGACCATTATTCAATCAGTATGACTGTTTGTCACTTTGTGTGCAACACGCCAGCCACCTACATCTCATTTCTTTATTTTTGGTTTTTGTTTCTTTTCTGTTTTTCCTTGTCGTTGCGCTGGCATTGTCCTGCGCGGCAAGTGCCCCCCATTGGGGAGCTGGCGCAAGAATTGGCCCTGCTGCAAGTTTGGGTTGAAGTCAACATGACGCCGTCGCGTCTCTTGCATTGTTGGTAAAAGCATTTGCCAGTCAGTGGGACGCGCGTCACGGGGGTACTGGTTTACAGGTGGGGTAGGTGGTCTAGTGGTGAGGGTCTAGTGGTGCCGGCGTCGTAGTCAGTCACTCAACGTTGACGCGCGCGGTTTTAATGCATTCTTATGTCATTTTTTGCACTGCGCTGCACTCGAATGTCATTTCTTTTGTGTGTGGTGTGTGTGTGGTGTGTGTGTGGTGTGTGTGTGTGTGCAAAAGTCCTGGGCAACATCATTTTTCTACACTCCTGCATTGTTGCTGTTGTTGTTGTTTCACTTTTCATTCATTTTATACTTTTAGAACGACGTTGGACACAGTGGTGTGGGACGCGACTGTTTTGTGGTATAGGGACGGCACTGTATGCGAATGCGTCGTCAAACTTGAAATTGTGGGCGCATTTCATTTATGTTGACAAAAGGGTTTTCATTTTTTTCTTTTATGATTTCTCCTGCGTTCTCCAATTTGAGGCTTCGCTGGTGTCGGTGTTCTTGTTGCCGGTTGCCTTCCTTCTACTTTTATTTATTTTCCTGCTCGTTTCATTTATTTTTTTTTTGCGCACTTCTGGCCTCAGTTTGAGGAGTTGATGCTTGCGCTTTTGTTGCCAGCCATTGTTCGTGGCCAGAAACAACATATGACACGATATATACATGATATGAGTGTGAGGCAACTGGGCGGGAATGCCTGCGTGTGTGTGTGCGTGTCCAGAACCCTTTTGCGAAATGAAATGGCAACAAGCTTTGGATTAACTCACAGCGTTAATATATTTTGATTGTGATATGGATGCAACCAATAACGAAAAAGAAAAATAGGGATAAAATTCGTATTAGAATCACAAAACAGACAAGAAAACCAAATTGAATGTCTCAAATATTTTATTTCAGTTTTAGGGTTAGATTTTTATGACTTTTTTATATAATATAGTGTTCCGATTTTGACAAATAATCTAACTGCAAACAAAAAGAAGAACTGTGGCGTTTTCTCAACTATAGCCTGCTTACTTGTTCAAAAGGATTTTAGTTCCAATGATCAATCTCCAGAAACAAGAACAAACATATCTCGAAGTCCTTTGCTCGAGTTGCAGAGAATTCCTTGCTGTAAATTTGAGAGCTCTCAGCAATTTCTGTTCATTTTAAAAGCAAAGAGTAATGCCAGAAAAAAATAAAACAAAACTTTCATTAAGAAAAAAAAAACAACTTTTTATAAAAATTTCCTGCTAGAGTTTGCATCTCTATTTTTAATTTAATTTTAATTAACTAAAAGCTAAAAGAAGGGCAAAAAAAAAATATATTTTAAAGGTTTTGGGGGGCAAGAAATAATTTGTATGGCAAATTGTAGCTGCATTTGTCAAGTGTGATTAAAAGTGCATTCCCAAGTAAATGATGTGAGGCATTTTAATTAACCGCGTAGAGAGGCAAACTAATGGAATTTGCAGAGAAACAAGTACTATAAGAGATTCGTTAAGGAACCGCGAATAAAAAAAAAAAAGAATATCAAAAAATTAAATACAAGAAATAACTGAACTGAACTTCAAAGAAGACAATTTGATTCAAAGCCAAAGTGAAATGATGACGATGATGCTGACGACGATGCTGATGATGATGATGAGAGAGCCAGTGAAGAGTCGCACGAGCAAACGACTTTTGCTGAATGGCATACAAATTAGTTTGTGGCACTGAGCAAATTTGACAAAAAGATGCTGATAGAGCGAGCGAGCGAGAGAGAGAGAGAGAGAGAGGGAGGGAGAGAGAGTTGTCGTTGAAAATTTGCTGCAAACTTTCGGTTAACCGAAAAAATTAAAACATCATCATTCCGTGCACTGAGCCACACACACATATACACTGAGAGAAAAGCTATCAGCTCGACGAGTTGTCTTCTGGGTGTCTCTGTGTCTCGCCTAGTTATCCCAGTCCTATGTCTGTTGAATTTCAATTTGCTTTTTGACTCTGCAATGCCAGCCTGTCACTTTAAGGCAGGCAAGCCAAACGAGTTCATATGAAAAACATTACGCATACGCACGGTTGCACAATTTTAAATGGCACGCGTAAGAATCGCTGCCCCATGCCCATGGCATTCAGCATTTTGACTAACCAGCCGTGTCTTCCAGCTACGGCAAGTTCGTGCGTATTAGGCGCCTACTTGACATCTCTTTGACCCAAAGTTTGCCCAAGCTATTTGCCCAAGGGAAAGGCAAGACTTCGTTGACTTTGTTTTTAAAACACGGAAGCCAATTCGCTTCGTTGTTTTTATTCAACCTCTATCTCTCTCTCTCTCTCTCTCTCTTTGTACGTTTTGTTCTTTTTGCCGATGTTGTTCTTGGTGTTGGTGTTGTTGTTGGTGTTCTTTAGGTAATTCGCAAATAATCAAGAAAGTTTTCGTATTAATTTGTGCAGCGCTTTTTTCTCTCACTTCAATATTTATGCAGACCACGTCAATTTGCTTTTACCCCAACACGTTTTCCTTGTTTTTAGTTAGGCTATTGAAGACTTTTAGCTAACTGTGCGAAGGTGAATAAACATATATAAATTAGTTTCATTTCTGGCTTTTCTCAAGCTTAGAATGTCTAATATAATTTTTATCTATATGTATATCCACATCGTGCTTCTTGCTCACAGTTTTAGAATTAATGTAAAATTTTTGCAGCTAATTTAAATTTATTTCAATCAAATTCCTTTTCCATTTACATATTTTACACCAATTGAAATTATGCAAATAATTTGCAAATCGAAAAAAAATGTTTGTTATGCAAATCAGTGATAAATATTTAATGCCTGCTGCTTTTTAGCAATTAGCTAACAGATATATATTGAAAGTACCTGCGGACAAAGTAGCAAGGAACAACATATAAAATGTGTCATAAAAAGAAGATTTGCAAAAGCATAAAGCAGTAAATTTTATTACTGCTCAATTTGTACTGCTGCCTGTGCAGAAATCAAAGCCTATTTGCCCAGAGGCTCCCCAATCGGTGGCCCCAATTGCTTCTGGCATCATCCAATCTGACAATACTTGTACTTATGAGCATACAAAATGCTTTGCGTGTCCTTTACAATTTTCTCATACATCAATTTTCATATGCTCACGCAAACACACACACACATACACACAAACGAACATATACGTATATTGTGCAATTTTCTCTGGCATATTTGCAACGATTTCCTTTTGTGCGCATTTTACGCACGATTTCATTTACATTTGTTCGGCTTACGTTTGGTTTTTTTGTTCTTGCCTTTTGTCTTCGGCTTTGTGTTCCATTTGGAGCGTCCTTCACACCACACCTTGCCCGCCAGTTTTATCAGTTTTAATAAAAACGAATTAAATCTCAGCTGCAAAGATTCTTATTGTCTGCTTCGCTTTTATGAATTGATTGACAAACGCTTCGGTTCGGTTTCCATGCAGATGGGGTAGCTCAGAATGGCAAGGATTTAAGGTACAATGGTGCTTAAAAACATATTAAAGTAAATTTGATATGTATTCAAACCTGTTACGAATGTCTTTTTCAATTAATTGATTTTGCTACAAAAAAAAAATCCTTTCCTACATTATTTTTATAAGCCATGACTTAAATGACCACAAAATTAATTACCATAAATAAAATAAACATAAATTTCATTTCAAACTTTCATTTAGACATAAAACAAATCAATGTTGGAAATTATATTATATAATAATGTATAATGTATATTATAATATTATATATATATTATATACACATTTTTATTTTCCTTACAGAGCATCTTTACTTCGCTCTTTTACTCTTTATTAAGTTCAGCTTCTGCCACTTGTTGTTGGATTATTTATGGCACGAATTTCTTTTGCCACATGCTGCGCTTCAAGGATTTCGAATGTGATGTGAAGAATGGGCAGCACTTTTCGGCAGCTTCTTAACGCACGTGCTCCAAAACGAAAGTGAAGTGAAGTTTTATTAAAACGCCCACAAGCCGACGTGACACAGCGTGTGCGAAGAGTGTTATGATAAAATGAAATAACTTTCGGTAAAATGGTAATAACTAAACTACACAAACCGTCAACGAGCCGCAGAATGCACAATGTAAATTAATCAATTAGAATTATAATTAGACGTCAATGAAATTGTATTAGACCAAACTAAAAACAATATTTTTTGCCAGTGGGCGTTTTCGATTATTGGTTGCGTGCTAGTGGCAAACATTTTAAAATGATTGAAAAATATTATTCCATCATTGACAGCTGCGGCGCTGAATATTAATTTGCATATACATATATATATATATATATATAGAAGTTTATGGATATGCATGTCATATTGTAATATGTGCGCATAGAATCCGTAAAATAACAAACAATTGACCACAATTGGGTTTTTTGAATTATTTTAACTGGCGTTTCGGTGCGTTGTCCAAATGGATATAAAGCTTGTCTCCATAATTAGTTATGTGGTAAACGAAAATGCATTAAACTTTATTTATTACAGTTAAATTGCCAAAATGCATATCAATTATTATTGTCTATCTGTCTGCCTGTCTGCCTGCCTGACTGTGTTTTTGCATATTTGCCAAAAGTTCAAATTATGTTTAGAGTTATTTGCATAATTAGCAGTTGAGCAGTGAATAAAAATGTATAATAAAAGCAGCTGCAGTAATGCTGACTGCAACAAAAAATCGCTTGCAACTGTTTATTTCAAAATAACACAAAACATAACAATATAACAAGCAAATGTTGAATATATTACATTTAACAATAAAGCCTGGCAGTTTATATTTAATCCACTGTGCTTTAAATAGTTAAATTACAAATTTAATTGGGTTTGCCCCAAAACTAAACTCAATATATTTGAGTATTAAATTTCAATGTTTTATGCACATAATTCGAAAACGAAACAGGTAAGAAGGCGAGAAATTCCGAGTAGACTATACCCAGAAACCCTATGTTTAACGCGTACAGTCAATGCTTCTATACGCGTATAGGGCATACTTGACATAATTAGAATGCTTCATATCTCCGGTGTTTCTCAATCGATTTCAATAAAAAATGCACAGATTGTCATTATTTTATCTAATGTTTCAAACAGCATTAAAATGTTTTCCAAATTAAAGATTTTATTGTTATCGATAACATGTGTATATCGGAAACGGGAAGAATTATCGAAATTTTATTGATATCGATTACATGTGTATATCGGAAAATTGGAAGAGTTATCGAATTTTTATTGTTATCGATTACATGTGTATATCGGAAACGGTAAGAGTTATCGAAATTTTGTTGTTATCGATTACATGTGTATATCGAAAAATGGGAAAGTTATTGAAACAAACATGTACTGCCTAGGGATTAGGCGAGCTTATGTTCCAAATCTGGAGTCTCTAGCTCTTATAGTCTCTGAGATCTACGCGTTCATGCATACGGACGGACAGACGGACGAACAGACAGACGAACATGGCAATAACGATTCGGTTGTTGATGCTGATCAAGAATATATATACTTTGTGGAGTCGGAGATGCTTCCTTCTGCCTGTTACATACTTTTGCACAAAGCCATTATACCCCTTTTACACATTTTCAACGGGTTCAGGGTATATAATTATCCAAACATAAGCAAGTGATGCTCTTTATGCTTCTTAAGCAACGAGTTGTTTAATTACCAGCAACTTTTAAGCATTATTTTTATCTTTTCAGCCATTATATTCACCTTGAACAAAAAGGAAAAAATGTCATTATCTGCAGTTGTATTTAAACAGCGATCTGTGTGCAGCATCAATTACCTTGCTGTTAGCGGCAATCATAATGAAAAGCAAGCAGAATGCAATCCGCACCCACAACAAACAGCGTATGTACGTAGTATAAACTGGTCAGACAATCACAATGGCTGCCAACAACAATGGCTGAACGCGTTCAACCCGATGACCTCAATACAAATAAAACGCATCCTTTGCAACATTGGCCGTTCCCAGTTTAGACCCCTTAATGGCCCCACACCCAATGGACAATCCAAAGCACAACTGTCCGCTGCTATAAAGGACATTCGCTGCAAGTGTCGCATGCTGCATTTATTCTGGTCCTTTGCTCTGTTTGGATTTCGTAGACAATGTTGTTGCTGTTGCTGTTGTTGTTGTCGCGTTTTATTGTTGTTGGTTGTTATCCTTTTGACTATGTTGTTTTCATTGGCCTTTATTGCTGTTACTGCTGTTGGCTTTACAATTGTCCACCCTAACTCCCTTAAAGTCCTCATTGTTGGTATTGTTACTGTTGGCCCATTGATTGTGCGGTTATATTTTGGTCTTCAGCTGACAATCTGTAGCTTCGAACTCGCCTTTGAACAAAGCAAAAACAACAAAGCACAAAATATCTGAAAATTTAACACCAGCTACAATATATACATAAAAATGTTTAAATTAATTTGAGATTCCAGAGACAATTGTATTTGTTGCCCAAATGCTAACCAGCAAATTGGTCAAGCTATAAATTATAAGCCGCATGCCACAACACACACACACACACACACAGAGAGAGAGTGCTCTACAGAATTGTCATATCAACAGCTGCAACAATCGAATGAGCCACAAATCACAAACTCAAGCCTCTCTCAGCTGTGCGGCTCGACTCGGTTTGGCTCGACTCGATGCCGACTTACGTTAATTGCATCAAATGGAGGCCAGCCAGGTCAAAGCATTCGACTTGCCAGCCAGCACTCTGTCTAATATGCTAATTACACTGCAGGCAGCACTTCGCATATGTGTGTGTGAGTGTGTGTGTGCGTCTGGCTGCAATGCGTTAGCTCATCCATTTTTGTTGGGATTTTCAGTAGCAGGCAGCCAGGTAGACAGACAGGCAGCAGCTGGGAAGCGTGACTGCGTCCAAGGTTTGTCTCTAAGCCGCTTTAAGTGAAGTGCACCCCCTTCACCCCTTTGCAGTAACCCCTGCCTGCTTCCGTCTAATTAATTATACTTTTCAAATGTATCGCAAACAATGACACTGACATTCTCCACACACACACACACATTCACATTCACATTCACCCATTTCTACTTTGTTTTGAGCCCGCTTATCGCAGTGACACACTTTTACGGACTGCAGAAGTCGAAACTAGAACGGCTGAAAGAAGGACACTGAAAAATCTTGTTTGCAAAACCTGCTTATCACAATCTCGGCGCTGCTGAGGCATTCGTTTAGTTTCTTACGTCTTTCTTGTAGCAAGATATGCAGCTGTTTATGTTCTAGCTAAGAGTTAGGTTCGACACAATCTTCAACTGAACATTTGCTATTCGTTTGACTATACTTTGTTAACTCAACAGTTTAGAAATAATTTAAGATTTTTCCTTAAAACATTTATGCTTAGTGTCGTAACAATATATATATATATTTATAGAAGTGTATACAAATCTGCACGCCACACAAATAACCCACATCCAATTAATCGAGACAAAGAACCAATAATAATAATAAACATCCTTCGACTAATTACGCACAGATCTCAACGTATTAAAGCAATAAATATTATATTGACAAATCAAGATGTTTTTATGCTCCCTCTGGCATCAGGCACTCGACCACGCCCACTTAACGCCTTAACGAACACAATGCATAGAAAGCATAACAAAAGAAGAAAAAGCCCCAAAAGCAAATCACCAAATCACTTCATTATGTGGATTCCTTTCATACACATTTACCATATCATTAATCTTCGAGTTTAGCTTCAATACGAAAGAAAAAGAGAAGAAAACAACTTCATTTACAGCTCTGGCTAATAAATGTATTTGCTGGGCATTGGCCAAAAGCAAACTAATAACTAATCCAAAAAAAGCATAATTGTGATTAACGCTACAAGGCGTATCAATTTTCATTAGGCAAAAGCGTGACTTTCTTATATTTTTTCTTTGTTTTTCATATTTCTGCAATATTTTCGGCATTCGCTATGGGACTGATGACCTCAGTCATCAACCAAAACTTGAATAATAAGCATAACTGTAGTATAAAGAAAAAAAAAAACAGATTAAATTCAAAGAGACAGTAAATTTGTTATATTTTCTATTCAAATATTTTTACCTTGTTTTCATATCCTTATTCTCCTACTCCTCCGAGCTCGCAGTTTGCTCAGTATATCAAAAATGTTGCATAAAATTCGAAATGATTTATGCAAAGATTTAAGCACACAGAAAATAACCACTAAATAAGTGCTGCTCAGAAGAGTGCATAAAACATAATGGAAATAAATTGGTTGCTCTAGAAACAACTGCACTTAACTCAATTCAATGAGAGTGCAGGTTAAGAATAGTGAAACATAAATAATACAACTTTGCTAACCAAATCGCGAAAGCCAAAACAAAAAATATGATTTAAACAAATAAATAGAAGAGCTGAATGAGATTGGAATATTTAAAATTAACTGTTTAAGCCCTTTGGTTCAAGGGAATTCCATCTTGGAATTTGATGAATATTCCAGATGGAAATAGTAAATATGTAGATCCGTAGCAAACAAGAAATGCGATGATTAAATTGTATATTAAATTGCTTTCCGCTGCTGCTGACTGCATTTCGATGCTTGGGCTACAAAAATAACAACTTCCGCCCAGTCAATGGCAGGACTATTAAAAATTATTCATTAAATGTGGAGCACAACAAGAAATGTACAGACTGAACAAACATGGGCAACAATTGTGTGTTGTAGTAGTATGTTGCCCGCCGTTTCAAAAGAGCAGCGCACAAAAGTATGCAACGAAATTACAAAATGTACTAGGGTGCAAGCTGCCAACAGCGGCGGAGGGTTGAGTAGATTGAAGCAGCGGCAGCAGCAGCAGTCAACGTGAGCAGAACGGCAGGCAGGCAGGCAGGCTGGCAGGCGGACAGGCAGGCAGGCAGGCAAAACTAACTAGACTTTCACTTTATTATTCATGAAAAGTGAAAAGCGCACAGCTCCGAGCGCGGCAGCTCAGTTTTGGGATTGTCGAAATGACTAGCGCGAAATGATGTGATGTGGGTGCCGGCTGAAAATTAAATGAAATTAAATGCAGCGAACGGTAGCAATGCTTCACACAAGAGAGAAACTACTAAAATTATATTCAAATGGAATTGCATTTCCCCCAAACACACACAAACACCCACACAAGCACACCTTTGTTTGCCAGACAAAGATGTACAGACGTGAATATATATATATATATATATAGCATAAATGAAATACATATTTTAGAGCTGCACATGTCTTAAATAAATTTTAATTAATTTGGCGCTAAATAATTTTTATAAATAGGCAGCACTAATCGTTCGCATCAGAAACGTGCAACCACGCCCCCAAAAACACACACACACACACAGACACATTCTCTCTCTCACACTCAAACACATACGAAAACAATTTGTTTCTATTAAAGAAGCTGCGCCTACAAATTGCGATTCATTAATCAAGCTGCAAAACAGCGGACACACCTGGGCAATTGATGATGGTGAATGCCGTCAGTATACGAAAAAAAAATAATAGAGGCGAAAAAAAAATAAGAAATGAATGAACATTTATAAAAATGGACGAACTAATGCCCTGTAGATGTATTAAAAAATGCATTCTTGATCTATATATATATGCTGATATTTTAATAATGTAATTCAAAGTTTAAGCAACTTGCACACTCAAAGAAACTAATCGAATTTAAGATATTTACTTATAAGAAAAATCCATCAACAATAGAATGCAATTTTTATAGTTTATTGAATGTTGAAGATGTCAAAAAGTTATTTTATTTAAAAATTTGTATTCAATTTAAATAATATCTGTTAACTTATAATAAAACAGAGCAATGATAAATACCACGAAATAGAATAGATTTTACTATATATAAATAAGTAGAAATGTATGTATATAAGTATTAGTATAAATAAGTGAATTAATTTACAGTAATTGAGCAAACTTATGCTTGAAACTGCTCAAAGATGTTAGTTCTAAGCCTAAAAGTTCCAATTGTGTTTTGCTTTTACTCAAACTGCAAAGCAATGTAACCTAAATTTGAGGCGATCACATGAAAGGCAAAAGCGCACATGCGTGCATTTGGTGTACAAGAAAGGACAACAAAAAAGGAGATAGAGAGAGGAGGAACACATGTGTTTTGGCATTGTAAACGCTCCACCAAATACACGTAGGTACATCATGAACGACGGCCAATTTGAAGTCATCACTCAGCGCTGACAAACAAGCGCCCAAAGGCGAAACGCAGAATCAAAGCTGGAGCAGAGACATAGCCCAACTGCCAACCGGACGGAGCGATAAGCGCGTTCCCAAACTCTTGCGGCCTGAAGGAGCTGAGGCAGAAAGAGGGCGAGTGCCTAGGTAGTGGGGAGGGGTTGTGGGTAGCAAAAGTTGGCAAGTCAGCGTGTGGCGCTTCCGAAAATCGCTCGCCATTACTCACAAAAACACATCAATTATGCGGTTCTACATGTGTGTGTGTTCGTCTGTACATGTGTATGTGTATGTGCGTGGGTGTGTGTGTGTGTCTATGCTAGCGGCTCTTTATTAATGACAGTTAAACTGTCAGAGGTGTGTGCGTGCCATTGCAGGTGCCAAAAACAACGGCTACGTTTCGCATTCCCTGCTATTCCATGACCTTAAAGACCCCCCTCACCTTCTAGCTACGCGGCCCCTCTGCCATTCGAGCATTGCGATTGCGACTGTGCACAATTTGAGTAATGCTCGCTTGTCAAATTCGACCAAAACGGACAGCCATAAGTCAAGTATTGGCCGCAATTGCTACCAGCCGACTGAACAGGTTCAAAACTCGTGTGTTTGTGTGTGTTTGCCAGTTAACTGAGTTTCCAAACTTAACTCAAGTGCAGCTCGGATTCAGATTGCAAATAGCGAGCTACCAAAACCAACATGATGCTGCGAAAACTGTTTAAGACAATTAATTCAATGAGCAAAAAAGCAAAAAAAAATATAGCTAAAAAATATAAAATTGAAAAATTATGAATTTCATAGTTAAGTAAAGAAAATATGTTGATAAATATATTTATGCGAGCAGCATGCAAAAACAAATATATAAAAAAAAAATATTTTTTAGGTTTGTGAAATATTTTTTAACCCTAAAGAATTTTTTTATTCAATGCGTCAGTGAAATTAGAAATATAAAAATATTTAGATATAAATAATATTATTTTGAAACTTTATATTTTGTTGATGAATTATTAAAATTTAAATATCTTCCTTTACATTCCTTAATATTTATATAAATATGCAAAATGCGAATTTTCAAACTTATTTTTTAAGTTCAACCTATTTTACGAACCACACAAAAGCCGCCATTCACCTTTCATCTATTCAAATATTGTATAAAAACACTTTAGAAACCCCTTTAACCTCAACCATAAACTCTTCAAATTAGTTAGTTGCCACCTACAACAAGGGGCGTTTTTTATGTTGGCTATTTTTGTTGCATTTGTTGTTGTTGTTGGCGGTGGCGTTGCGTTGAATGCTGCTCAGTATTTACACCAAGGATTTGCGCACTTTTTTCCGTTAGCATTTATGCAGGTCGCATAACTGTTGCATAGCTCGAGGCGTGAGTTGAGCTTAGTGTGTCTGTGTGTGTGTGTGTGTGTGTGTGTGGGCCGTAAAGTATTCCCCAGCTGTAACTTGACGGCATTTGAAATCAGTTTGTGTAGCATTTGCACAGAACAATGGCTGGAACGCCAGCGGCAAAACGATTTTTCATTTTTCAAGTGAAATCCACTGACCATGAAATTGAATGACAAGCCAAGTCAGTCAGCCAACCAAAGCAAACGTCAACTCTTTGTGTGTGTGCGTGTATGTGTGTGGGTGTTTTGTAAGTTTTGTTTTATTTTTTGTGCAATACCTCAACATCATTTGGGGAAAAGCAATCAAAGCAAACATCAAATCAGAATAATGTCATCATTTATTTTCAATGAAAGCTTCGTCCCTGCTGCGTATTGCGAATTGCAGGCAGACATGCAAAGCAGGCGCAGTTTCCCTATTGATGATCCTAACAGCCTCAGCCTCTCAGCTATTGATTACATAAGAATAGACAGACTCTTGTTGTTGTTGTTGTTGTTTAACTCCCTCCTGAATATCAATCTAACAATGGGTAAAACAACAGAAACAACAACTAGAATGACATCTATACAACCAACTGGGCTTATATGCTAAAGCATTTCGCATCAAAATAGTAATGAAAGTCATTCATATATACGTTCGGGTTTTCAGTTTATCCCATCCACGGAATTCGCCTGCGAGGCAAAATTTATAGCATACTCTCGAGCGTGCATACATATATGTGTGTGAGAGAGTGAACGAAAAAGAGGGAACGAGGAAAAGCTGTTGTTTTGTTTCTTCGATAGCAATTAATGTGAATGGCATTTGTGTTCTTTCGAAAGACGTTTACTTAATGCGTATATGTAGTTGCTTGGGTTTTGTAAACTTTTAATTGATGAATTGTTAGGCATTGTATTTTACACGTTAAAACTTTTTTGTTAGAAAGTCAGAAGGACGAAAAAAATACTGACACATATTTTGTATATACCGACAAGCAACAAATAAATCAGTTAAAAAGGTTTCGGATTGAAATTGAGTATAGCAATTCTTTTGAATTGAATTACATTTAATCCATTCATTGTTGAAAGCCAAATGAATAGAATAAACAAAAAATTCAGCAAACTGTTAATTGAAAGTTTAAAATGTTATCATTTACTTTCCAGCAGACTCTTTTTATACCCTGAACCCAATGCAAATGGGTATAATGGTTCTGTACAAAAGTATGTAACAGGCAGAAGGAAGCATCTACGACCCCATAAAGTATATATAGTCTGGATCAGCCGAGTCGATATAGCCATGTCCGTCTGTCACAATTTGTAACAAATCTTTATTTAGTTCATATTAAAGAAATTTACTCAAAAAACTCGAATAAAATGGTGTCAAAATTGTTGCGTACTTAGGATCCTGCCAAACGTTTCCTTTGGCAATATAGACGCTCGTGCCTCACGCTGCATTAACAGCTAATAAACGCAAATATTGAAACATTAACGCTCACGCAAAGCAACACAGGTGCCAGTGCGGAAAGGAAGGAGAGCAGACAATTCAGGCTCAGTGCTCTCAAGTATGCCAACACTCAACACTCAAGCGTTGAGCGTTCTTCAGCGGCAGCTCAAGTGTAATTTCCATTGTTTACATACACACACACGCATATACACTTGGACAGAGTATAAAAACAATCTATTAGAACACGACGGGCGACCGCGACAGGCGGGACAAGACAGCTCGGCGACAGGACACACTGTGCGAACGCGTCTCGAGGGGGCTTGGGGTGTAAGCAATCAGCTACGCCGTCGACAATCGTCGCCAATTACTCAAACTGCAAACAGTTAACCGTAAACTGCAGTGGAACAACGCAATTTATATATATTTTATATACATTTTTGCATTAGCAGCGCCTGAAGGTAGGCAACATTAAAAATTGTTAACGCATCAGCACGCCAAACTCGAACACACACACACACACGGATTGTGTGTATGGAGACATACACTCATGCTGGCACTCTTTCGCCGCTCTTCACACTCCACTCCGCACTGAAGTACGCAATTAAGTGCTTAATGTGTTTATTAAAAGTGAAATGCCAAACAAGTTTTCAACCCACACACACTACCCCATCAATTTGTATGCCTCCTACCTCTCCCTCTCCCTCCCTACCCATCGCTCTCTCAGTGTTGTGTTGTTATTGTTGACTGTTGTTATAGTTGTTGCTGGTGTTGCCCACAGCACTGCCATGGCCGCTGTTGCTGCTGTGCAAGTTACTCAGCGTGCGGTCGGCGTTGTGTGTAAATGTTGTCCACTTTTGTTGCTCTTACTGTTGCTGTTCCGTTGTTGTTTGTATGTGTGCTGTTGGGCACACAACTGTGTGGTCTGCCAGCTTTTGAGTTACAGCAGTGCTTTCGCATTTTAGGCAAATAACAATACAACAATGCAATTTAGAGGTGCGAACGTATAAATAGAGGCATTGAAAAGTTTGAACAACTTTTCTATACAATGTATAAAACCTTTGGCAAACAACAACATTTAATATACTCTTAAATAAATATTACATTTAGAAATGTCAAACGAATGCAATTCAATTCGAAAACATTATTAAGTGCAATAATAATTTCAAATTAAATACAAAATTCCTTATTCACAAAAGCAAATCAAAAGTAAAAATGATTCAATGCGACACATTTACTTAGAAGTCGACAATAATAAATCCTCACATAAGTCTCGTCAATTAAAACAAAATACATAAAATAAATCTTTTTAATACAAAAGCCACAAACTTTATTTAATTTTGTTAGCTCACAAACATTTTTGATATTTACGTCTGTTCACACCTAAGTTTCTGAGTCCTTCTATGCAAAATTCTGTTTTCAATTCCATTGTTAAACAAAAGGATTAAAATTTAGAACTTCAAGTTAACATTTATGACAGCAATTCCAAAAATTCATCAAGTATACGTGCTGTTGGGCAAAGCTCTTACATATATTTGGCAAGAACAACAATAACAACATAAGTATCACTATTGCCGACTGCTGTGCTTTCATTTTTCCGTTTATATCCCATTACTAAAGTTGAATATGCTCTCTGGCAAGAATTCGCCTCAAGATATTGCATGCAAAGTCATTTCCTTTGAGACGTGTGCATCTGTGTGTGTGTGTGTGTGAGTGAGTTTGAATGTGTGTAATAGAATTAAATGCAGCTTAGTATTGTTTTTGTGTTTGTGAGTGCCGAAAGTTTTCTCACATCCGCTCAACTCTATATTTAAATATATATAGACTGAACAGTTTTGGCAGCAATTTTGCCATTTAAATGACCAGAAAATTGTCACAAAAGCTGCACATTGCATTGCTGGCTTAAACCAAAAACGAATATGGCTCAAATGATAAAATTAACGCAGCATATGCAAAAGTTTTTTGTGCAGCAAATGCCTGGCCAGGACATCTTCAGAGCATACGGCTAATGGGTCAGGGATCAAAACACTCACAAAGAGCTTGACTAAGATTTTCTGACCAACAATGCAGCATTTGTTTAGTCTATGTTTAAAACAAAGAAATATATCCAAATCCTGCATCAATGTTGTTGCTTTAGGATATAAATCCTGAAATATTTGTTTCGGAATAATAAGTGCATTTTTATTTAATGTATATATTTATTTTTTCCTCCTTTTTTTCCCTGCTTACCAAACCTATAAAAGCTCTTATATATAATTTTTAGGCCTTGCCATTACTAATTTATTTTATAATATATTTTTGCAATGATTTTTCTATATTTGACTAACCTATAAAAAGTGAAATTTATGCGATTTAACCTTGCCTAATGTTAGTTTAACTATATTAAAAAAAAAATGCGCATATTTTATTATTCAAACATTAGCGAAAACCTCAACTAAAATCTAAAACTCAAACCCGAAAATGTCTGTAAACTTTGCACGGTCACCGCCAACAACAGTAGTCGAAATTATTAATAAACCACATAGCAAATATCAAGCTATCTCACTTTCTCTCTTGCGCTTTCTCTCCCTCTCTTCCTCAGCTGCTCTCTGCGCTTTATGCTTAATGTTTTAGGGCAGAGAAAATCTCAAATATGCAGCATCGACAATTTTTCACAGTAAGTTGAGCTTCGAAACGAAAACTATGAAAACACCATAAATTTTCTACAGACTCAGGCAAAAAAAGTTTAGCGCTGACTCACCCACACATATACACACACACACACATGACAAGGGCACACACTTAATGACACAGTGTAGGAGAAAGCATCAGATGTAAAGTGAAAATTATCCAAATGATGCAAAGCAACAAATTGAAAGCCACAGTGGCCTTGCTTTCCTCCAACAATTAATATCGAGAACATTGCGAACAGCTGCAGCTGCAATAACTGGCACTTCTTTAGCTTACTGCCCGCCGATCCACATGCAAGCCCCATTCGATTTCCGAACTGACTGCGTTTGAACTTTGCTCGTTTGAACGTTTTGCAATTGAAATGTAGCGAATGGCTTTGCCACAAAGCTCAAAATTACAGCACTCATTAGGGTTACAAGCAATTTGGACCGATATCTCTTCAGTTCCAGTTGCACTTCACATTGCAACACACACACAACAGTTTATGCAAGTTGGGTCAGGTTTAGAGGGCATGGCAACTCCCTTAATCGTCTACTAATTGAATGAACTAGAGATGCCAACGTATTGATAGTGTCAATTGCATGTGTGTGCATGTGTGTGTATGTCAGAGAGAGATCAAATGTTAGATACGCATAAAATAAAGAGTGTTGGAAAAGTCGAGACAGTTAATAATTTAAGCGGTTAAGCAATTACCAAATGGTAATTAGTAGAAAATATTTTCAATTGAACAAAAAAACAACAAAATAATGTTGCAAATAAACTCCAATTAAAGTTAAATATTTAACTATTTTTTAACATAATTATAAATTATTAAATCTATGCGAAATATGGTCAACTTAATGCTCAAAATATGAAATTTTATATCGATAAATCAAAATATAAAAAAAGTTTGCAGGTTCTCAAGTTAGATTTAAATTGAATTTAGAAATAATTTGACTTAAGATTAAAATCTCTTCTTGCCCAGTTTATTATCATATTATATCACCAACTAATTCAAAAATCCGACTAAAATAAAGTCAAAGCAAATTTACTTTTAACATTTGTATATTTGTACTATTAGACTTAATGGCAGATAGTTTAAATAAACTGCTTGGAGTGTAATCAAGTTAGTTGCTTATTAAGACAACAAGAATTTGCATAACTTTATGCAATTTTGCTATTTGCACTCATTTTATTTGATTTAATCAAACGTTCTGTTTATATTCATTCTGTTTCACGGTTTTCTTCTGTACAGCGTCTCTGCGTTTCTTTCATTTTCGCTTCACGCTTTATTTATTTGTATTGACTTTTGCACTGTGTATCTGTGCAGGACGCGAAGGAGGCAACAAAAGCAAATACAATTACAGTGAGTGCTTCAGTTCCTGTCTTTTCCTGACTGCCACAACTACCAACCCACCTCCCTGGCCCAGGTCTGCCATGGCTAGCAAATTGGCTGGCACAACAAAATATTCCGCACAGATAAATGTAAATACATAAGCACACAAATCATTTGGAAAATATTTCTAGCAAAAATCACATTAAGGTGCAAAATATTTACGAATATTATTCTTTTGGCAAGGCAGCGAAAAAACTCCAAAAAATCCCAAAAAAAAAAAAAATCAAATGCCATAAAAAAAAAACTCAGCAAAGTCAAAGGCAAAAGTGTGAAAGTGCCGACAAGCATGAAAAGTGTAAATATTGCCACTGACATAATATTTGCCAAACGATTTTTTGATTTTTACTTGCATTCCGTTGATGAATGTAAGCTTCAATGACTTTGCCGTATACTTTATCAAGCACGGCAAGTGATTGACTGACTGACAAACAGCCTTAACGGCAGATAGACAAAGCTGTCAAACGACTTTTTAGCTTAGAAGATATTTTTTGTGGTGAGCACGAACAGCATAAACGAGTAATTTATAGAATATTTTCATGGGTTTGCTTAGGTAAAAGATATATATATTTTCTATTACAATTTATTTTGCTTTGATTTAAATTTTATATAATTAATTTTATAAGTATTTGTTGTAAACAATATTTCAATAATAAGTGTATATATTTCATTCAGTTATTAAAGCAACCAAAAACCTCTAATTGATTTTAATTATGTTGGCCAATTAAATAGTCTTTCGTTACCTATCCATGCCTGCCCACGCAAAATAGCATTTGGTTTGCAGACGTGTTGTTACGAATAATAAAGCACAATACAATAAAAATCATATGTATATATATCATGTAGAACACAAATTATTTACACACAAAAAGGCACAAAAGACAGGGTATAGGTATAACAGTGGCGCAGGTTCTTTTAGTGCTGGCACAGATTATTATAATAAAACAAATAAATACACAAAGAACGAACGGAAGCACTTGGCTCTGGGGCCATGTAAAACGGGGCGTATGTGTATTTGTATTTATGGCATAAAGTTGTGAGAGGGGCACAAAATACGCGCACACAAGCTCTAAAATGCCAGCGAACTTTTTTGCATGTAAGTCATGTACACACACATACGTGCCACTCTGTGTGTGTGTGTTTGTCTATTTGACTGTTAGTTTCATTGTGGTGCACAGCTACATGCCACTAATAATGTTTATGCAAGAACTCTTTGCAGTACAAGTTCTCACAATAATTTCTTTGTTCGCATTATATTTGCCTAGCTGTTGCCTGCTTGTGTTATTTTTTTTCTTTTTTGCCCCCTTTCAATGATAATTAAGTGTGTATTACGATATACGTACATATGTAAATGTAGAGCAATGAACACCCATGGGAAGAAAACTACAAGTTAACGTTGTTTTTGCCTTTGAATACTTATTACCTGCCCCGAAAGCAACAAAATATGAGGCCGCATTACCGACTAAGCCGTAAACTTACATGGAATTCGATGTAAAGAGAGTTTAGCGTATTAAGTTCCCAAAGTTATGCCAGTCTAAAAAACATATATATACATAATATTTATTTATTTAACTTAATAATAGCTTTAAAGGTAGATAATAACAGCAAAGCATCGGCTTGCAAATATAAATAAAATTTAAATAAATGTTGCTTAACCTAATCTATTTTTTTACCATAAGGTTCCAATGGCATAATAGTTCAACAATTATTATTTGCAAACAATTATTAATACTTAAGTATGCAAAACAATATTTCAATAAATATATGATATTTAAAAATTAAAATTAAATTTTGTTCAAATGGAGTTTATTATGAGTGTTAATCATTTTACTTTCGTAACTATTTCTTATGCATTTTAAAATACAACTCATTCTGTAGCCTGTTTTTTGATTGCTGAACCGCCCGATCACTCTTCTTTAGCCCTCACACCATTCAACCATTACAACGTGTTTTGCCACTAAAGAAAGGATTATTGCTTACACACAGTCCTGTGTTATGCTGTGTTGTGTGGCGCGTGCTGTGAAATGTGCGTGTCGCGGTACAACTATAATTTAAATGGCACTGTAACACTTTAGTTTAATGGCTTTACATGCGTACACACCCACACAAATGGAGAATAAAAACAAAGGAGTCGCGCAGGGAGCTCGAAGACAACCGCAAAATGTGACTCAAAACAGCTTTAAAGTTGCCAGCCATCAAAAATATAATGCTCATATACAATGTACGGGGAAAAACAACAACCCGGGAATGACTGGAGATGAGTAAGTTGTCCTGAAAGTTGTTTACCAACGCATTTTGATGATGATGTCATCATCCTGGGAGCCAGTCATTGCTGCAAATGGTGGTGCTTTCCAAATTATGCATCCTGCTGTACGAAAAAGTATTTCCCTTAGCCCATTCCACACCAAAATCAATAACAATAAACACAAGCAGAGTCTGCAACTGGAGAGATGAGCGTCAGACGTCGCCTTTACCATTTGCCAGACGACCCGCCAAACTGGCGCCAATATTTCTTTTTTGCTTCCGCCTTTCTGAGGGTTGTTTCAACGTGTGTTGCCGTTGTGTATGCTGTTGCAGTTGTTGTTGTTGTTACGTCTGACTGGCTTTTCTCGATAGTTTTCCCCAGCTGACTTCCCTTGCAGAGTTGGCAGCGCATCAGTTAGATTTTCAGCAAATGCACATGCTATTTATTTTAGGAACTTTTGCATTTCATTTTGACTTTGAGTGCGTTCTGTTAATTAGCTAAATATCTTGGGGCCAAATGCCGTTAATTGAATTTTGTAGGCTACTTAATTGGCTCCAAAATGAAAGGGAAACTTGCAAACATTTTGCGCCTACGATTATAAATAAATAATAATAAAAAGTGTTTAAATCGTGCTCCAGCAGTTACGAAAGTTGCCTGCCGGCCAAAAATGTACATTTTACTTTCATCTTTTTTCATATAGCAAGTGTTTATTAGATAATTATTAGGTAATTAGCAGCCGACAACTGCAGCAATAACAGAAGCAGCTTTCAAGCTACAACTTTCGAAGAAAGTAAAATTGTTGCACAATTTTTAAAAGTTGTTTTGTAGCTGACAGGCAGAAAAGTTGGCATAGACTTAAAGTGAGCAAAGTTTGCAGTTAACACGAATTCTAAGCTTAGAGAAGTGCTTGGTTCACCTCCAAAATGTTTGAATACTAATAGGGTTTATCTATTTTATCCATTAACTATATGATTTGTATACATAAATATCATAATAAACATCAGAAAATGTGATATATTTATATTTTTACTTAATTCATTAACTATATTATTTATTCATTAACTATATGATTTGTATACATAAATATCATGTTAAACATCAGAAAATCTGTTTAATTTATATTTTTACTTAATTCATTAACTATATTATTTATTCATTAACTATATGATTTGTATACATAAATATCATAAACATCAGAAAATGTGATATATTTATATTTTTACTTAATTCATTAACTATATTATTTATTCATTAACTATATGATTTGTATACATAAATATCATGTTAAACATCAGAAAATCTGTTTAATTTATATTTTTACTTAATTCATTAACTATATTATTTATTCATTAACTATATGATTTGTATACATAAATATCTTGTTAAACATCAGAAAATGTGATATATTTATATTTTTACTTAATTCAATGTATTGTTCATTATTATTCCAAGTTTTAAGTACGTAACTTTTTAAGCATAGACTCATAGAAGAACTCTGCACACAAACCAAATAGTATACGAAACGTTGCACCTTTGGTTCGAGAGTAAAAGATAAAAAACAAATTGCAATATTCTCGTAATTGCGTTGCCAAATGGCGCACTAATTAAATAATAAGTTCAAGTAGTGCAAACAAGTAGTTGTGGTTGTTTGTGGTTGTTACTCCTGATGTTGTTTATTTGTTGGCTTGGGCCAGCGTCGTTGGTAACATCATATCGTGGTCGTCATCAGCGCAACATCGTCATTTCATAAAGGACTTTGCGCAAACTTGCACACAAATGCATTTGGATTGCATTGCAATGCGTTGCGTGGGTTCCGGTGCTGCTAATTACTCAAGGAGGCGGGCACGATGAGGACTCAAGGACCTTGTGTCGGCGGCAAAACACATAATGAACATATGCGACACAGTGGCATAAAAAGGTTTTTGCCACTTCACAACTTGTACGGCTGCAAACAAGGCACCAAACTGTAGAGGTAGAGTAGTGTGGGGTGCGGTGCGTTGTGGTGCATTATGCGCACATAATTTTAATTAGTGGCATATGAAAAACATAAGAGAAAGACAGGAAGAGTAAATGAGAGAGAGAGAGAGCAGAGCAACACACAGAAAATATGCTTGCACAAAAAATTATTATGTTATTACGGCTTTTGAGCACAAGATGCTTATGCGTGGGCGGGTCCAGCTGGATGAGGGCGAAGCGGAGGCATAAGGGCCTGGCCTAGGCTTAGCAAGCACAGTAAGCTATGTTTGTGTGTGTGTGTTACGTAAGACTAGTTGGCAACGAGAGCAGCTTGCAGAGAAATAATGTGGGTCAGATATATGAGAACAAGATACGGAAAGGCAAACAAAATAAAATGGGGAAAATCATACAGAGAACTGACTCCAAAGCCTGATAAGCAATTGCGGGGTGAGTGAGTGGAACAAAAAGTTGTGTGTTTAGAAAACAAGTTTAATACTTACAGTTGAACCGTAAGACACTTGGAACTGGTCATAAGCATATGCTCGTTATTATTTCTATTAGTAATGAATTTGATTAGTAAGGATTAGTAAGGATCTGGCAAACAAAAATGAATAAGAAACATATTTGATTCTACGATGCACGCATATTCAACAAGTAAGAAGGCTCTAGTCGAGAAATCCCGACTAGACTAAACCCTGAACCCTATACTTACGCTTCAGAGCTTGCAAGTATGTATGTGCACGCGTATAGTGCATACTTTCTTATCTTCAATGCTCCTTATCTCCGGTGTTTTTCAACCCATATCGATAAAAAATATCACAGATTGTCATTATTTCATCTAATGTTTCAAAATGCATTACAATGTTTTCCAAATTCAAGATTTTATTGTTATCGATAACATGTGTATATCGGAAACGGAAAGAGTTATCGAAAATTTGAAACAAACATATACTGCCTAAGGATTAGGCGAGCTTATGTCCCAAATCTGGAGTCTTTAGCTCTTAAAGTCTCTGAGATAACGCGTTCAGACATACGGACAGGCAGACATGGCTATATCGACTCGGCGTTGATGCTGATCAAGAATATATATACTTTATGGGGTCGGAGAAGCTTCCTCCTGCCTGTTACATACTTTTGTCCAAAACCATTATACCCTTTTTACCCATTTTTAATGGGTTCAGGGTATAATGAAGAAGAAACATATTTAATTCTACTATGCACACATATTCAAAAATAAATACTTAAAATTTAATGTTGTATTCAACTCCAACATAATAATTCTAACACCCTTCATATAAAGAATAAGTATAATCTGTTTTAGTCTTCAACACTTCAAACTAAATATGTATAATGTTGATTTTACTTTTTCATAGTAACGCTTGATTTAATATGATTTAACATGTCAAGTTAAGCCTGTACATATTCAATGCCTTATCATAAACGAAAATAGTTGAATAAACATGCACAGGTCATAAAGATTTTAATTCTATATTGTATATATATATATATATTTTAGCCAAAGCATGAAAGAACACGTTTTGATATTTGGAACAATCCTTACTTGTTTACGAAATAAAAAACTTTGAGTTGGAATTTTTGTTATTACTTTTTTGAAGCCTATAAATTTTTCACATTTAAAAAAATGACATTCAAAATATATATATACCATTGAAAAATACTAAGAGTACAATGTATTTGCCCCTTCTCGTACGACACTGTGTTAGACCCCAAAGCAATTGCTGTCAATAAAAAGATTCAAATCAAGGTTGTTTGTCGCTCAAGATCAGTATCACAAAAATTTTTGGTTTCTGAATGTATAGAACGAAATTCGTGATTTTTTTCTAAAAACCCAAGTAAAAATAGCAAAACGAAGCATGTCTAGTTTGGACGATTTCTTTGCCAAAAAGGACAGAAAAAAGTCGGCAACAAAGACAACCCTCCTGGCCGCCGACGAGCTCTATCGCACACTGGAGGAGACGGCCAAGGCGCCCAAGGAGACGGATAGCAAGGAGAAGTTGCAGCCCGAGGTGGTCAGCAATACACAGACAGCGCTTGAGTTTGGCATACGCTTCTCGGACGAAGGACCTGCCGACGAGGAGGAGGACGAGTGGTGTAACTTTACCGAAGAGCATGATCCACCATTTCCCAGTCTGAAACGCAACTCCAAGTTGGCATTGAGCCCAGCGGCAATTGCGAACGTTGCCAACGAGGATGTGACACTGTTGTCAGAGCCGGAGCTCTGTCATAACGAGGACACGGCCGGCGATGGTCTGGACGTCGGTCAGTCTAACAGCGAGCTGGACAAGCCAGCTTGCCCCTGGCTCAAACAACAGCCGACAGCACAAGGCGGCGTTGAGCCGCAGTCAGTGGCAAATAAGTTGCAGCCAAACATCTTGGCCAAGAGGGCCGAAGTCTATGTGCCGCCAGCTTTGCGGCACAGCCAAGGCGACTGTAATGGTCGGCGTGGCAAACAGTCGCCACCGGCCCAAATGAAGCCAGCCAAGGGCCAGGCGCCAGATCTAAACAATATTGAGTACTTTCCCTCGCTCCGTCTCTCGCGCACCCCAAAGCGTTCCAAGTAGTTCTCTTTCTGCATATTCTTAGCAGTTGTTAGTTTTGTTTTAGTTCGCACTTTTAAATTTGTCACGATTAAAGCTCGAAATCTCTCACACTGTCTTCATCCATATCACATCGTTTTTCTTTATTCTCTCTCTCACTCCCCGGCGTGTCGTTAGCTGCAAACGAGCCAAATATTTACAATCGAAATCGGTTTAACGCTAAAAGCACCCAGCGGACGGTTTGGCAAGAAAGTTTTTCTTTCCCCTCGACTTGTATATTTTAACGTTTATCACTTTAAAACATGATAACGCATAAATTTGGTACATTCAAAGCCAAAGTTATAGCTCAATTTAAAATATGGCCTGTATTAAGTTGAATAAGCGATAAGCTAAAATATCGTTGGTAGGTTTGGGTTTCACATAAATTTATTGTTTGTTACAACAACACGTTTGCCTTTTACACATTTTATAGTAGCCTTTTTTCCTCCGTCCTCAACAAAGTCCTTTGCTTAAAACCAGTTCAAATTAGCTTGTGAAAAACCTACGTTCCTTCTAAGCAGGCTAACAGTGTCCACCGTAGGCACCAAAGCAGGAACAACAACCATATGGCCCAATTGGACCGCAGCAATGGTTTACCGCACGGAACCACTGTCCATTGTAGGGTCCGCAAAAGCCGCAGGGTCCCAGGCCACCTGTTGGTCCACAGCAGGTGCCAGGCATCGATCGCAAGCAAGGATTGCACATTTTATTTTATTCTTTTTTTTTTTTGCTGAGAATAGTAATATAATTTTATAAACTTGCTGACACATTTGATTATTTACTTACTTTAGCCTGAATACGGAAGTAGGTTTTCGAAAAATGTTTTTTTGGTTAAGTCCAAAAGATGTTTGTTGTTCGAGAGCCCAGACTTATATGAATTAAAACAATTAACATGTTGAGCTTAGAGAAAATTTCAGGTGTAAAATTTAAAAAGTCAATGCTTACCAAGTTGAGAATTAAATAGTATTAAAGTCAGCTAATCATTAGGACATTAAATGTTCCTTTGGCTTTAAAGATTTTAACACTGTTTAACCATTAAATTATTTCTAGATCAACTCGCAATCGGAGTAGATAAAAAGTAGAGTAGAAACTGTATTAATAAGCCATTAAATCTGTTAAATGTTAGTTTAACGCATTTCCTTTCTTGCTCTCAAGCGTTACCGAGCTGAGCCACTCTGTCATCTGATGGGTCCCTAGGCTAACCATTAGCATTTGTGCTCCGTTAAACTTTTGAGCAATCAGCGCCCACAGAACTAAAAATCTGTGAAGTCATGTGCCATGAGCCGGGTAGCCAAGAGTCAGACGAATCAAATAGAAATACACTTGACTGCACTTGTGAAATATTTCCAGTGTCGCTCGCCTCGCTCGCCAGTGTTCCTTCTCAAGGCAGCTCGTGCCGCAGAATGGAGCCATAACTTACAGTTGAGGGGCGCAACAAGTGGCACCACTCACCACAGTCTGTGCTGCTTACAGATTGCCTTCTTTCGCAATATACCCTTTATCTAACAAAAAAAATTATTTAAATTGATAGGGTAGTTAGCTTTTAGAATTTACAAAAATAAAAGAGCTAAGTAAGAAGAAAAGATTTTGAAAGTTTGTAGATCTATAGTATAATCTATAAATATGAGAACTGAATTTTACTATAAGACAATTCATTGCTGGATCATTAGTACACTATATAATATAATCTATAAATATGAGAACTGAATTTTACTATAAGACAATTCATTGCTGGCTCATTAGTACACTTAATACTCTTTAAATGAATAGAGTATCTTGTAGCGAGTGTTCTCCACTCTTTTTTGTTTGCTTAAGACGGGAAGCTAAAACAAAAACAGTAAGCCCAAACCACTTTTCCTCACTGTACATTTCATAAGAGAAATATGCTATTTCTTTTGGTAGGTCCTCGCTCAGGATTCAGTTGTGTGCTGTGCTGTGCCGCTCTGCCTTTTCCCTAGTTGTTGCTGCGCAGAGTTTCGTTGCGTTGTGTTGTTTACTTCAAACCGGATTCACAGTCAAAGTGAAGTAAAGTCATTTGACAAGTTTTGTCACGTGCGTCACATGTTGGAATGCTGCTTGGCAGTAAATACAGCTACAGCTACAGCTGCCAGGCTGCTGGCTCCTTTTTGAGTTGGCTTCAGCACATTTTAAGCAATTTTCCACACAACAGTTGTCGTCAGTGTTTCACAAAATTATTCAACTTGTTGTTGTTTTTGTTGTTGACCTGGTTTTTCTGCTTACACAGGGGCCCAACGTTTGCGTCCTCGTCTGCGTTGTCGCCTAGTTTGTGAGAGTGTTGCTCTTGTCGCTTTCGTTGTTTGCTTAAATGTGTTTGTGATTATTTAGTTATGGCATCTAATTGAGTTTTGCTGTTGTTCTTGTTGTTTGTTCGGCTCCAAGTGTGTGTGTGTGTGTGGGGGGGGGAGCCTTGTACGATGGCTAATTGAGTTGATTACCTCAATATTTTGCCAGTTGTCTGTCGCTGTCGAGCAGTGTGGCAGGACGATAAGCAACGTGCAGATATGTCTGAAGTATTCTTGTTGAAGAGAAGGCAATCAAGTGAAAAGATTGGTCAAGGCTATCAATGCTGAAGAATTCCAACTCGAACACATTCTTATGCTCTGGCATCTCAAAAGGTGATTTATCTAAATTACGATGCCTTTTTGCCTCAAGAGACTTCAATCGGCATTTTACACAATTTTAAATAGATTCCTCAAAGTATATCAATTTGTCTACATAAATATATAAATTTGAGACTGTTCGAAGAGTTTCTGATGAAAGATTCTTATTAATATTTTATTTAATTTTTTCTTGAGAATTTTTACATTATATCTCAAGCTGTTGGTTATCCGAAGTCAATGTCAATGTGTGGACAATTTTGTCAAGGAATTTTTTTAATATTATAAAGGTCAAGAATATGCATCCAAGCTGAAAAGAATCAATTGTAAAATCGATTTCACAAGTATTTTTGAGTTAACCCACAGGACCATAAAAACAACAATACAGCCACAATACAATACCAAACACAAGCTAACACACACACACACACAAGTTCACACACTCACATATAATGAGGACGATTGGCAGTAGACAAACTTCAGTTGAGCGTATAATTGCATGCAGCGACGCTTTATAAATCAGCATTGGCAGCTTCATGACGTCTTCTTAGCGCCATCCTCTCGCCCAGTCGCCCTCTCTGTCTCTTTCTCCCTCTGGGGTTTTGTGCTATTGATTGCTCAATTGCTGATGGACTCACTGACAGACTGCCGGCCGGACTGAATGGATGAGTGAATGAGAGACTGCCTGACTGAATGCCTGCCTCGCTGCCTTGGCTGACTTGTTGTGCATTTCAATAAAACATTCGCTGCATAACTACAATGGGCATAAGTTATGCTCCCTTGGCGGCGGCAGCGATGGATTTGAACGGAACTGAACGGATTTCAACACAAAGTTCGCCAAGAGTAGCTCTTAACTCGCACTGATTCCTGCATGATGATGATGCTGATGCATTCATTCAATTGATGGATGGTTGCGATTCATTCCCCCAGATAGACAAACACACAGTCTATGGACTTAATTACATTTAATATAATGTTTAAAAAATGTAAAAGCAAATGAGTATGCGTTTATGATAATAGTTTTACTGATGTGCACCTAAAAACTTTTTTTTTTTGGAAATTTTACATCATAAAATAATTTTCCCGGATTTTAGTTCTATTCTCAATTGAAAATATTTTTACTTTGTAAAAAGTTTAAGCATCCATCCTTTATTGGATGTGCATATTAAATAGTTTTCCCGACGCTGTTTGTCGCATAAATCAAAACAAAAATAACAACAGCTCAAAAGTTATCGCTGGACTTCCGCTGCACGGACGACGCGACGACTTTAAACGAGCACATTGAACTTTCTCAATTTCCCAAAGCCTGAGGCATTGCGCAAAGGCAACAAATAACAACGCAGCACCAAAGCAACGGCAAGCACGTAACATTAAACAAGAACAGTCACAAAAATATTTAACTCGGTAGTCGGATTTTTTTTAAAGTTTTTCAACTCGGCATCAGATGGGAATGGCCGCCACAACTATGCAACGAAATACGAGACCAGCACGCGATGAAGAATAAAGAAACAATAAAAATTCACGAAAGTTTATTGCACAGGCGTTGGCAACCCTTTAAACTAAAGCTGCTTAAATGCTTGAGAGAAATTATATAGAGAAATTTAAATAAAAAAACGGCAACACTTTAATATGGCACTCAAAAGAAATTTCAACTAAAAAAAATGCTCTTTAACACTGAAATTTCAACTAAAAAAATGCTTTTTAACACTGAAACGTTTAAAAAAAAATTCCAAATATTCATTTGGCCATTTCAAAAGCCTCATTCCATCAGGTCAACGATTTTTCAATGATGCTCGAGTACTTGAATTTGAATCTCATAGTGCAATCAATTAATTAAATTGATTCCTGCTTGGCAGCATTTGCAATTATACAAAAAGGTATCAAGGTTGTTTGGTCAACATCACAAATCAATCAAAAATTCCTTTTTGAATTCAATGTGAAATACACTTGCTGAAAGGCATTTGAATTTTTGGTTTAAAGTGAATCAAGTAAAATATTTCGTTATATTAAGAATATTATTATTATTATTTAATGATTATTTTTGTTTAATAGCTTTAATTTTTCTTTGAATAAAGCAAAAGCTTGCCATGTAGGCAAGTGTATTTTGTTTGTGTGGCAAGTCTTACTTTATTCGTTCTTGTTGTTTGAAGCAAATTGCATTTCAAGTGTTTAAATTGCTAAATTTGCCCAAAGGCTCAAACAATGACATATATATATTTTATATGAACTTTGCCATAAATCACTGAGCTAATTAATTTAAATACATGTGCCAAATTATAAGCATCTAATATGAAACATCTGTTCCACCTTCAAGCACATAAATCTCGAGACCAACTTGTCTTTAAAGTGTCATAAAATGCATGCAGTTACCAAGAGTTGACGCCAGCCCAAAAAGGAGTACAAGTAAAAGTTTATAATTAAAACTTTACGCACGTTTTGTCTAAGTAAATACGACGGCACCAACACACTTACACACACACACGCGCGCGCACACAAACACACTTACACACACTAACAGCATGGCAACTATTTGGCTTTGGCCTTTACGTATGCGTGATGCGAACGAAAAATTTTGTGTTGCATACTTAAGTGGGCAAAACCCTTGCAAGACCTTGGTTGCCCAGGGCTGCATATCGAATGCCGGGTACAGCGTACAGTGTGGGGGAAAACAACTTAGACTGACACTCATTACGTGGCAAGCTGGCTAATTTGGGCAAACAAACAAAATAAAGTAAACAATGGCTAACATATACACGTAAAACATTATGTACATATTTGAGTATTTTTATTTTCTGGTTTTACAAATATTAATTCAGTAAAATATTTCTAAGATATTACATATATAGGACAGAGTTCAGCTTACAGGTCCATCCCTAATCCGGAACATAGTCGAATACTTTTTGGTAACAAGCACGTTATATCCAGGGGCACCATCAACAACAGCAACACAAATAATAGTTTGAAGTGAACACGTAAACTAAATGAAAGTTCATATGTAAATATTTTCGCATTGTTTGCCTTTGAGTTGTGCCAATTATTTGAGCTTAGTTTTTGGTCAGTTAATTATTAGTTGTTGTTGGCTGTTGCTACTGTTAGTTTGTAGGGAGAAAGTATTTTATATTTTAATTAGTTTTAAAAATTTGTTGTAGTCCAAATTTTAAATATATATTAAATTGCGTTTATTGTGCTGCTGCTGCTGCTCGAAAAAATAATTGTAAAAATTGCAGCGAATATACAAATGTGTTGACATGTCTGTGCATGTCGTAGGTAAAATTTGGCCCAGATAGTTGTCCAGTTCCCCCCTCTCTCTCTCTCTCTGAACCGACCAGGATTCATTGGCGTGTTAATTGTCGAAATGGCTCGTCGCTTGCTGACTTTAAAAATAGCCTGTAAATTATTGTAAACTGTTGCGGTTTTATCCCTCGTGCAACGAGTGGAATACCCTGCACTATGTTGAGTTTAATTGTGGATTTGATCCAACTTTTCTTTAAATACTTAAAAAAAAAGGAAACAACAAAAATTAACAGCACTCATTCTTTTGCTCTTTTACTCTTCGTTAATTTACAAAAAAAAAAAAAAACATTAATTGCAATTAATGTTTTGTTGTTAAATTCGACAAACATGTTTTAATAGTCCTTATTGCCGAGAGTTGTGTATAAAGTTTATTGGTGATTTTTGTAATTTGTTCATTTTGTTCGTGCTGTTGTTGTTGTTGTTTAAACATTTATTACACAATCGCCGCTTGCCATGTACACAAATTGTTAATTTTTGGCCATTGGCCATTTACGTTCGCATTACTGGCTGATTTCTTATAATTATATAACATGTGTTTACGCCATTGCTTTGCATATTTATACACCACGAATATATATATTCTTTTATATTATTTGCTATTTTAATAATATATATAAATAATATATATAAACATATATATAAACATATAAACTTGAAATAAATTCCTTCATCCAGTGAAATATATTTTGAAAAAATTTATTTTTAACATATTCGGCATATATACTATATATTAAGGCTGTGAAAATGCGTCTGTCATCAGCAGACTTGTCGTTACCCATGACAATGAAAAAATGCTTAGCTAGAAAAAAAAAATGGTTAAGCTGCCTTTGGACAGCAGCAGCTGAACATCATTATTCACATGGCAAAAGTGAGGCATTATCATGTCGAGCAAACGTGAAAAAAACTAAGGCATAAAAAAATATCCAAATAGAGCAGTAGAGAAGTGAAAGTGCTGAAGAGCAGCAAAATGGGAAAGGCAAAATGTTTAAATTATTATTGGCATAAAGTCAGAAAAAACAAGGTGTAGCAAAAAGTACGATTGTTAGTCAAGGACATGCCGCACCTTACTTAACGTAGAATCCCTTAAGAATGCACTTGATTTGTTATTGTATAACATTGTACTTTGTAAGCCATTAAAAATACCTTTCTTGTGTTTATACTTTCGCATTTTTGTTGCCTTTTTGGGATTTGAATTACTTTGTCAGTCATTGATTTATGATTTCTGTGTACTTGAACAGCTTATTCTGCTTACTGAGCTAGGATTATAAAGATATTTTAAGTAAAGTTATCATTGTTAATAATAATATAAGAAGATTTTCAAATGTGTAGCTTAGCCCAAGAAGCAAGTGTTAGGTATACATTCGAGCTGTATTGCTCTTGCTTAAGACATTAATGCATTGATTTGTGTTTGTTGTTGGTATTGTAGCTGGCCATAATAATAAAGTTTCTGCGAACTGGTTAACCTCCTTAAAAGGCTTAAAGTGTTGGCAATTGCACGGGAAACTAAAGCCACGTAAACCCAACTGGAACAACGCCAACAGCCAATTATCAGTTTCAAATTTCACTTTACGCAATCAGTGAGTGGCCACAGCAGCAACAACAACAACCGTAACAAGAGGTTAACACTTACAGCAACAACAACAACAACAACAAGTGGCAGTACAATAACGTAAATGACGCCATGCGAAATCGGTCAGTTTGAAGTTAAGCAAGCGAAATGCAATGCAACTAATTGCCATAATTAATAAGGCTTAAGTGCGGCCTCCAACGGCAACCACAACGAACTAAGATGTTATATATGTATGTGTGTGTGTGTGTGTATAAATGTAAGGAGCCATACGCTCCTTATCAGCTTGCGTGCTTCGTAAGCGGATTCAGCGAGGTGAAAGCAAAGACGAAAATAAAAACAACCGAAAAAAATAAATTAAATTCCAACCCAAGGCGTTTGTAATTAATGAGCAAGACCATTTTAAAGTTGGTTGTATTCGCGACTTTAAATTCAATTAAACTTTAATCAATTGCCAAGCAACGGCGATCAGTGCAACAGCAGCAGCAACACAGCACATACGCATCCTGTTCATTGCGCGTCTGGCTGCCCAAAAAGGACTCGCCTGCTCCGTCCTCCTCACGCTGACTGACATCACGAGCGACAGCCACAAATAACCGCAGGATAACTTCATTTGCATTCACCGCACACTCGCATACACACGCACACACACACACACAAGTGAAGTGGGCGTGACCAACGAGTGGGCGGTTTGCTGTGCCCAGCACTTTTCATTGCATACTTTTGTGAGCAGCGCGCTGCGGCGTGCATATAAAATATTGTATATGTGAATATAAGTATATGATATTTACATACACAACATATACATATGTATGCTTATGTGTATATGCATGTAGATGTATTTTATCTGTTGTCTGCCTTTACATTAAAAGAATTTTCATTACTGTTGTTCGCCGGTTGTAATACATGCATGGAAAAAAGGCTTTTGTTAACAGATAGTTAAAACGGGAAACGGTTTATTTTTGCTATTTAAGAGCAAGTAGAATTCTGAAATGCTCTGTGAGTACCATAAAACAAATAATTAGTACAAAAGGTCAGGTATTTACTTATTTTTTTTAAAATATTTTATTTCCAAAAGCTGCTAGTTTTATAAATTATAAAGTTATGTGAATAACAACTTTTCGTTTTGTACCTGTAATTAACGTAATAATAAGCTTAACAAAATAATATTCAATTTGTTTTTACTTTTCCCGTGTAGTGGCTTACAAAACTGAGTTAATCAGCTGAGGAATCTTGATATGAATACGTCGGCAATGGCAGCAAATAAAATGCTTGCATATGAATAAATTAATACAAATTAAATAAGAATTGTAAAATTCCAACAACGACGTCATATAATTGATGTTGTTGTAGTCGGGAATGGAGTAAAATTTTAAAATGAAACCGCCGCATAATGAGTCCTGCCAGCCTGAAGTCAAATCCTTTAAAGTGCCAGAGAAACCACATAAATTTAATATGGAGCGAAAAAATATGCATAGAACATTAATAAATGGTCAGATTGTTGTTTCTGGCATTGAAAATATATAAAAAACGAAATAAAGGACGAACCCTTTTTGGAGAGAGCATTAAATTTGCATGAAAGTGCCATAAATTGTGAACTAACTGCCGTTAAGGGTTAAGGCCGGGTTAATGGCTGACCACGTGCAAAATATTGCTTACGAGAATGTCAAATAAAGACACAAGACCAAGAAGTGCATTGTCTGTTAAGAGTTAAGTTAGTTACTGCATCGTTTCGCATCCGGTTATATGTCCGATCATTATCAACGTTAACAACAAAAAGCACTTCATTGCCTTCATCAGGCTGTGCTTCAGGGTGCCGTATGCTGCAACAGCAGCTGCCACGGAAACTCAGTTAAGTGCAACCTTGTCAACCAGGCCTAGATGCATGCATGTGTGTGTGTGTGTGTGTGTACTATGCTCAGAGATAGCGGTAATAAAGCAGGCTGCATCTGAGTTGGCAATCAATGCAACAGTACACTGATAATATTTGCCACGCCCACCACCTATCGTTGCGGTTGCCAGCTATTGCCGCTTGTCTCCTGCGTGTGAGCAACGCATGTAAGTGTGTGTGTGTGTGCCAGTATCACGTAATAGGGGTCCTTTTGCTCAAAAGGGGCTGCGGTGAGTCCCTAAATTGACAGTGTGTGTTTGTGTTTGTGTTTGGGAATGTGTTTTTGCGTCCTGAATGACTTTAAGTACGATTAAACTCATTGAAAGCTCTGAGATGTGCAGCTGTGCACACCTTTATGCCAAGAGCAACAGCTTACAGGACATAATGCTGGCAAGTTATGTGACTTTGAAAAGGGGCAGTGTTGGCTAACGTCGCTTTTGTGCAGTTAATGCCAATCATGAACGAATTATAGCATGCTTGTTTATTAAATATGCCTATATTAGTGCTGATTTATGTTTTATATTTTATAGCGATAGATCTTAAGTCCTAGAGATAAGGTCCTTTTAATAATTGAATGATATTGAACTCATTAATTTTCTTTTATTTTTCAGATTTTTTCTTTGGGAACAGTAATTAATTTTAACGGGTTTCAGTATAATTTTCAATATTGCATGTCTCTCTTTTTTTGCTTATTGAAAAATGATCTGGAAAAGCGACGCGTTGCGCATATTAAAAGCTTTTTATGTAGACAAGTAAATCAAAAACAAAAACGTTTGGCGCACATGTCTGTAAATTAGTTGCAAAAAAACACGGCCAGACTAAACGTCAAAGGCATCAAAAATAAATGGCCAACGTCAAAGTATCTACCTAAAAATAAACAATATACAAAAAAATAAAAATGAAGAAAAAAAATTCGAGCGAGTCATAAACGGAAATCAAGTGAAAAGGTCAAAATACAAAATACTCGCAATTTGCCAGGCTCGCTGTGAAAATGTACCCACACAACGCGACCTTTCATCCTCAAGCTCGTTTGAAACTGCTGGCCTGGCGTTAATTTATTTGTCGGTTGATTACAACGCGCTTCCGGCAGGCGACAGCGTTGGCAACAACAAAAAGAAAAACAAATTAATTTTTATGTCTCTATGTCGGGGCGCAACAAACACTTTGAGTAATGCGTTGGGAGCCTAAACGGAAGTGTATTAATTTCCGACCCAAACACAGCAAATGAAATCAACGAGAAAAAAAACACCTCGAAATGTTGCAAACATCAACTGGGAAACTGTCATCGAGCTGCAACTGAATTTAATGAATGAACGAAAAGTGTTTTAAATATATAAATATATATATCTTAATAGTAATGTAATCCAAAAATTCAAAGGGTTTTTTTTTAGAGAAAAATATTTCATGGAATGAATATTTTTATAAAATAATTTACCAATAAAAAAAGCAAGAAAGCATGTTAAAATACATGAAATAAATATCTTTTGTGCTAAAAATATTTTTAAAAAAATCCTAGAAATATAATTCTTATCACAATGTGTGCTAGTATATTATCCAACACGAGTTTGCATATTTAAATTTATGTATATTAAATAGAAACGAATTTATATTTAAAAAATAGCTGCCAATGAATCAATCAAGGACAGATAAATTAGGCGGAATGCTGTCTGTTATACTGAAAGGAGTCGCGACGCTTGCCTTTTACGATCCCCAAGGAGCCGCACAAAGTGACTTTATAACATACTCATGCTCAGACGTATACACAAACAAACACGCCCACGCTTGTTGGCTGCCACACACACTTTTGAGACTTTTAATGCGGCAGCGATAAATGTCAAGTCCCATGGGGTAGACGACGGGGCGAACGAAAAAACCACAGCATGGCACAAGAGTGCTAAAGGAAAACAAATAAACAACAGCAAGAACAACAACAGGAGCAACAACAAATGACATACACACAAAGAAATTTGTTGAAACGAATGCTTTTTATTTAATTTTTATTACCGCGAAACGACTCCAATGCTAAGCGTATGTGAGAGCGTCCCCGTGTGTGTGTGAGCGAGTGTGTGTTTGTGTGTGTAATAAAGCATTTAAGAATTATGAGCAGCAAGCAACAAGCTGCAAGAAGTGTGTGTGAAATGGCTCTTCAAGGAGCTGCACACAAAACAATTAGCTGTCGCCGCACAAAAGTATGCTACTAAAAATAACTCTGTGTGTCTGCGTTTGTGTGTGTTATGTTTTGGCAGCGTGCAAAGTGCGCAGATTGAGACGTGATGCCATTAAAGTGCCCGAGCGTGACCTGCCACCAACCAAGACCCCTCAACCCCCCCTCCGACATTAAAACCCGACAGTTAAAATGCGGATTGGCTTATGATTAATGATTTAAATGAGGCGCACAAACAATGCGAACGACTTGCTCAGACTGCAACATAAGCAACAGCAGCAGCAAGAGCAGCAGGAGGAGCGTGAAAAACCGCACAGGATGCAAAGGATGTTGCGCATGTTGAGGCCGAGCCAACAAAGTTTTGCGTGTGGCAAGCACAAGCGCCAACTTCAACAACAACAAGAACAATAGCCGCAACAGCAGCAAGTGCCAAATGCACATGTGCACCCTGTCCATGCACCCTGTCTAAATGCCACACAGACCCAATAGAGCATAGTGTTGCACCATACCAAAATATGATATATTTTGTGACTAAATCTGCTTTCGAACAGGAATAATGTTGATTTTATATTTAAGGAGGGACACGAAAAATATTTAAAAATAATATTTATGTATTTATGTTAGGATTCTTTAATACTATAACTTTATGAAAAGTTGCAACATATGTTATGAACAAAATTTGCTGATTATTCTACGGTGTTGTGCGACCGTTGGGCTTCAAATTAAAGCGCAACATTTGCCACATAGCTGCGCGTCATGCAACTGAAGTATTTGGACGCAACAAAAGTAACAACAACAACCACAGGAACAGCAGCTTGTATGGTTGTTTGTGTGGGCGTGGGCGTGGCTGGCTGGCAGCTTGGTCATTTCATTCGCTTGGTTTTGTCTGTTTGCTTCTAATTAAGCTTAATGTGCTCACATGCTGAACATTTTAAGCATGTATTCGCCGGCTACCAGTTGTTTGGTCATGTTCTTGCGTGCACTTTTTCGGCTTGTTTGGACTGGCCACAAAACTGTAAAGTTGCAAACTTGCCTTGTCAACAAATTGGTTAAAGGATGTGCTTTAAGATAAGAGCAAGGATAGCAAAAACATTTATTAAAAATATGAAAACAAAAACCTAAATAAACGAACATCAAATCATCTACATTAGCCACAAAAAAATCATAAAACTTTATTCAAAGTGTGAAATGCAATTGTTATCAAGTACAATACAACACTCAGACAGTATCATTAGTTGTGTTAAACTAAAGGACCACCTATTTTTATTGTATCTGCACGCCCAATAAACAACTGCACAGCTTACTTGCTCAAGAAGCCAAAAGCTGAAAGAACTTTGCCACGCTTACAGCGGAAATGATGCGAACAGAAAACATTCTAGTAAACAACAACAAGAACAACAAGAACGAACGAAGGCGTCACAACTTACGCGACTTTCACGCGAGTTCAACAAATGCCACGCCCCTTAAAAAAAGTTTCGTGTCTAAACAGCAGAAAGGCAACGCTTCAGCAGCGGGAGGCAAAAGTGACGCGAGGGAAAAAAAATTGTTCCAAAACTCAAACAACTCTGAAGTGAAATTTCATTCTCTGCGCCACATGAGAAGCTATTAAAAAATTGTGGTCTCGTTTTGAGGTAGGACCTAGGAAGGACCTGCCTTTTTTTTAAGGGTGCAGTGACCCTAATAATAGCGAAAGTTATATAATTGACATAAACAAACAGGTCGTGCTTTAATATTTAAAATTAATAAACATTTCATGTGAACTTTATTTCGCTTTCAGCTGCTTTAAGGTTAAAGAAACAAACGAAAAGATTTCTTTAATATTATTTTAAGATTTTATTGATATCAATTTGACACTATATTAAATCAAAAATTAACTAAAAGTACTATGTACTATACTATAAAAAGTCTTAAACTAAGTCTATGCTTGTTTTCCATATGCTATAAATTATAATTTTAAATTTTAAAAAATATTTGTTGAAGAATTTTGAAGTAAATGCATATTCAATGCATACCTTAATATCAGCAGCATTTAATGGAAAGCACTAAATTTTAAAGAGCTTAAGCTTAAGATGTGTTCGTATGTGTGTGGTTCGTGTGTGTGTGTTAATTAAAACAGAATGCGGCTTTTAATTGAAATTAACCTGGCGATGGATGCGATTGCGATGCGCATTTGTCTGACAAATGTATGCGGTTCAAAATGCAACACATAAATCACAAAATGGCGGTAATAATCATACAATGCACACACACATGCACACCAACTGTGCGTGTGTGTAAATGCATTTGTATTTGATTTCAATCTCTCAAGCCAATTGACAATTGCCGCAATGCAATTGAAAATCTGCGCGATTTCCGTTAACGAGACGAGAGTTGAAAAGGCGGCCAACAACACAAAAGCGCATAAATAACTTCGCTGCTTGGCTGCATAAATGCTTAAAATTTATGCACACTATTGTTGTTGGTGTGTGTGTGTGTTTGTGTGTGGCACCCACACGTTTGTGTACCGCTTTGTGCCTCAAACCTAGGCAAATTGCACACAATTACAAAATGCAATGGAAATTGATTTATCACGCACACAACATTTACGGTCACGCATCCAACATAAATTTTCATTCACTGTCTTTTTGGGCAGCCCCAAAATCTTTGTTATCGTTGTTGTTGTTGCTCGAAATTGTTTTGTCCCGGGCATAAATTGCTATTTTATATGGCTAACAGTGCTTTCTATATATATACATATATATGGCAGCGACTATATGGCAGTGTAAAGTGAAACCGTGTTGTCGCGCCCATATTATATAACAATAAAATGAAAAATATTTCGAGTCATTTGCGGTTAAGCTGCAGCTGCAATTAAAGTCACATAAATTTGCCGGATTATGCAACTGTTTGCGCGACAGATATTCCAAGTATTTGTCAAATTTGCGGCTTTAATTCAATTTATTATTATAATTTAAATATTTTTGTTTCACAATTTCAGATGTTTATATTTCTATTTAATTGTTATATGGATCAAACTACTTAAAGGTTATAAACTATTGAAATGAAGAACTTTCAAAAATATTTTCAAGGAAGTATAAAATTAAATGAAGTAAGAAGACTCTAGTCGGGAAATCCTGACTACCCTGAATCCTATACTTATAGTTCACACTTTCTTAACTTCAATGCTCCATATCTCCGGTGTTTCTCAACCGATTTATATACAAATTTCACAGATTATTAATTATTTCGTATAATGTTTCAAACTGCATCATCAAGTATTTGAAATTCCAGATTTTATTGTTATCGATCACATGTGTATATCGGAAACGGGAAGAGTTATCGAAAATTTGAAACAAACTTGTACTGCCAGGGATAAGGCGAGCTGATGTACCAAATCTGGAGTCTCTAGCTCTTATTGTCTCTGAGATCGACGCTATATCGACTCCTCTGTTGATGCTGAACAAGAATATATATACTTTATGGGGTCGGAGATACTTCCTTCTGCCTGTTACATACTTTTGCACAAAACCATTATACCCATTTCACCTATTTTCAATTAGTTCAGGGTATAAAATCAATTTAAAGAAATATTTCCCTAAATATATACACATTTCTCGAACCTAAAATGTTCTATTGAAGCAAGTTATTGCTATTAGATTATGCTTGCATTATAATTCCATATGTTAACTACACATTGCTGTCTTGCATGTCAATTAATAAATTGAAATTAAACTGAAAGGTTTTGCATCAGGTGTTTAAGTAACTTAATGACTTGAGCATTGGCTTCAATTGACTACAAACATTTTTGTTGCTGCTTAACCTGAATCTGCATCCAAACAATGCAACAAACTCGACCCAGAGTCGCCTCCAATGCAAGATTTGCATGCCAAAAATTCATTAGCACTTTAACAATGACAATTTATGTAATACATATATATGGCCAGACGTAAGGGCAGCCTAGGTACACGAGGGAGAGCAAAGCCAGCAAAGCCTAAATGCATTTTGTGTGCTTCAATCTCTGTGTGTATGCGTACGTGTGTGTGCGTGTGTGTGCGTGTGTGTGCGTGTCTGTTTCTGGTCACATTAGACGGATATTAGATTACATTCCGTACGTAATTATTGCTTCCTGAGGTTACAATGCGCATTGCATTATGCATTTTGCATTGTGCTCAAATACGAGCATTGGATTTGTATGACTTCAATGATTCATTCGGCAAGCCGCACCATAGAAAGCCGCTCAAGCTGAGACTTTGATAAGCTTAGCCGTTTGCAGTTGACCAAATTCGATTACAATCGTCGCTCTCCAAAACCATTGTAAATAGTCTGGTGCAAAATGTCATATAAATCAAAGTGACTGTACGGATATTGCGTATACGCCACGCCACGCCACATTCAGCTTGTTGACATTGGGGCACACTTTCGTGGGCACTTTTCTATTTTCAATGTCTCCCAAGACGCCACTAAACAAATTAGCGTTAATTTAATGACAAACGCTCGCCCAGCTTGCAGCAAGCATGAAATTTATTGGTTTTCACTCGCAGCAGCCGCAACTGGCTGGCAAATTGTTACGTTCAGCCAACAAAATTGTGAACTGTTTGTATGTTGTGTGTGTGCGTCCATAAATTTTATTAGGTTTCCAGATGTGCGGGCGGCAATGTCAGCAACAACTGTTGCATAGGCGTGGCTAAACGAATGAATAAGTGTTCTCTCTCTCTCTCTCTGTTTTAGGGTTAAGACACTGATAATGGATGTAGTTGCATGCACTTGGATTAAGCGATTAAAAATAATAAATGTTTTAGCAGACAACTCCATTTAAGTGGCAATTTATGAGCTCCACACTGAGTATCAGCTTTCTATCTTAATATGTTTAACTTGTTGAGATATTTTTTTATTTTTATATAAGTTTGGAGATTATTTTTTTATATTGATTGTCAAGTCCTTATTACCCAAACACTTAAAAGTCTAATCTCTTCTACTCTTCAATTCTTCTAACTCACGTTTCTATAGCCAACATATCTGTATTCAACTTAAACACATATTTTATGATTTTTATTTTTATATAAGTTTGGAGATTATTTTTTATATATTTATTGTCAAGTCCTTATTACCAAACAGTTTAAAGTCTAATCTCTTCTACTCTTCAATTCTTTTATCTCAAGTTTCTAATCGTATCCAACATATCTGTATTCAGCTTAAATATATCAAAAGTTCTCACAACTTAAACACATATTTTATGTTTTTTTATTTTTATATAAGTTTGGAGATTATTTTTTATATATTTATTGTCAAGTTCTTCTTACTAAACACTTAAAAGTCTAATCTCTTCTACTCTTCAATTCTTTTATCTCAAGTTTCTAATCGTATCCAACATATCTATATTCAGCTCAGCTTAAATATATCAAAAGTTCTCACAACTTAAGCGCAGTCATTTCAACAAAATGTGAGTTAGAATAAGCCGATTGGTAGTCAGGTTTAAAGCGAATTGCTTTCGCAGATTACAAAATATTTTAGTTACTGTGCTCGATTCGTTCCCAAAAGTAGCATCATGTGGCAGTTGCACAGCCCCGTTGCACTGAATAATAAATCTCGTTGGCTCTCTCTCGGCCATTATCCAATGGTTTGAGGCGCTGCCAGACAGGCAGCAGTCAGGCAACAACCTGCCAGACTGGCTGCATTTTAGATGCTGTTCTACTTAAGAATCGTGACTGGTCTACAATAGCTTTTACAATTTACATGCATATTTTAAACTTTGCTTAGCTGCCAGAATATTGAGGCAAAACAACAAAAAAAATAAAGAATAAAGAATGTTTTGAACCAACAAAATATGAAAATTGAAATGCATGCAACAACGAAGACGCCACTTTGCCAAAAACTATTCAACAACTTCAATGTCGAGAAATTATTAACAACAAATACAAGCAGACAAGAAATGTGACCAGAAGGATAATACTCTCTTTTGTATTCGTAAGAAACAAACAAAAAGTTTTCAATCGATTTGAGGCGGAAATCTTAATATTAAATCAAAAATAAAATCATTTTCTTTCTTATAATTTTTTGTAAATGAAAGTGAATGTTTTTTGGACCGGAAACAGATATACCCATTTTTTTTTTTCTTCTCCAAAACAGTGTATGAAATATGTAAGAAACAAGAAAATGCATCGAAGTTTTGTGAAAGCATTTTTCGCACAGGTGTGCACAAATTTTCGCACCTCTTTGCGGGCTCTCACTTCTTGGCTGTGTGTGTGGGCTTGGATTTGTGCTGGGGCCAGCTGACAGTCAAGCCATGCTCCACAAATTTGTATTTGTTGGGCTGCTGTACATAAGTTGAGCACCGTCCCCGAACTCCTCTCGACCTTAAGGTGTATTTCTTTTGCTGTTACTTTCTGCATGGCTTTTTTTTTTTCTTGTGTAAAAGTGCAAAACTTTTGCATACAACTAATGTGCACTTCCGCTTTGCACGCCATTTTGTTTTGCTGCAAACTTGAGCTAAAAATGCTATGTGTGCGATATTATTTCGTACTTCGAACTTTCGCATAGGTGGCAGCAGCCAGTGGGCGTCTGTGGTGCTTGCAACATGCTTGAGCTATGTGTATTGTAAAAGTTTTTCAAAACATAAATTCCCAACAGGATGTGACCCTTAAAGCAGCGCCAGCTCCACTCGTAAATAGATAAGCATTTATCGTTTGGTTCGTATCGTGGTTTTCGTTACTTTCTCAATAAATCGCATGAATATCGAATAATATTATATTGGATTAGTTATGAAAGGGTGTCTGAAAATTCCCATTATCCAATCAAGCTGCTTTTCCTTTATCCCTATTAACATGGAACTGTAAACCGAAGTCAAAATCTAGATGTGCTAATGGTAATCTGTGCAACAATCAGATCAAATTCATGTCAACTAGTTCGATGTCCTTCTCTCTTAGCCGAAATGCGTAATCATACACACACACACGCTCATACATATATTAATCATAAGCATAATTGCAACACTCAAGCTACATGAGCTGCTGCCCAACAGTCGAATTGCTTTGGCAGCTTCTCGAGCCTTGCTTAATTAAGCGATGCCATGCGGCTCCAATGGCAGCGACGATGACTGCACACACACACACCCACCCACACCCACACACACACACACACACACACATATATTAGCAGAGTACAGTTAAACACACTGCCTTTTGTCTTCAGTATTATTAGCTAGACTATAATAAAGGTTTTTATTTCACTGCCACAAAAACAAGCAGCGTGAAATTAACACAATCAACGCCGACTTCCTCATGTGGAATGTGTAGCTGTGACTATTACCGTGACTTCATTTGCTCTGCAACAGCCTCTGGCCTGCTTACAGTACACACAAAGAAATGCTTGATTAACATAACTTTACTTTGCAATTAGTATTGAGTTAACAAAAGAGCTTTTTTGCCAGTTAATTTCTGACTTATTTATTTAAAAGCCAACAAGCTGCTCTGAACGTGAGAACTAACTAAAAGTATCCCATGAAAAGAAAGATTTTTATTTAATTATAACTATTTTAAGTAAAGTTTCATATAAACATATCTTATTTTCTATCCATTCACAATTTTAGTTGTAGTTCTTATACTATTTTCAACAATAATATTTAACAGTTGAGCTTTTTTGCCAGTTAATTTCTGACTTATTTATTTAAAAGCTAACAAGCTGCTCTGAAAGTGAGAACTAACTAAAAGAATCCCATGAAAAGAAAGATTTTTATTTAATTTTAACTATTTTAAGTCAATTCTCATATCAAAATATTTTATTTTCTATCCATTCGAAATTTTATTTGAAGTTCTTATATATTCAAAAATCAAGATCATTCGAGTCCTTAATTTTTTTGACAGTGCATGTTTCTTTGTGCTTTCTTTCATAAATGATTTTCTTAAATATTTTCTTTTTGCACCCTGAGTGCTTAATTAAGCCACGCCCACGCAGGCGATACACTCACAACTCACATTTGGCCTTAAGCTCGAGTTAGACGGGACATTTGTGTGGCCAGCCGTTGTCAGAGAGAAGAAGTTGCCATTTATCTAACATTTTTGTTTTGGTTTTTGTGCCTGTTTCTTTTCTCGTATGCCTCGAAACATTCTCGGGTCGATGCAATTTTTTTATGCTTTAGTTTTTACTTGTTTTTTGTTTTTCTTTTGTATTTTTTTTTTGTCGTGTTGCAAGTCCCCTTAGAGTTTTATTGACACTGATAAGTGTACCCAGAGCACAGCAAAAGGTAAGCAAAGCTGGCAATTTAAATTGAAATTGTTGCCGCATCGCAACAGCACAGAACACAAAGAAAGAAAAAAAACAAAACAACGGAGAGAAAAAAAGATCTGGGTGAAAAAAAATGCGAGCTACCCAGAGAAAAATTAAGTGAGACAAAGTGTTTTGTGACAATGCAGCAGCAACAAAATGCAATCCTTGAAACAAACACCCACAGCAGAGAGTGGTGTGTGTGTGGGTGTGTTTGTTGGTGGGAGGGGGAAGGTGGGGAGAGTGCGTGTTAATTCCCTTTGGGCAACAGTTTTATTGACTGACCACACATACAGCGGGAATATCCATTCAGATGCGAATCGATGCCTTCGACATGCGTGTCCTGATTGTTTTGTTTAACATGCAGCTGCATCTGCATCTACCATGGACCAGCTGTATTGAGTACTAAAAGATATACTCGAACATTCTTTCGAACTCGCACTCCGAGTGAGTTGTTATCCACTTTGGGCTATTGCCCAGCATTTTTTGAATGCACTCAATCGAAACTGGAGCTGAGGGAGAAATAAACGAATGTTTCAATTGCATGATTTTAATTTTCGGTGTTTTTTCTTAATAGTCCATGTATTTTATGCCATTTTGACAGTTATAGATTCAAGAAAAAAAGCTTAAAATTCATTTTCATTTATATTTGTGTGTGTTTTTTCAATAAAATTGAAATTTTCCAGTCGACTCTGAGATTTAGTAATAAAACTAAAAAATTTACACTTCGCTAAAGTGTAAAATGCCTTCGGCAAGTTATTTAGTTTATTTGCGAATAAATGTTAAATTTACAGACATCAAATTTACTTTTGCGTTGCAATTTCTGCATGCAAAACATGCTTCAAATAATTTGTAATATTACAGAGTTGGTTATTAGAGTAATTCTAATTGGTTTTAGCAATGAAAATACAATAAACTAAATAAATGTTATACCAAAAAATAGCTTGAATAAACGTCAAATGTAAGCCCAAACCTTTCTCAAATAAATATTGCACAAATCAATAGCATAAAAAATGAGCATATAGCTTTCAGCTGACATCGAACAGAGAAATATAAAAGGATTATTCAAAAAAAAAACAAAAAGAAGAGCATTCAATGTGAAAATAAAGCATTGGACGCATTTACCATTTATGGGAATATAAGCGATTTTAATTAAAAACTATAACTACGAGCTACAAAAATATCTTTATTTTTATTTGTTCAATCAGACAGAAAGGACAGCTTTTTTTGTTTTTGATTATTTGCAATAAACCAGCTGCAAATGGCGCGAATAGGTTGAAGAGGCGATGGCAGGTTGAATTGGTTAAACGAACGCAATTCAAATGTCTGGACACAAAGAGTTTTGGGTCCAACGTAATTCCTCCCGCTGTGGTGTACTCGCATTGTTTGTTGTGTCCCTGTGTCCTGGACATTTTAATAAAAGACAAAAATGCAATGGCTTAAACTGTGGCCCACCCCACAGTCAGCTCGTGAGAGGGATCACACAAAGAGAAAGCGGGAGCAAATATGACAAGTGTAAATATGAGCTTTGGCCATCGGCAGCGAAAATGGCCAAAATATGAAGTATTAGAGTGAAATCGCAAAAAGCATAACAGATAATGAACAGAAATAAATGCCAAAAAGCTGCAGCTTAAGTGCTTAAAGCAAACAAGACTTCAGCTAAGAGCGGAATACGTAGATTAAACGATGGGAAGGCAAACAAGCGGGAGTTTGGATTGACAGTGGAAAAACAAACATCATATAAAATACTACGCTACAAGATAGTTAAAATAGCCAAAGTATGCACATTTAAAAAACCCAACCAAGAAAGACTGACAAAAAAAAAATCACATTTTCAGCACAATTTTCACATTGCAACACAAATTAATTTCCTTTGAGAATTGCCTTTGCCTTGCGCAACTTTATCGAGTGTCCTGGCCAAACAGTTGCAGCAGCAGTAACGTTTATGTATATTGTTGCAGTAGCTGTCTCCGCTCTCCGCCTCCCTCTCTCCCCAACCCTGACTGCCATCCCGAATGAAAGAACTGGCAAACCCAAAGGTTCAAGTATGAAATGCCAGTTTACAGTTTAAATGTCCAGAAAATTATCAACTTTAACATTTTGTTGCAGTTACTTTCAACTTTTATAATGAAGTCCGCCAGGACATGCAATGTCAGTCACTATATCTGCGTGTGTCTGTGTGTGTGTGTGTTTGTTTTTACTGTTTGTCAGTTATTTTGCAATGCAATTAGCTTAACGATTGTCCGCAAATATGCTTCTAACAAAACAACAAATCGAATATGAGCTTTCTGGCTTCTGGTGCCGTGCAAAAAGTTTTAATTAACTGGCAGTTAATTTATGGCTTCATATGTCTCTCAAAATATTCAAAACTTATTCATAACTTGCATTTCTATATATGTTTTGCATTTATAATACTTTGCCGAGGACTATTATGATTTGGAAATAAAAGTAATAGGGTAAAAACATTAAATTGTTAGTTACGTGGACCAAAAAAGTTAAAATTATAATAAAGAAAATAATATTTAATATTTAATTTAAGCATAAGAGATATTTCCTCTTTTTTTTAGTAATAATGATAATGAAGAAAATAATATTTAATGCTTTTAAGCTTTTAGTAATAATGATAATGAAGAAAATAATATTTAATGCTTTAAAGCATAAAAAATATTTCCTTTCAGTATTTAAACCATGAAAATTAATTTTAAAATAATATTTACTGTTGTATTTTTTTATCGAATAATTGAATACATTTTTTAAGAGCATGCAAGCTTCGTTGAGCCAGCCTTACAATTGTTTTACAGTTGTTTTTTGTTGCATCATTAACATGTGCATAATTATATGCAACCAGATGCCAAGTGGCTTGTCGGCGGTACAAAGACAATCTGTGAGTCGTTTCCTGTTGGCCCCATTTATTGTTGTTGTTGTTGTTGTTGTTATAACTGGTGCTGCTTACAAGTTCAACTCCTGTTAATATGCTACACACACACACACAACGAACAGAGAGAGAGGGAGCGAGAGAGAGATAAAGAGAGACAGACAAAAGTTTGTCTTGCTCAGAGTCTGCATTTTACCGACAAAATCATACATAAATATTGTTTTTCTGTGTGTGTGTGTATTGCCATTTAGATTTTGCAGCGCTGTTTTTGTTTTCGTTGGTAATTATGAAAGTTTTTTGTGCATGTTACACAGCTTTAAACAGGCTGTCCCCCGGGCCATTGGGCAAAAGGTATGTAAAGATATTATCCACAATTTTTGAGTTGGAAAACATTTTAAACTAAATTAATTACGGCACATTTATTATATGAGCTAAGCGTAGTTCACACTATTTATTGTTATATAAAAAAATTCTATAATAAGTTTTTTAGGCAGTGCAAATGTGGGTTTAATATTAGTAAATTACACAGGTGTGCTAGGAAAACTCAACAGAAAGTTTTCAGTTTTGACAACAACCTTAAAAGCTTTGTGCTAAAAATGGTTCGATTCTGTGCTCTTTAAAGCTGGCCCAAACATTTAATACCCTTCTTTTAAGAGATTATATTATATAAGTTAATTTTTTTTGTCGGAAAGGAGAAAGGAAAAAAATGAAAGATTTAGATACAATCAAGGGAAGTAAAACACAATCAGTAAAACAAAATTTAAGGAACAAAAACGTTAGTGATAAAAACAAATATGAATTATGGACATTGTGGCATGCGTTTATATGATTATTTAATAAATTAAGCTATTTAAAATTAAATATTATTTATTAGTTTATATGATTATTTAATAAATTAAGCTATTTAAAGTTAAATATTATTTATTATACACGAAATAATTTAATAAATTAAGTTATTTAAAAATTAAATATTATTTATTATACACGAAAAGAGCTATAAAAATGCGTTTGTGCCATATTTAAATAGATTTAGATATGAACCATGAATTAAATTTATTTCAAAAATAATTATGTTAAGCTAAAAAAATACTCAGTTTTAAATTATAATTATATTTTATCAATAAGATGATCTTTTTATATTTTTTTCTTATAATTTTGATTAGTATAAACTGTTTAAACTATTTTATTAACGTTAGCATTCATCTTAAGCATTGCTGGAACCCAAAATAAATTCGAAAAATCAACTAAATAATACTACAAATATACCACAGAGGAGCCACTTGGCAAGATCTAGCCACTGACAGTTCTCGGCTGATTGTTGGCGTTATTTGGTCTGTTTGGCGCATTTGCATTCTTGCAACCGCCGCGCAACGCGCTCGTGTGTGTTCAGATTTATTTTTAAGCTACGCACACAAAAAATTATATTCTCTGTGCGGATGCGAGAAAAGTAAAATTTAATATATACTCGTGTTTTTTGTTTCGAAAATCGTTTGAAAATCGTTTAAAAATCAAAAGAAAAATTCTTTAGAAAGTTTTAAGTGCTTTACGAAGAAAATTAATGCATATACGTATACGTATATGTAACTATATAATATTTATACTAAGTGTACGCTGTCATAATCATATATGCTTGACCGAATTGAAAATATTTTGGCAAGCATAAATTAAATGAATATCATAATATAGTTTGGTGCAAGCTATAACTAAAGTTTAATATTTTTGATCAAATATACTATAAAGTAAGAAAAGCTAAAATTCTTAGCTGAACATAAAGAGTGAAAAGAAGAATACATAGAGTTAAAAATATCAACGCCACGTATGCTGCGCCTCTGCCTTTGGCACGGATTTCTACGTACGAGATTGCTGCTTGTGTTGTTCTTTTGTTGTTTTATGGCCACGAGGGAGCTGAACCGATATCTTGTAAGTAAAATGTAGAACACGCAAGTGCAATTTACTATATCTATACCTACACCTATATATATATTATATATATCTGCTTGTACTTGTACAATATTTTTGGTACATCTGTTCGTGTTTTCCATATATTTAGCTAATAGTTTTGAGTGCTTTAAACACTTGCAATGCATTTATGAATTTCTGAACTTCGGGCATATCTTAATTGCCTTTTGGGCTAAAGGCAATTCAGTTAAGCTAAATTTAATTTCATTGTCTGCTGGCTACCAAAAATTGGGGCTAACAACAAGCAACAACAACAACAATAAACACAACGATCGCATCGACAGATCCAACTACGTGTGCTTGTTCTATATATAGAAGTGCGGGCAAAGCAAACTAAATGACCGACGAACCGGCCTCCCAAACCCCTACCTCCCCTCTCTCTCGCACTCTCTATCTCTCTCTCTCTCTCTCCCACTTTCGAACTTGTCGCTGCGGTGCCTACAATTTGGCAGCTCTGGCGTTTCTCTGTTGTTTTCAATAATATTTAGCAACACATTTTTCATTCAAACAACAAAAAGAAGCGTCGCACACACACACACAAAATGTACCCCACATTTATATTTGTATGTGTGGTTACTAAGCCAAAATGCCGCTAAGCCATTTTATCGGTCATATACAATATATGTGGCCTCTGGCCTTCGCACTTGATCAAAGGCCATGCACAATTGCAAACCAAAATTTATTTCGAGTTAAACAAACTGAACAAAAATGTTTGATTAACAATCAATAAATATTTTTTATGGATTATTCCAGAAACTAAGCAGCTGAAAATTAAACAAAGTTTATGAGGAAGTGATAGATATATATGTGATATTTATTGTTGTCTAAAAATATACAAAAGTGAATCCAAATAATATGAAAGCAATACGTAAACTAAAAGTAAATGTAATAGTAATGAGTATATTGTGTATTTAAGTTTTTCAACTAGATGTATTGCAGTAATTGCTTAAATATTTCAGTCAACAGCAGCTCAATCAGCTAATACTAATAAGAGTAGGTATGAATGGAAGATGTTGCCATTCAAAAAATCAAGAAATAAAGAATATTCCAATGGCATTACTCAGTCATTAGCCAAAACAAAGCCTGTTTCATAGCTACACAAAAACTTAAACGTTTTCGAGAATTTCTGAACACTTGCACAGCTAATGGGAAAACGCATGCTCAAAATTTCAAAGTTGTTTGGGTTTTTATGATTCATTCAAGATATTGCTGTGATGAGTCAGCTGTAATGCATAGCCAGAAGGAAAGTGCAAGAGAAAAGCTAAAACAAGTGTATATTAGTTCGTAAAAGTGTCAAACGTAATTTGACAATCTGTCAATGCTGAGATTTTTCTTTCTTTTTGCTCTCTGTTTATGCGCTCTTCAAAGTTCTCACTCTCGGCAACTGTCAAAAGTCGGCACAAAGTCTTCAGCGCATGCGTTATATTCGAACAGCTGTTTGCTGAACGTTTGAAAACAAATATAAGTGCGAGCGAGAGCTGAATTGTTCGGTGCGAGATATACAAATATCGGAAATAGATTTGCTTAAGAGTTTTATAAAAGTTGTTGAAAAACGTAAATAAAATGAAACAAGCTAATGAAAATATTTAATCGGATTCGAATTTGTTTGTAAACAAAGATTGCATCTCAGAAACAATTTAAATATATTCATCAATTGCTTTTTATTTTCATTTTGTAAATTAGTCATATCTTAAATCACTTATTTTGTATTCGTTGTATCGATCTGTCTTAAAATGATTTGTGCTTTGCGAAATAACTTAAAATATTTTAACCTTTTTCCAAAAGTGTTTGCTGAGAGTTTATATACGACTTTTCCATTTTCATTTTTTTAACTAATAGTACATATTGTTTACTTGTTCTTCTACTCCAAATAGAGTTATATTATTTTTAGTAGAACTCCTATATTCAGTACACGAACCCTTTAGCAACTGCCAGAACCAATCCGTTTGGAATTATCAGCAGCAGAAAATCGATAAGTTCAGCTTTTAACTATAAAGCACAAGTGAAAAAGCTATAAACGTTGTAAGACAACATTTTCACGTTTGCCACGCGAAAAGCTAACGATTCCTGCACAGTGTGCTTTTGTGTCTGATTCCTTAAACGCGTTCACGTTGCTGCTGGTCCAGTTGGCCTGTGTGGCGAAACCACAAAGAAAAAGAAATAATATTATTTATACCAAATGTAAAACTAAGCCAAACTTTAAATGCATTTATAACTAAGGAGTGCGTGAAATAAGTGTTCTTTGGGCCAATTTGCGTGGCTGCTGTGAACGGAAAAAAAAGAAAAACGCTTTCGCTTTTCAACGTACTGCGACTGAAATTTTTCACACGTGTGTGTATGTGTGTGTGTCTGTCTGTGTTGTGCATGTGCATGTTTTACAGTGTGTGTGTGTGTGCGTGTGCGCTTATTACATATGCCTGGGTAGGTCAATCGGTCAGCATTTACTGTGCTAGGAAAATATATGCGGGCGCTAAAAAGTATGCTATGCATTTTCCCCAAGCGACTCATAAAATAAACGCGCAAATTAATTTTTTAGACGCGCGCACTTGACCCCAATGCGACTAAATGCCAGGCATCCAACCATTACCTTCCCCTTCTAGCACTCTCTCTCTCTCTCGCTTCCCCCGCATTTGTGGTTAAGCAACTTTAATCAGTGACGATTGCGACTCTATGGCAGGGGCGAGGCAGGGCAAAGCGGAGCGGGGTTTGGAACTCAGGAGTGTGGAAACCATTCAATGAAAAGACTTTTTTGACACTCGGCTCGAAACTTTTGTTGGCTGCTGCAAAAGCCCAAATGTGCTTTGCTGCAAACCCAAAAAGAGAGCGCGAGAGCTGTGAGAGAGAAATGGAGAGAGAGAGAAAGAGAGCGCCAGAGTTGATTGCCCATTTGACAGTTAAAGCTGGCCGAAAAAAACAAAAACCTAGTCTCGACAACAAAGAAAATGTAAACATTGCGTATGTTTATGTTTTGATGCGCACGCACACACACCCAACCACATGTGTATGTGTGTGAATGGCTTTTGGATATATTTATATATAGAGCGCCAATCAACGATAAGTTATCAGCCTAACGACTAATGGCAATTCTGTGTAGTGCACTCGCATGGAAATAAGCGAAATTCAATAATTGATGACAAAAAGGCTGATAAGGCATAAGCCACAAACCGATCTAAAACAAATAAATAACTGAAACCCACAGCAGACTTGAACAGATGCCAAATTTTGAAAACCTCACTAGATAATTAACAAACTAATACACAAAACAAACCGTCGATAAAACGTCCAAATAGCAACAATTGCACCACCGTCAACAAAAACTAAAAAAATAAAAATAAAGCATAATACCAATACAACAAACCCTTCAATTAATTTCAACAAAGCCTTTAGCAGGCCCTGCCAAGTGGTGAAAGAGAGAATAAGCGAGAGTGAGTGAATTTGCATGGGTATGTGTGTGTGTGAACGAAAGACTGGGACAACGCGCACCTGTTGAACTGTTGACTGTCTCATGTTGACCGCATTTAATGGGATATCGCGTTTAGAGAGAGAGAGCCGAGTTCTTGTGAAGCGCTGTGAATGAAAGCTGAAATCAATTTAGCCGTGGGAAGGAAACTTCAAATATGAATACAGGTATCAAATGGCACATGGTGTTGTATGCGACGTATACGTTATATTCACATTCATTGCACAACATTTCTATTATCATTTATCAAACTTGTTTTAAATAGTAACTTTTCATAAGCTTAGAAGTATTTTCGATAAATACGTTATTCAAATATTATTTATACATATATTATTACAATATAAATATTTTTGAATATTATATTATTATAAAATATTAAATTTTAAATATTATTTATATATATATTATTACAAAACAAATATTTTTGAATAGCGAAAAGTCAGTCAGAAAACTGATTTACTTTATGGAATATTCGAATATATAGTTATATGTATTTTAGTTTATTTAAATCACATACAAAATTGAATATATGGCAAATTGTGTTGTATGCGACGTATACGTTATATTCACAATCATTGCACATCATTTCCATTATCATTTATCAAACTTGTTTTAAATAGTAACTTTTCATAAGTTTAGAAGCATTTTCGATAAGTACGTTATTCAAATATTATTTATATATATATTATTACAATAAAAATATTTTTGAATAGCGAAATGTCAGTCAGAAAGCTGATTTACTTTATGAATATTCGAATATATAGTTATATGTATTTTAGTTTATTTAAATCACAGTCAAAATTTAATATAGGGAATTTCATTTTGCACTCTTGTAAATAAATATTAACATTAACATAAAAGCAATATTTTGACAATACTAATAAAAATGCTCGCCTTACTAACAAAATCCATAAACCATTAAAACCAGGAGAACATAAGGAGCATGCAACGTCAGCGCAGCAAAAGCAACAATCACCTACAGCCCAAGAACAGCAACAACAGCAACAGCAGCAACAACAACAGCAGCAGCAGGCACAACAGCAACAGGCACAACAGCAACAGCAACAACAACAATTAAATAAATACGATGCCTTGGATAGTTCTAGTACCAATAACAAATTAAATCATAAAAACAGTTACAATAAGTCCAAGGATAAGGACACAAGCAAAGATTTGTCGCCCACAACAATTGATGAATCATGCCTGACCAAAAACCCACAACAACAGCTGCAACAACAGAGCATCGAGTCACACAGCTCTCGCAATGGAGCAACAACATCTTTATCCCAGCGACGGCGCCAACAACAATTCCAGCGACAAAAGGAGGCAAAACTTTATGACCACAGCGATGAACCAACAACAACAGCAGCAACAGCAACACCAGCAACACTAACACCAATGCCAACAACAATGGGTGGCGGAGAGCTGGTTAACTGCATAGCCTACGATGATAATACGCTGGTGATTGAGCGCAAACCATCGCCAACATCGCCAGCAACATCTCGACGCTACTTGAAGGCTGAGACACAGACGCGAGGTAGTCGCAAATATAATCGAAAGGCGAGCACACCGAAGAGTGATCTCGAGGTTATTGTCGTGCGGCCGGAGCATCATCATCAGCATCGATCGCCGACAATAACGATACCTGTGCCCATTGCTACAACCACGACAGCAACAACAACACCAGCAGTAACAGTAACAGCAACAGGAACAACGACAACGGGTCAATCGGTGCTACAACAAAGGTATATGCAGCTCCAGCAGGAGCACGAAAAGAAATTCATTTACAATGCAATGCAAGAGTTTGATTATTTGGAACATACGAATTCTAGGAATTCATCTAGGGCATAGTAAGTTAGCCAACGCAAATTCCCACCACAAATACTATTAACAATATCTAACTATCGTAAACCTAACTATTGTAACCTTTTGTGTGTTGTAAAATTCGCTGTTCGTCTCACTGTGTAAGTCAATGTGTGTGTGTGTGTGTGTGTGTGTGTATGAGTATGATAAAGCATGTTGTTGGTGTTTAATATAGTAAAAAATGGTTGCTACAGACTTAGAGCATGTTTTCCGTAGCTTACAAAAAGTATTGTTGCAACTTTGCCATAAAAAAAATGTTAGAAGTATTTTCAAACTCCTTTACATGAAAGAAAATACAATACTCAATTAATTGGTTTTTAAAAATAGCATGTGATTTATAAATTTACTATGCAACGGGCAAAAAAGGTAAACAGATTTAGCTTATTGACAGCCAAATAAATTATGTTTAAAGCCTTTATGAACTGATCTCCAAAAGAGCTTAACTATAAAAGCAAGCGTTCGTGACACGAGCCAAAGTTATGGCAACACTGATCAATACACGATCGATAAGTGTGGCGGTGTGGCGATGCGACTATCGAGTAGATATAAGTTTAGCGATAATTGTATGGTCACGCGAATAAGAATAAGCGACGCGCACAACTATAAAGAAGAAGAGAATAAGAAAACTTTAAAATGTATTAAAGAACCAACTTGAAAAATGTTTAAAAAAGGTAAAATATTATTTGTAACCAAAGCGTTGTTGTAAAAAATGATAAATGCATCCAATGAGTATGTAGTCTGAATATATTATTTAGATCAGCAAAAGCAATAAGCATCAAATTACTAATTGATATTTTTGTTAACAGTTGTCCGCTTGAAGAAATTGCCAGCAGCGAGGATTCGCCAGCAGGTAGCTCAACAAGGATACGTGGAGCAAACACAGAACTTGCTCTCAGCACGGTCACCAGTCAAATTGTGAACAACAGCACCTACAAGCTTGACTTCAAGCAGCGCCGGCACAAAAACAACAACAACGGCAGCGAAGCAACAAGCGCAGGGAACGGTGGCAGCAAACGTCACCGTCGCAAGTCCAGTTGCACCTCGTGTGGTGGCAACAACGGCAGCGGTGTAGCTTCAGCCAGTGTTAGCCAACGTCTGACGCCCGAGGAGGTGTTGACGGCGTGGCAGCAACAGCCACAGAATAGCGTGACCAGCGCTGGCAGCACAAATAGTAGTTACAGCAGCGGCGCCAGGGACGAGGACAGCAGCTATAGCGCTATTGGTGGCGACAGCAGCAGCAGCAATAGTTGCAACTGTGACATCACTGGCGACAACAGCACCTTGCACGGTTTTGGTGTTGGTGATGTAAGCAGCTTTATTGGCGACGACGATTGTGCGGCTGGTGAGGACGACGATCCCGATAATCCGGAGGATCTAAGCTCTCAGACTCTACGGACAGCGGCAATTGTTGCAGCTGTTGCAGCGGCAGCCAAAGAGCAGGCAGCAGCCGCAGCATCGGCTGGTGGTGCTGGCAACACCGACTGTGAGAGCATCAGCGAGAGACGGCAGGATGCGGATGATGATGAGATTCGAATTATTGCACATGCAACACTTAGTGGTAACGATTCGCTCGAGGATGTTGGCGATGTGGATGACAATGCGGATGTCATTGTAAGAAGGAATACGCGCAATAAACGTCTTTCCATACGGAGGACATGTCGAATCACTGAGGAGGACGACGACGACGACGTTAAGTACGACGACGACGAAGTAGACGAAGACGAGCCCGAGGGCACAACCATTGATATTGATGAGCAGGAGCAGCTCGCTCAGCATCACGACTATAGCGATCAGGACGACGACGACGACGAAGGTGAAGACGACGACGACGAGGACGACGACACCGACGGGGAGGCAGACGAGTATTACGAAGAGGAGGAAGACGATACACAAGCATTCTCACCCTTCTACTCCAGCTCCGCGGAGCTGATTGATAACTTTGGCGGCGGTGCCGGCAAATACTTTAACATTATGGACTTTGAGAAAGGAGCCGCTGGTGGCGGCACCTTCACGCCCAATGGCAACGGTGGCGCCGGCCTCGGCGGCGATCCATCCCTCAATCCGCAATCGGATATGGGAGGTGGCAGCAACATTATGGGTAAGACTTACAACTAACTGTCTATGATGATGATGTAATTATCCTACCCTCTCCATACACAGGCATCGATTCCATGGGCATTGCAAACATTCCGGAAACCATGAACGGCACCACACTTGGACCAAGCGGCGCCGGTGGGCAAAAAGCGGCCGCTGCTGCCGGCCAAAAGCGACCACAGCGACGAGGCAAACCGCAGCCGGATCGACCACAGCGCGCCCTCTTTTGCCTGGGCCTTAAAAATCCCATACGTGCGCTCTGCATTCGCATCGTCGAATGGAAGTATCCTTTTTCCCTAAATTCTCGAATTTTTTGAAGGAAGTTTCAGCAATAATAGTAGTTCAAGTTAATTTTTTGTAGATCTGTGTTATGAATCAATCTTGCTTTGGTTATCCTTAACCCTTCTACTTAACTTCCACTTAGACCATTTGAGTTCCTTATTTTGTTAACCATATTTGCCAATTGTATTGCCTTGGCCGTCTACACGCCTTATCCGGGCAGCGATTCGAATGTGACGAATCAAACCTTGGTAAGTTTGACGAGTCCTTATTGAAGAGACTCTTACACTATATATATATTTATATAAATATTTCTAATATTGTGGTTTATTAATCGAATTTGTATTTCTTTCATCTATCTTCTATGCATCCCATCTCATAATTCATTTGTCATATGCTCGCATCGTTCGTTCATTCAACCAAAAACAAAAACATGAACACGAAAACTAGGAAAAAGTTGAATATGTATTCCTAGTTATATTCACAGCGGAATGTGTTATGAAGATATTAGCATATGGTTTTGTGTTACATAATGGTGCATATCTAAGAAATGGATGGAATTTATTAGATTTTACAATTGTAGTTATAGGGTAAGCATATTAAATATGCCAGTTAAAAGCGTTAAGCGCCCAGGCCCATTCCGGCCTCGTTTTAACCATTTTCTATGTTACCTTATATCCAATTCAATCAAAAACTGAGACACGTATGGAAATTGTCTGTCCCAATTTCAAATTTTACAGAGCAATAAGCACAGTACTGTCCCATATTATGAAGGATGCCTTCGATGTGAAAGCGCTGCGTGCTTTTCGTGTGCTGCGTCCCTTGCGACTTGTATCGGGTGTACCAAGTAAGAGCTTTCTGCACCACAAATGCAACAAAAAAATAAATTTTAAATATTAAATTCTGTGTGTCCTTGTAGAGCAAAGCAATCAATAAAAACAACTACGGTCCATTATCGTAGTTCAAATACTGCACAGTTTGAAAGTGATAACAGAATAAAAAAAATATATTCAATATAGTTTATTTAGTTCAAAACTGCATTATGAAATTAATTAAATATATTTTTTTACTTCAACAAAATTGAAATATAAAATTATATATATATCACTACTTTATTGTCCGCTTATAAGTAAGAAATAACATTTTTAAAAAAGTGAAAGTGATAAAAGAATAAAAAAATATATTCAATATAGTTTATATAGTTCAAAACTGCATTATGAAATTTATTAAATATATTTATTACTTCAATAAAATTTAAATATAAAATGATATATATATCACTACTATATTGTCCGCTTATAAGTAAAAAATAACATTAAAAAAAAATAATAATATTTTTAAAAAAGTGAAAGTGATAAAAGAATAAAAAAATATATTCAATATAGTTTATATAGTTCAAAACTGCATTATGAAATTAATTAAATATTTTTTTTACTTCAATAAAATTCAAATATAAATTTATATATATATATCACTACTTTATTGTCCGCTTATAAGTAAGAAACAACATTTTTAAAAAAGTGAAAGTGTTAAAAGAATAAAAAAAATATATTCAATATAGTTTATATAGTTCAAAACTGCATTATGAAAATTCAAATATAAATTTATATATATATATCACTACTTTATTGTCCGCTTATAAGTAAAAAATAACATTTTTAAAAATGAAATTCAACAAAATTATAAATATTTTCATACTTAAGTATTATGTTTTTGTATCAAACGATACAGATCCTTCAGATTAAAGTATTAGAGAAATATGTTAACTGTTCTTCTGTGCAGTGTGACCAGCTTTTGTTGTGTACCCGTAGTTAAAACCGCACTTGATGTATTTGTAAACCCCCTCACCCAACACTTTAAACTTTATTTCTATTGGCTATCCAAACGCTTTTCGCAGGTCTACAGGTTGTGCTTAATTCAATTTTAAAGGCCATGGTGCCACTGTTTCACATTGCACTTCTGGTCATATTCGTAATCATAATCTATGCCATCATTGGCCTAGAGTTGTTCTCTGGTAAATTGCATAAGACGTGTCGAGATGAGGTAACAGGTAAGCGCAACAACAACAACAACAAACAAACAAACCAACAACAGTACAATATTTATACGTTGTACGAATATCATTCAATGTCTTGAATGCTACCAGATATGTCGCATTAAAATTCAACGTCCTGTAGCTCTATTAATAGTAGATTAGTGCACGGTGTTTTTTGAGGGGCAGCAACACACAACACATCCCAACAACATTCCGATAAGTCTCTACCCAAATTCACACACACAGCCAAGATTAAAAACAAAAAAACCCACTCAAACAAAAGAAATTAACCAACACTACAAAATTACAATTATGTTCTGTCCCATTTTCACCGAGCATCTGAACTAATCTGCTAGTTAATAGAGCTAGTTGAAGTTTTAAGTAAATCGGACAAAATGAGCGGCATATTCCGCAAAAAAAAACAAAAACAAAAAGCACCCCATGGACACAAAACACAGAATCAGAATCATGATCATCGCACCAATTATCATACCATCTTCATCTCATAGTACATCTTCATCACTAATGCATGAAACCTAACAAACAAAACCAAAAATCGAAAAACAAAACAAAAAAAAACAATCCAAAACCAATAACTCGGAATCTAGGTGAATACGAGGATGATATTAGACCTTGCGGTGTGGGTTACTCTTGCCCCGATGGCATGAAGTGCTACGGCAATTGGCGCGGACCCAATTATGGCATTACGAACTTTGATAACTTCGGACTGGCCATGTTAACGGTCTTTCAGTGCGTCACACTCGAGGGCTGGACGGATGTCTTGTATTATGTGAGTTATAATCAGAATGAACAGTTATCTTTGGAGTATCATCAGACAGAGACCTTTGTAATCCTTGAAGTATCATTTGTAATTATAATATTTCACTATCCAACAGATACAAGATTCCATGGGCAGCGACTGGCAATGGATGTACTTTATTTCCATGGTCATTCTGGGCGCTTTCTTCGTGATGAATCTGATTCTCGGTGTGTTGTCCGGTGAGTTTTCCAAAGAGCGTAACAAGGCCAAGAATCGCGGAGACTTTCAGAAGTTGCGCGAGAAGCAACAAATCGAGGAGGATTTGCGTGGCTATCTCGACTGGATAACACAGGCCGAAGATATTGAGCCGGATGCGACAGGCGGCTTGATGCCCGATGGCAAGGGCAAGCAACAGAATGAAATGGATTCCACCGAAAATATGGGCGAAGAGATGCCCGAAACGCAGCTCACCGAATCGCGTTGGCGCAAAATGAAGAAGGATTTCGATCGTGTCAATCGCCGAATGCGTCGCGCCTGTCGCAAGGCTGTAAAATCACAAGCCTTTTATTGGCTCATCATTGTGCTGGTGTTTTTAAACACGGGCGTACTAGCCACTGAGCACTATCAACAGGTGTATTGGTTGGATGACTTTCAGGGTGAGTGCATTTAAATCTTACTAAGGGATGTCTTTTCTTATATACATATATTATTTGCTTGATCTTTTTGCTTTGCAGAATATACAAACATGGTCTTCATTGGTCTCTTCGCCTGCGAAATGTTGCTGAAAATGTATAGCTTAGGCTTCCAAGGCTACTTTGTGTCGCTATTCAATCGCTTCGACTGTTTTGTTGTGATTGGCAGCATCTCTGAGACGCTGCTCACCAAAACGGGAGTAATGCCACCACTAGGCGTCTCTGTGTTGCGTTGTGTGCGACTGTTGCGTGTCTTCAAGGTCACCAAGTAAGGTTTTGAAACTAACTTGAAATTAACTTGGTAATTAATGTGTCTTAATGTTGCAGATACTGGCGATCTTTATCGAATCTAGTTGCTTCCCTATTGAATTCAATACAATCAATTGCTTCGCTATTGTTACTGCTCTTCCTATTTATTGTGATATTTGCATTGCTGGGCATGCAGGTTTTTGGTGGTAAATTTAATTACAATGCTGACGAGAAGTATCGCATGAATTTCGATTGCTTCTGGCAGAGTTTGCTAACAGTGTTCCAGGTATTCCAAGCCATAAGCAATAACAATTATTTTGAATAATTTTGGACATTTTTGTTTATAGATCATGACTGGTGAGGATTGGAATGCTGTCATGTATATTGGCATTATGGCTTATGGCGGCGTCTCCTCTTACGGTGCCTTGGCTTGTATATACTTTATAATATTGTTTATATGCGGCAACTATATACTGCTAAATGTGTTCTTGGCCATTGCTGTCGACAATTTGGCCGATGCTGACTCGCTGTCAGAAGTGGAAAAGGAAGAAGAACCTGTAAGTTAATTCTTACAAAAAAAATCAAACATAATAATGAATGAATTCAAAACTCTTGTAGCAAGACGATGGCGCTATGAAAAGATCTCACAGTCCAACGCCCACAATAGATGGCTTAGATGATGATCGTCTGAGCATTGATATTGATTTGGAACAGCAAGAAATGGACGATGATAAGTTCTGTACCATTTACGATTAGTCTTATCATGTTCTAAAACTTCGTTATATATTTGTAGGGATCATGAAACCTTATCTGATGAGGAGGTGCGCGAAATGTGCGAAGATGAAGAAGAGGAGGGTATGTTCCATAATCAGTTCGCAAACGAACATAATTTAGCTTTAAGTTATGTATCTGAAAACTACTTAGTAACTAAGCTAATTAAGTTAAGCACACGTACTACATACACATACAACATATTATGCTTAGACACAATAGTAAACCACAGTCGAAAATATGATTGAACTGATATTCATGCTACTGACGCTTTCATTTGCTGCCTTGGAAAAAAAAAAAACCACACACTACTCTGTCTCTCAATTTTGTATTAATCGAAAGACACCCAATCTGAAGTATCAGCACGTGTTACTGCACGACCCCGGCGTTTATCCGAAGTCAGCATGAAGAAGACTAAAAAGCCCATACCACGAGGCAGTGCATTTTTCATTTTCAGTTATACAAACAGGTAATTCAACAACAACAACAACATTACATTCAACAACAACAAAACACTACACTATTCACACTTGTATTATTCATGTGTCCCATTGGCATTCTCTTTAAACATTTTGTTGAACGTTTTTTATGCACTATGATTATTTACGATTATTATTTTGCATGCTTGCATTTTAAAAATAATCTCAAAACTACAATTCACTTGATAATTTTTATCGAGCTGTAGCTTATGCATATCTGACTGTACATAACGTTTATTTAAGCCAAAATTTCGATTTTCAGCCAATGAAGCGCATTTTGACAAGCATCTAATACTGAAAATCTTTTACAATTACAAAATAATCATGGTTTTTTATTCGCATTTAGTAAGCAGCTAGTGAATTATAAATTGCCAGACCTACACACATTTTCATTCCTCTAGGCGACATAGCTTTTTAAGATTTTACCCCACTTCGAACTCAAACATAATTTGCCCATTGATTTTTTAATAATAAATTTTTTTTGTAGAATTTAAGAATTGTTTTTTTTTTTAGCTTTCGCTAAGTTTTTTTTTTATTATTATAAGCTATATACAATTATATATATACGTACATAGTATACGATTTTTTTTGGTTAAGTTAAGCGGCTCTGTTTTTTTCTATATGTATCAATATATGTTTATTATTTTTTCCACATTGGCAAATGATATATGAAAACAAAATTTATTGCGTATAGTGGATGAAGAAGGCATGATAACAGCACGCCCACGCCGTATGTCTGAGGTTAATACGGCTACGAAAATTCAACCCATACCACCGGGCACATCATTCTTTCTTTTCTCCCAAACAAACAGGTTTTTATGTTTTAGTTAACCATACAAATTAAATATACATATAGCAAACGAAACGATTTTTTCCTATACTGTTACTTAACTTTTTTTTTTGTCTGTAAGCGTGTGTTTTTTGTGTGTGTGTCTGTATTCGCGTTCTAATACTTGATGTAATGATTGTATTTTTTGTTTGTTTAACAATATTCGTGTGTATTTTATGTACTTGTGTCTAGATGGTTGGAATTACATTTGATTTATTTGCATATAGTGAAATCTTTTTTGTATCACGATTCCCATTTTGTTGTTAGAGTTCCTCAAGCTGGATAAAACAAACTCTTCCTTAGCAAACGCTTTATTTATTAACCACTTTATAACGATTAAATAATTTGTTGTATTCCAATTTAAACTGCATGTTTTTTTGTTTTGTTTGCTGTAGTATCTTATATAGTTAATGTAATCTATGAACATATATTTAAAACTTTGAATTTCTTCGCAGATTTCGTGTCTTTTGTCACTGGCTCTGCAATCACAGCAATTTTGGCAACATTATCCTTTGTTGCATTATGTTCTCATCCGCCATGTTGGCAGCAGAGAATCCACTGAGGGCTAACGATGATTTGAATAAAGTAAGTAGCTCCAGATCCGATCCGAGAACCGAACCAAAAACAGACGCGCGACTCGTAAGTTGTTATTGTGTCTGTTTCAGAAAAGTGTTCGTAGATTTGTTTTGTGATTGATTTTTTGTGTATTATTATTTCTTGTTTAAATGCAATATCAATTTTCATGTTGTCATCCGTTCAATTTTGCAGGTTCTCAATAAATTTGATTATTTTTTCACGGCAGTTTTCACAATAGAACTGATTCTGAAATTGATTTCATACGGCTTCGTATTACACGACGGAGCCTTTTGTAGATCCGCATTTAATCTATTAGATTTACTTGTGGTCTGTGTCTCATTGATATCTCTAGTATCCAGGTAAAAACCCTAACAAAAACTACTCTAACCAAGTAGTTTTGACAAAAACTTACTTCTGGACAATAATATTATAACGTCGATTTCAACTGCAGTTCGAATGCGATTTCAGTCGTGAAAATTCTACGTGTTCTCCGAGTTTTAAGGCCACTGCGTGCCATTAATCGAGCCAAGGGTCTGAAGGTAAGCCACATTTTAATGCTTTCCCAGTTCTCGTTTCAATTTGCGATTTGATTCACCAGCTTCTATTAAAATCGTTTAATTTATTTTATTTTTAATTTTAAGTTAACGTTTTGTTCTTATAATTTAAACAAAAAACTACACTACAACAGTAATTTTTTTATTTTTACTTAGTTTTTTATTTTGTTTTTTGCGAGCAAATAACCTATACTTGCTTTTTGCAATAACCCCCAAACACGAAGTGCAGATAATATTTAAAATGTGTAGTTTTCAAACGATTGAAAACCAACTCAAATTAAAAAAAAAACCTTGAAATGCTGGGTGTAGGGTGCACCACCACAAAAAGCTCTTGTTGCAAGATGTGGTATAAACAAATACACACATTGAATCAACTGTTTGATTTTGAGTTACTCTTCTTAACACCTAACGAAAATGGGCGTGGAATAAGTGCTATGGGCGTGGCTTAGGCATAGTAAAAACTATGTGCCAAACATGTTAATACTAAAAACCGAAACCGCAATTAAAACAACCAAATACTTTGTAATCTAGAGCTATTTATATATACATACAAACATACATACAAACATATAGAGCATATTTTATTTATCGTATTATAACTATTATATATCGTCGTATCACATACAGCATGTTGTTCAGTGTGTCATAGTCGCTGTTAAGACTATCGGAAATATTGTGCTCGTCACATGCCTACTGCAATTCATGTTTGCCGTTATAGGAGTCCAATTGTTTAAGGTATGATTTTGTTCTTAAGTGCTTCTTTCTTTCTTCCTTTTTTTTTTGCTAAGTAATTGTATAAAAATGAGCGATATTTAAGAATAATATACTTTTTGACAGCGTTAATTATCAAAAAGTATTCCATAGGCATAAAGTTTATTTTAGTTTGTGTAATTTTAGAATACCATTTCTAAGAAATAAGTATTTCTTCCACAATTCCTATAGCTAGTCAATTGTACTTACGATATTTGTAAATTATTTAGGTACTCGTACTTATTAATTGCACACACATGCAACTTTATTAATAATATTAACATTTTGTTGTTGTTCCAAATTGTTCAATGTTTGAATCCAACAATAACTTTATTTATAAAATTATTAAAAAATTATGTATGTTGTTTTTCACATTGATCTTTTTTTGGTTTCCTTCAAAAAGCTAACACAGTTATAAATTGTACAAAAAATATTATGTAAATAATATCCAATATGCTGCATAGTATTGCTTATTAATGCTCAGCATAACATTTTCAGTGAAGAGCATCATTCTAGAGAAGTATACCTGAGAGAACTGACGTTCCTACTAGGGGCATTGTAATAATCTTACTATTAGTCTGGCTGTACACATATCAATATTGTTTTTTTTTAGCACTTGGTAGGACTCTAAACCCCTTTTCCTTTTCCCATACTAACCTAACATTACTCACACATACTAAACCGTATAAATTTGTCAATTCTTATATTCCACACCCATTTTCTGCGTTGTATGCGTCATTCCCAGAGCAATGAAAAGTATGAACTAAGTGCCACAATGAATTCACACAAAATCGCTTAAAACACACACACATTTTTATAATAATGTTGGAGCACACGCATATTCAACTGTTTATGTCCAAATATTAATAAATGGTCTCATGCAGCGAACCGACCTTGCACCCTAGCATCAAGGCAACCCAACAGAACCGAAAAGTATTAAAATACACAAATAAAAATCGAGAAAACAAAAACATCCAGTTAACGTTATGTTAGTCGATGTATGTGTTGTAGTAACAAACCTGGTCATAAAACAAACATACTAATTCATACATTAACTTTTTATTACATTTTTTTTTAATATTTTTATTTTTTTTAAAAATAATTTTCTTGTTTTTTAATATCAAATTGATTTCACATTCATACTCGTTTAGCATTTATTTTTAGCATAAATCAAAATCAACAACTATCAGAACTAAAATCCCTTACAAATGAATTTTCCTCTTTTTTCTCTCTTTTTTGTCGTTTCGGTTTTCGAATCTTTTTGCCAAAAAACACAACCAATTGCATTGTGTACCATTTGTTTTGGCAAAAATAAAAAATTTTTGATTTCAATGAAACTATTCCAAAAATGTGGCCACAATAACAACAACAACAAATTTCACTGATGCTGCATAAACACTCACACAACCACACACTTCCAATATAAAAAAAAAAAAAAAAACCAAAACAAATACAAATCATACACGCCTGTCAATTCTTTTGCTATTCCACACATTCGGCTCTAACAAACAAATATATTGGGCCACACTGAAAAAAAAAAAATAATAATTATAATAAACTACAGTACGTGGTCAAGTGCGTTGTAGTTGCAATTAAAACCATTGGTAATATCATGTTGGTTACATATTTATTGCAATTCATGTTTGCCGTTATTGGAGTGCAACTCTTTAAGGTAATTTCTTTTCAACTTTATACAAAAAAAAATAAAATAAAAAAAAACAAATATAAATTGGTAAAGGGTAATTAGAATCGGCTTTGTGTGTGCGCTTTTATTAAAAAAAAATTTCAATGCTGCTTACTATGTGTGCTTTAATTCTTTTTTGACGTAGTACTTTGAACAACTTTTAATGTGATTTGAAATGAACTAAGCTCGAAATAGTATTTTAAATTTGGATATTTTTGGGGCATATGTTTTATAAGGCTTCAACTGTGAACGGATCTCTGATGATGTGTGATATCTTTTGATTTTTCTCAGCTCTACAGAAAGAATTTTGAATCTTGAAATGATATATTGGTAAACTTTATGAAATTATTCTTCAATCTCATCAAATATAAATACAAATTCATAAAAATCGTTGCCAATTTTTTACATTTCCCAATTAGCTTACAAGAGCTTGCAACGCCTCGCCTAGCTGTTATTTAGCTTTCCAACCTAACCCCAAAAAAAAAACTTTCAACGTTCAACTTATACCAATGAGTTCTGTTCCCTAATAAGCTACATACTTCTTAGCTGATTAGTTACAAACAGAAAAGCTGCTCGCTAACAATTTGTATTATATACTATGTATTTATCAGTATTAACACTTTGAAACCCAATCCTCAAATGTTTTTAACAATTTGTGTATCGTATTGTTTGGTGCCGTCTGTAAATATATAATGTGTTGTGTCCGTTTCCACAAAAAAACAAAAACAAAAATATAACTTATATGTCTGTAAATTTTGCTTGCATATATGAGACACCCTGTATATCGTTGTATATATAGACTAGCTTAGTCTATTGTATCGCTGCATAATACATTTAATTAGGCATTAGTGGATAGTATAATCAAGAAGTTTTAGTAAAGTGCCTTTAACTCTTGGCCAACCAAACGTTAAGAGCACTTTTCATAAGTTTACCTACAATAAAAAAGTGTCATCAACAAATTTAGTAATATACATACATTCTTTCTGGCTGTGTGAAAAATCAACAATCCAAACATTTAGGGTAAATTTTTCTCATGTTCCGATGGTTCCAAAATGGTGGAAGATGAGTGCATGTAAGTATTTGGAAGACATATTATTTATATCAGCATGGTGAATTTATAAACTATTTGTATTTGTAGTGGCACCTATCTGGTCTATGAGGGTGGCGACATGAACAAGCCACGGCTGAAGGAGCGCGAGTGGAGCAATAACGGTTTCCATTTCGATGATGTGGCCAAAGGCATGCTTACACTTTTTACCGTTTCTACCTTTGAGGGCTGGCCAGCGTAAGTTATGCAACTAAATCAAACTTTAAAACGATTATTAATTTTATTGTGTTTGTTTCCTCTATGCATAGCCTGCTTTATGTCTCTATTGATTCGAATAAGGAAAATGGGGGTCCAATACACAACTTCCGTCCTATAGTTGCTGCCTACTATATAATCTATATTATCATAATTGCCTTCTTTATGGTCAACATCTTCGTCGGTTTCGTTATTGTCACTTTCCAAAATGAGGGTGAACAGGAGTACAAGAATTGTGATCTGGATAAAAATCAGCGTAACTGCATAGAGTTTGCATTGAAAGCGAAACCGGTGCGACGTTATATACCCAAACACGGCATACAGTATAAAGTCTGGTGGTTTGTGACATCATCATCGTTTGAGTACACAATATTTATATTAATTATGATAAACACGGTCACACTTGCCATGAAATTCTATCAGCAACCTTTATGGTATACCGAATTGCTCGATGCACTCAATATGATATTTACGGCTGTGTTTGCACTGGAATTTGTCTTCAAGCTAGCTGCTTTTCGATTTAAGGTGAGCTTTGAACGAATATTAAATATTGTGACATAACTTTCATTTAAATATGTTTTCTTTTTATAGAACTATTTCGGTGATGCTTGGAACGTTTTCGATTTCATCATTGTGCTGGGCAGCTTTATAGATATTGTTTATTCCGAAATTAAGGTTTGTATAGTCATTATTATTAGTTATACAATATTTTTAAGCTATTCTCTCATTTGTTTTCGCAGAGCAAAGACACTTCTCAGGCCGCGTGTGATATTGTCGAAGGCTGTAAGGCCAAGACTAAGGCGGTAAGTTTTTCCTTTTCACACCCATTTAAAAGTTAACTTTTCCTTAATCATTTTTATTACTTTCAGGCCGGTTCGAATTTAATTTCCATTAATTTCTTTCGACTGTTTCGTGTTATGCGTCTCGTCAAGCTGCTCAGCAAGGGTGAGGGCATCCGCACGCTTCTCTGGACTTTTATCAAATCGTTTCAAGCCCTTCCCTATGTGGCCCTGCTCATAGTGCTGCTCTTCTTCATATACGCTGTTGTTGGCATGCAGGTGCGTATCATAAAAATGCGTACATCCATCAGATTATTTACTTATTGAACGTCCATGCACTTTTAGGTCTTTGGCAAAATTGCACTGGATAGCAGCACATCCATAACGAGAAACAACAATTTTCAAACGTTTCAGCAGGCGGTTCTGGTGCTGTTTCGCTCAGCCACCGGTGAGGCATGGCAGGATATTATGATGTCTTGTTCAGCGCAAATTGACGTGCGTTGCGATATGAACTCAGATACGCCCGGTGAACAGTGCGGCTCCTCCATAGCGTATCCCTACTTCATATCCTTCTATGTGCTATGCTCCTTTTTGGTAAGCAGAACACATTTTCTGACTACTTTATACATTTCGAAATATATTCATTTTAATTTGCAGATTATTAACTTGTTTGTGGCCGTCATTATGGATAATTTTGATTATTTAACACGCGATTGGTCAATTTTGGGACCGCATCATTTGGACGAGTTTATTCGCCTTTGGAGCGAATATGATCCGGACGCCAAGGGACGCATTAAGCATCTGGATGTGGTCACCTTGCTTAGGAAGATATCGCCGCCCTTGGGCTTTGGCAAACTCTGTCCCCATCGCATGGCCTGCAAACGACTCGTCTCTATGAATATGCCTCTCAATTCCGACGGCACGGTCCTTTTCAATGCCACGCTTTTTGCAGTTGTGCGCACCTCGCTGAGCATCAAAACGGATGGTAATATTGATGACAGCAATGCCGAGTTGCGTGCCACCATTAAACAGATCTGGAAACGGACCAATCCCAAACTGCTGGATCAGGTGGTGCCGCCACCAGGCAATGATGATGAGGTCACTGTGGGTAAATTCTATGCGACGTATCTCATTCAGGACTATTTCCGACGCTTTAAAAAGCGCAAGGAGCAGGAAGGCAAGGAGGGGCATCCCGACAGCAATACGGTCACACTGCAAGCAGGTCTGCGTACGCTGCACGAGGTGTCGCCAGCTCTCAAACGCGCCATCTCTGGCAATCTGGATGAGCTTGCCGAGGAACCAGAACCCATGCATCGGGTAAGTCAAACAGACCAATGGAATTAGGAAAATGAAGAATGTAATCGGCTATTTAAAAGAATTATTCTTGTTATCTTTCAGCAGTTTAATTTGATTATATATTATATTATATGATATTATATATATGAAAGAATCGATCGAGTTAACTAATTTATTCTCTACCATTTTGCAGCGCCATCATACACTGTTCGGTAGCGTCTGGTCGTCGATACGTCGACATGGTAACGGCACCTTCCGTCGCAGCGCCAAGGCTTCGCAGAGCAATGGGGCACTGACCATTGGCGGCTCATCGCTAGCCGCTGCGGGCGTGGGCGGCAGCAGCTTGGTGCTAGGCAGCGCCGACTCTGCGGGCGGCGATTACTTGTACGACAGTCTGAATCGTAGTGTGGCCGATGGCGTCAATCACATCACACGCAACATAATGCAGGCAAGAATGGCGGCGAGTGGTAAGCTGCATGACGAACTACATGCGAGCAGTGGCGGAGAGCTGCGAACCTTTGGCGAGAGCATCTCGATGCGGCCGTTGGCCAAGAATGGTGGAGGTGGTGGTGGCGTTGCATCCACTGTGGCCGGCACTTTGCCGCCGGAGGCCAATGCGATTTCTTATGAGTGAGTATTGTGGGGAGGCGTTGAGACGACGATGTGCGGGCGAAATGGTTGGGAAAGGCGGTCTGATGCCGCGTTGGAGTTGGTCCTTTTTGTTTAATTGTTTTAGACGCACATAAAATATGTCAATTCTTGAGTTTTTCCATTCCACATATACTACTTCTTGTTATTATGGCTTGCTGTTTAGTGAGTTACTTTTATGTGTCATCATTTTGGCCACGTTATTATGCCATTTTGTTGTTCACTTAGTGCGCCTTTAACGTTTGTAATGGACAAAAGGAGCCCGGGCCACCGTTTCTTGTTCTTGGCCAACAATTTAGTTGCAAAACTTAGAAACCTAGTTGAAACAATCACCAGCAAAAATAAAAAATACAAAAAATACTTGATTTAAAATAAGACAATAATAATAATATACAATATATATGCGTGTTAGCGTGTTCTTAAACTCGTTACAAAACAACATGCACTGAGAACCGAACCAACAACAAATTTACTCAATCCCCGAACATTAATTTCAGCAACCGCAATCGTGGTATTTTATTGCATCCATATAACAATGGTAAGCGCAAAAATGCTGCAATTGCAATCAACTACAGCAACAAACAGCAAACAAGCAATTGCACAAAAAAAAACCAAACAATAAGTTCTTTTTTACGTTTATTATACATAATGATAATTTTTCTTCGAGTTAACCCGCAAAAAAATAATAATAATACAAAACCATTTGTTTGTTTGTTTGTTGTGGCGTTTTATGTTTGAGTTTTCTCTGGCTCCCAAAACAACACTCCACCAATAATTTCTAATTTCTTCAAATAACACTTCAATTCTCTAATTGTTTATTTTTTTTGCGCATCCTAATTAATTATTTATCCAAATTTCTATTATATATTTTTTGTCTATAACATTTGTAGCGCAGCAATATAATTATTATTATTGTACATTGTTTCGTAATCGCCACTAAAATTCTGAGTTGTGAGTTCTGAATTTTGCCTGCGGCATGCCCCAAAATAATTATAAAAGCAATAAAAAAACAATATTAAATAAATGGTTAATGCGCGCAATTAAAACCACAAAGCATATGAAAATCGTTTTGTTTTCAATGTCATTTTTGGCTGTTTGTGTAATGCGCGGCGCTCCACAGAAAATACACAAATCAGAATCAAAAATTGATTTCGACTCGTAGTACACATAACATAACATTAGTTCTATGCGCAGTTGATAACATATCGTAATCGTAGCATTTTGTAGTTTAGTTGGGCTACTATAGAAACGCTTTTGCTGCCTCTTAAAAACACTTATATACATATATAAATATACTCAGCTACTGTAGATTATATATAGACGAAGCGAACAGTCACACAAACATTAACATTTCAAAACAGATTTTGAATAAGCATCAACGGATTTATAAAAAATTTATAATAATTTTAATCTGAAAACTTTTACACTTTTAAAACGTAAGTAAAAGAATGAAAAGTTTTTTTTTTTTTGCTTGTGATGGGATTATAAAATATTATAAAATAATTAAGCACATATTAAAAAGTGTGTGAACATGTATTAAGTTAGATTAAGATCTAAAACTCCCTTATATATAAATAAAATTTAATATAGTGGGGCTTCAGTTAAAAATAAGTCTAAAAAGCTCGAAATATTAACTGAAAATACTTGCAGCTTATAACCGTTGCGCTCTAATTAAATGCACATGGCTCCTTTTGTTGATTACAAACTAACAAATTGAGATTGAGTTAAGTTTAATTTGCAATTGCTTAATAACGAACCAATTGACAAATTTTTGATCATATTTTTAAGATTCCAACAAAGAAAACTAAAATTTTAACTGAAATTTCTATGCAAAATTGTGTTGTTAAAGTAATTTGTTTTTGTATAACTCTTTTTTATAAACATCTTTATTATAGCTTAAGTGATTCGAGTTTAAAAACAACCGAGTGCTGAGTTTCGAACACTGATAAACTTGCTGGATGTGTCCCAGAGAGTTCGAACCACATATGTAGCCTCTTTCATACCACCAAATGGGCAGAGAGAGTTTTGTGTTCCATTCTTTTCTTTTTTTACTTTCTCGTAGATTATTATTATTTTGTACTAAATTTAACAATTTTGTTTGTCTTTGATTTTGTGCAACAAAACCATTCCCTAAGTATTGTAAAAAAAAAATATATAAAAAAACGAGTTTTATGTAACTGCTTAGACCTGCGTGGAGTTAAACATAACACCAACAACAACCAACAAGAACAACAACAACAATTGAACAACAACAAGAACAACCGTTTAACACGCATCAAAGAACGAATCGAAACGAAAAAGGTTACAATAATCAAAGTATTTCACACAAAACTTAATCAAAATGATATCGGTGTCTATATAAATACATAAATATATATATCACAGTGTTGTTGTGCCCATACATACATACATAATGTGTACTCATAAGCTGGCCTGGCCGATTTTGAGCGTATACCCATCCAAAGTGTGCCTTGCGTCCATCAAATACTTATAATCTAATACCCATCGTCAACGATAATCGTATATTTAACTATTTTATTTTTTTTTAATATGTCCCATTTTCAAAATAACACAAAAATATTCGTTAACTGTTGTTTCAATGTTGTCTTATCGTCGCTTCTTATGCTTTATGTCCGGGTGCCCTATAGATACATTATGTGGATTCCAGGAAACCCAATACAAAATACACCGTGTGAATACCCAGTTAACACACACACACACACATACATATTGCTTGGATATTGAATGGCTTTAGCTAAGCCGCTTGCTTAGTTCACAAAATGCTGGCCATGCCTTAGTAGTTATAATTCTAGTTATAGAGCCCGCCTAAAGACATATCTGCATTGCCAGATATATATATCATAAATGTAAATGCGTAAATAGATCATAGATCGTTGCTTGCTTTAGCTTATATATTTAACTAACGTTTATTTTGTATGGAACATGCTTATACTAAATCATTTACATTAAACTGTACAATAACATCTAACATGTTAATATTTAGCCTGTATTATTGAATGCTTAACTAACAGTCAATTGTAATTTAAGTTATTCTAACCTATAGTTGGGGCTTGATGATCATTATAGTCAAGGGAAAATGGACGTTAAATTGTACAAAAAAAAATATATTGGGTACATAAATGTTTGGTACATAGTTTTCTTTACTTTAACTGCTTAGAAGTTACAGAAACTTAAAAGACTGAAACAAAGAAAATATTTTTTAAAAATAAAAGCAAAATTGTTTCTTTGTTTTTTTTAATAAGTATAGTCTTTTTACTACAAATTTTTTTTTTTTATAAACTGATTTTAATTTTCCTATATTTTATGATTGTAAAAAGAGTTTACTTTGGTATTCCAAATTATTTTTACTAAGGGTACTTTAATAGGTGTTAAACAAATCTAAAATTGTGTCAAAAATTGATTGAAAGATAGATATAGATAGATAGAAAGTAGATATAGATAAATATTAAAAGGTTAGATGACGAAATTTACGATTTTAATGTGGAAACTTCGATATGGAGTTTTAAACGACACAAGACAAGTAACTTTTCGGAGACAAGGGAGACTAATAAATGTTTAAAAAAAAATACGGGTTAATGATCATGAAGCGCTGTACAAATTTTTAAATAATCCCTTTGGAATAATTCAATTCAATCGCAGCTAATAAAAACAATTTGTATTTCATATATATTATGCGATTATATAGTCTACGCACCCAATGGTGCTATTCCTGGCCACGAACGCATGATCCAATCGACACCAGCTAGTCCCTACGATCAGCGTCGTTTACCAACTTCATCTGAAATGAATGGCCTAGCCGAGTCATTGATTGGAGGGGTAAGTAATCAATAATCAATAATCAAACATTTTCCTGATATATTTACAATTACTAAATACACTTTGCTTTTCAGGTACTCGCCGCTGAGGGACTGGGAAAGTATTGTGATTCCGAGTTTGTGGGCACAGCAGCTCGGGAGATGCGTGAGGCGCTCGATATGACGCCCGAGGAGATGAATTTGGCTGCACATCAGATACTGTCCAATGAGCATTCATTGAATCTTATTGGCAGCAGCAATGGCAGCATCTTTGGTGGTGGTGGCAGCAGTAGCATTGCTGGTGCATTTGGTGGCAGCGCCAGTGGACCGTCATCTTTTTCGCCGCTGCATCAGGGTTCGGGCACTTTACAATCACCACCGATACCAGATAATCGTCTAAGACGAGTTGCTACAATAACGACCACTAATAATGATAAGTCTCAATTTAGCCAAAATAATACTAATAATAATAATCTAAATAGTAGAAATAGTGCTGCAATGCCTACGACTAGCCAAAGAACACTTTCACCCACACAACAACAACAACAACAACAGCAGCAACAAGCATCGCCACAGCGTAACTTGGGCAGTGGTCAGGGTAATCCTGCCTCCTCATAGCATACAAACTGTAGTCCATACACGCAAAATGTCTTCTTGATGGAATTTTAAATGTAACATTTATGAACATTTTTTTGTATAATTTTTAGCAATGAAAAAACAACAACACTAGATATACATAGATTATTCATGTCAAATATGTTCTAAGCGACAATTTGATAAATATTGAGAATATGAGAACAAAATTTGTAAAACTTGTAAAAAGCATTGTATGTACTTACTTATATAATTAATGGTTTGCCTTTTTGATAACGTCTATGATGGTTTATCGTCCTTTATAAACAACCAACAAAAACTAAAAAAAAAATAATGAAAAAAATAAAACACACACATAATTATTATTATAATAACAATCACACAAAATATTGTATATGGAAAGTATATATTTTTAAAAACAAAACTGATTAAAAAAGAACATACAACCTAATTGCTTAGTTATTATAATTATTATTATAATATAATAAAAACTTAAATAATTCGTCATAAAATGTACATCAAAACGCATCTATTGCACTGACATACATACGATGTACGTATTTCGATTTAGACGCATTTTATTTTTTAAGTATTTAATAATTGCGTAAATAAAGCAAAACAAATTATGGAATTGTTCAATATGTAAAAATGTAAACCAAAACATAAAAAACAACAAATTAATATTAATAGCGAATTTTCAATGAATGAACGCCCAATTTAAATAATGAATTGTTATGATTGATTTTATAAAAATAAATGATCAAATTAAAAAACATTACACAAACTGCATTTTGATTTATTAATAAGAAGATGAGCTATGTAAATAACAAATTATTTACTTTTATTTTTCCCAAAGATACTTAAAATAATTTTTATACCCTGAACCCACTGAAAATGGGTAAGTGAAATACCAGGCGAACAGAAGTCAGCAGCAGGCAACTCTTTAAAGTTAGAACAGCTAATCAGGGCGCACGTACAGAGCTCAAGGTCAAACTAAGCCGCTCATTGATGTTACTCTCCACAGCTCAGCTGCTGGTAGTTAACATTTTAAGTTACAGATCAGCCTACTGCTAAATTCTGTTCGCCTGGTATTTTACTCTCCCCCACAGTAGTCAAATTATTCCTCGTTGGCCATTTTCACTTGCAATAGCCATGTGAAATACCAGGCGCACAGAAGTCAGCAGTAGGCTGATCTGTAACTTAAAATTTAAATGAGTAGCTGAGTTAAAACTTTGAGTGAAAACAGAGCTCAAGGTCAAACTGATCTTTGAGTTTTCACTCAGCCGCTCATTTTTTAACATATCAGCTGCTGTTACTTAACTTTTAAGTTACATATCAGCCTACTGCTGAATTCTGTTCGCCTGGTATTTTACTCTCCCCCACAGCAGTCACATTATTCCTCGTTGCCCATTTTCGTGCCATTTTCACTTGCAATAGCCATGTGAAATACCAGGCGCACAGAAGTCAGCAGTAGGCTGATCTGTAACTTAAAATTTAAATGAGTAGCTGAGTTAAAACTTTGAGTGAAAACAGAGCTCAAGGTCAAACTGATCTTTGAGTTTTCACTCAGCCGCTCATTCTGTTAACATTTTTAGCTGCTGTTACTTAACATTTTAAGTTACGGATCAGCCTACTGCTGACTTCTGTGCGCCTGGTAGCTAGACAGAACTGTATCGAGAAAATGTACTATTTTGATCTTCTAAAAAATACCAAAAAATACCAAAAATTCCAAAAATACCAAAAATTCCAAAAATACCAAAAAATACTAAAAAATACCAAAAATTAAATCCGAAAAAAAATATAAAAAAATAAAAATACCAAAAAATACTACATTTTACGAAAAATTCGTAAAATCATGCTGTAATATCCCAATAATAATAATAAAAAAAAACACTTTGATGTTGATTAAATTTTTAAAATATATTTTTATTTATTTGTTAGGTACCTTATATAATACATTATATTTTAGTTTCAGAGAGATAACATAGCTTCTTATAGAATATATGATATATTAAATGATAATTACAATATATTTAACATATCGTTTATGCGTATTAATTATTGACATTGTGAAAGATTTAGATATACATTATTGTATGTTTGTATTTGTGTTGGACTGATAAAGTAATTTATGTATGAGAGTAAATAGGTAAGCTGTATGCCGAGTATAAATTTCTTAAGTTAATTGCGATAGTATATAGAGAATAAATTATATATATTCTTGATCAGCATCAACAGCCGAGTCGATGTACTCGTTAGAATCCTTAAGGATTTGGTTTTAACAAACATCCTTTTATTTTAGCCGTTTAAAGGACTTTCATTCTTGTTCGAATTGGCTACCCTGGGGCTACTTGTGGTCCAAAGGACATCCGGATAGTCCCTAAAATGTTCAAGTTATAGCCGATTTTGTAATTTGTAAAATTTTTTCTGAACCCCCTGTAATATTTTCGACAATTTTTTTTATCGAATCCTTAAAGTCCTTGTATGCAAATCGATAGATCTTGGTGCTGTGAGTTCAAAAATGTAATAGCTTTGAATATTTTCAAGGAAATGGCCAAGGTATGGCTTAGAAACTAATGTCCTTTGGCCGAAAATGTATATAACTCAGCAAAATCTTAACGGATTTTCAAGGGACATGTTGCGTTAGACTTTCAAGGACCAATTCTATCGAACTGCATTCAAGGATTATGGGGTCATCAAAGAACCAAGACGAGTGAAAATAAGTGAATGGCATAAGTCACGTTTTCTCGGCAACCACAAGGACGATTTGGATGTCCTTTGGCCAGATGGTAGGCCTGGTCAAAACAAATTGTTTGACTCGTTAGAATCCTTAAGGATTTGATCGAGTTATAGGCCATTTTCTGGTTTAAATAAATATACTTTTATTTCACTTTCAATAAATGTCCTTTTTTGTGTATTACATAAATCTAGTTTCACTTTTGTTCAAGTACACAAAGAGAACTGGCAACATTGTTTATTGGATTATTTAATTTCATTATTAATACACGTTAACACGTTTTAATTCAATTTTTAAAGCACTTAAAACGACGCTTGTAAAATTATAACGTCAACAAAATAAAGCAAAGTACAACGAAGGGTGAAAAGTGAAAATTATAATTAAAATTGTTGTAAATTGATTTCGCTAGAACTTTAAATTGATTTTTAATAATACAAAAACATGTTAGTTATTATGTATGCAACCCATTTAAATATATATTAATTGTTTTTTAGCTTTATATATTTTTTTTCTCATTTATTTGCTGGCAACTCGCCTTTGACCTTCTGCTGCTGGCAGGCACTTCGTTTATAGCTTGACCAGCACGTGTTAATCTGCCACAGCGAGGATTTAGTGCTCGACCCACTCCCGCAATAAAACTTTGCACAGTCAACCGCAAAAACAACACAAATACACAAACACACACACAGACACAGCATAAGCACATACATTGATTTTCTGTCTTGTGCATTTTCTTAACAACACTTTTGCTTTTTATTTTACTATTCTTTTTATATTGTATTTTTTTGCTACATTTCTTTCGTTCTCTCTCTCTGTGTGCACGTTGCAGTTTGGTTTTCTTGCTTCGTTTTGCCAATGCCATTGTTTGACTTGGGCTAATACGCTCAGCTGTGGAGTTTAGAGCGGCTTTTGCTGCTACTGCTGCCGTTTGGAATACATCTGAGATTTCCAAGACGTCCAGCACGTCCTCCGGAGCAGGGAGGGGCAAAAAATGTTCTAAGATTAAATATTTGCTTGGTCAAAATCATCGACAGCTAGGGGAGCTCTGCTCGTGGAATATGCAACTAATCATCTGACGTCTACAATACCTCCTCCATAAATATTTCAAATGCTCTCATGTTCACTCTAATGCATTCTGTGCAAATATTCAACATGTCTGTGTGTGGGTGTATGGATGTATGGGTGTGTGTGTGTGAAATGTGTTTGTGGGTTGGCAGTTCTTGAGTATTTGATCAAGTTACTAGAGCATTGGCTTCAGGGGCTTATGCTACATTTATTTCATGTATTTGCACAATCGTCCTGCCAACTTGATATAAATTAATGGTGTTGGTAAATCATTGAATAGTCTGACCTGTCATTTAATGCATAACTTCAATTAGTGTGACACAGCAAAAAAAAAAGCTACACAACTTGTGAGCTGTGAAAAAATAAATAAAAAATAAAAAAGTTAAATTTAAAGTTAACTTTTGATTAAACTAAAGGCACAATCAAATCCGGGAAATACAGTGGATCTGCAGAAAATATAAAGCTAAGTGATAAAATTGCAACGTATAATCACATATCTTAAGAATACACAATCGCTAGTTAATTAAGTTGTACAAATACTCTACTCATCCAACCCAACAACATAAAAAACTTTATTTAAGTTCCCATTAAATTTACAACGTTTTTAGTGCAGTATTGTTGAAAAACTTCGAGACACGACTCGCCATAAATAAAACTTCATCCATTTCAATCGAATTGGCATCATAAAATAGTAACTCAATATTTCGCACTTTTCCACAAGTAGTTGAAGTTTTCAGTTTGAGCAAATGGCGCCAGCAAGTCTGCACAGACTTAAAGCTGATGCGCAATCAGTAGATAGATATAAACATAAGATCGTTAACAGGCGAGTAATTGCGCTTTTGGCCCAAAGAAGTGTGTAAACAGCCATTTTGGGTTGCTTCAGAGGTATGGGAGATGGGGGATAGTCATAGTTAAATGGACCATTAAACAAGCAGCACACGGCATTTAGTTTATGCCGCAGGCCTAATTGGCCTCATTATGTGTACAGGAATTGCGTTGCTCGTTTGCGATTAACCGCACGTAAAGCATGGCTAAAAGCACAACCAGCCATCAAATAAAAATATACATGAAATTGTTTTATTATTTTGTTAATAGTGAAGAGTTGAATGCTCTAAATAATTCAATCAAGAAATCACGCGACTTTTATTTAAGTATTTCAAAAACAAAAGTTCATATTTTCAAGCGGGTTCGATCGAAACAATTATTTTAATGAATCGTCGGAACAAATAATTTTTAATAAATAAACAAATATTTTTCAATAAAAAAAATAAAAATTATATAAAAAAAATTTTTCATTTAAAAAAAAAAATTATTTATTTATAAAACTAGGTATCAATGCTAATACTATTATTTTCTACATTAATGCTTGCTGTATTATGATTTTTTATGTAAGGAAACGAGTTTCAAAAAATCTCAGTTATTTATTTTGTTTAGCTTTTTCATTTTAGTGGGTCAAGACACTCGACCTCTTAACAATTGCGAGTAGTTTAATGGTTTCAAAAGTTTATTTATTTAACTCCACGTTTATTGCAATTGATATTTGTTCATTCTTATTATCTTATAAATAATCCTGATCAATTAAAAATCGTAGTGAATATTGGTGTGTAGAAAAATCGTTTTTTTTTTCCAGGCACAAACGAATATATTGTATTATTATAACACACCCTAAGTTAAAATCATATCTCAACTCGCTACAAAGTTTCAGAACTCTCTGCAAGGGCATTCAAAGATAATTTTAGCTCAAAATTAAGGCAAAGTGATGCCAAGCACCAACATATGTACACACAACTAACAGCCCAAAAAAAATTGGCACACACTTGCCAGCGGCATTATCCTTTGTGCTTTTATCAGCCAGACATTTGAAGAGATTCAACACACGGAATCGCTCGCATTTGTATGCTGCTAGGAAACGAGCTAATTCAGAACTGAGTCGAAAATATTGCCGCAGGTAATAAAAAACGAAAGAGAAAAAATGGAAGTAAAAGTATTAATAACGTTTGCCAAGGGACCAAAAAATAAATAGTAAAGTATAAAGTATTTTAAATACTTAATTCATGGAAAACTTAACTGAGTTTTCCATATAGTATACCATTAACTTAAGTTAAAAGGCAATATATATATTTGCTGGGCTGCGCAGTTAATTTACGTTGCAATCATAATTTTTTCTTTGTCAACGGTTTAAGTAGCTAATAAATTTTAATGTCAAACGTGCAGAGTCGGCTTTTCTGTTAAGACTCGCCCACAATGTTGGCTTAAGGGATTATTAAGAATTTATCATTTAATATGGGTACCGAAAATCCTTTTTGCATAGCAGTAATGTAATCTGAACAGTTATTCTTTTATGCTTTACAAAGTTGTTTGCCCTTTCTGGTTATGAATAGGTGATAGCTGTTCAAATATTTTTGCAAGAACGGATTTATTCAACGATAAAAGTAAATAACTTGAAAATTTATTCTGTAACTATCATTCTAATTAATGCAAATAAGTGTATTTATTCACAAAATGCAACCCTTAACTTACAACATTTATTAAAATTTTTAAACTATCATAAATTCTGTGCTAGATTTTATGCAATCACTTTGGCATTTAGGAAACATTTTGTCACACAACACAGAGCGAGCGAGAGAGAGAAAGAAAAAAATAAATTATAAGCAAATGCGATTTAACATATTAAAGCCATAAAATGCTTCTGGGTGCTCGTAACGCATATGCAACATTTGGAGGCAACACCAACCGAGCACTAAACAGCAGCGAGAAGCAAAGCCTCATGCTGACATTGTTTATAAGATTAACAAAAAGAAACGAAAAAAAAAAAAACGCAACCATCGCTAAAATGTCTGGCTGAATGCGTGCCAGCATACTTTTCACTCAAGTTTTGCCAGTATCTCGTTGCACCCCCTAAACCCGCCCGACCCGCCCTGCTCTCTAAAGTTGCCACTGAAATATGTCACAGCATGTTAAAGTGAAAAGACAGCGACAAAAAGCGAGGTGTAATATCCTGCCCGACAAACAAATAATAAAGCCCAAAAAAAGCCAGCACAACTACCATAACAATGTGATGTGCTAACAGGATAAGACACACACACTCTCACACACAAAAAAGGAAAAGCAGAAATATGTATAATAAGAATGGTAAATGGTAATGCACCGCTGGTGGTCGCTTCCCAGGCAGCTCTCAAAGCTTATTTTCTGATTTCAAGTGGCCTTTATTAAAAAAAAAAAATAAGCAAGCAACTTAACTGAAGAACTGTGCAAGTTGCTGACCAAATTGGCAATAGCATGCTGCTTGTTAAATATCCATCTATTGAACCAAAAACAATGTTTGTGTAAACAATTTACTAACAAATTTGTTTGATCGACACAAACTTAAGTTGAATTTAATACAAATTAAAGTTTAACTTTGAACAACTTTTTTTTTTATCTGAGCTTATTTGTTTTGACGACTTTTCTTGTATACAGATAGTCGATAAGCAGTCGTAAAACATTTTTCAATTGCATAGAAATATTCTATAAATACTTTGCGCTTCATTGCCAACAGTTGTAGTACAGCTGCAGATCGAAGCTAAAAGCCGTAGCCACAACAAGTACGATTGAACAAAAAAAAAGAAGAATAAAAAAAAGAAAACTAAATAAATAATGCAAACTCTTGACGCCAAAACGGCGACGGGCTCCCCGACTGCATCAATACAACGTCGGGCCAAGAGCACACAAATCCGCTTTAACTGGTAGCCAACTATGGTATGCTAAAAGACAGACAGAGTCGAGAGAGGTTGAGTGGTAGGGTGGGAAGTGGGAACTGGGAAGCCAGGAAGCCAGCTAGTCAGCGAACAATTCAAGCAGCCATCCAAAACATTCAGTCGTTCATTCCGTCAGTCATTCAGTCAGTCAGTCACTCAGTCATTCATGCATCCATGTGCTCGAGCGAAATGAAAAAGAATGATGCAAGTCGTAAGTGATGGTTGGGTAAAATTGCAAAAAAAAAATATGAACGACAGCAAATGCATTTAAAAGTGATTCGTTCAGCGTCCTGCCAGTTCCCTGTTCTCAATCCTCAATCCTTAGCCGTCAATCCACAGATCTCCTAGTACTCCCAATTCGTGAGCCACCTAACATTACCAACAACAGCTCGTTGACTGTCATATTAATGCCAAGTTGATGCGAATTTCCTTGCGACTGTTTGTCACTTTTGAAGTGCGTTGCGGAATTTGCTGCTGCGCTTTGATTGAATTCATCTTTGCGGTGGGGATAAGTAAATTTGTCGCTTAGCAACAACGAAAATTAGATTCCTTTCATAATAAATCAACAACAAGAACACAACAGTCAATGTCCTTTCGTTCGTTTCAAATGAATTTTGATCTTGCAGCTTTTCATATTATTCCATTAAATTGGTACACTGTATTAACTTAAAGTAAAAGGAGATAATCCGATTTATGACTGCCCGTTTGCAGGCATTTTCTTAAGGACTTAATGCACTTACAGTTAGTACAAGTGCACAAATTTCCATTTGCATTGAATTAATCATCGTCCTTCCACACTACCCGCCGCCATTTCCACTCATTTCCTTCACTTGTTGACTACATTACACAATTTTCTTTTCACTTTTGCTCAGCTTCTGCACTTTTCATTTACTTTGCTTTAGCTTCCGTTTACCTTTAAAAGAAAAGAAAAAAAAGAAAGAGCGCAGTAAATTTTTGAGTTAATATTGCAAAGGTAAAGGTAAAGACAAATTAAATTCCCTTCTCTCTTATTTTTACGCGACATATATTCTGCTGGCACACATGAACGCATATATAGTATATTTATATATATATATATATATATGAGGGTAATCAGTTTTGAAAGCATCTCTCAAAGGGCAGGCGAAAGTAAAGTGACATGCAAATGTCGCTAAATAAGAGATAGCATCTGATTATTCAGGTTATCAATCTGCTGTCAAATGAGCTGAATATTATATGCATGCAATGGAATGAACATTACGCCTCATTTCTTTGATTTCAATTCGAATTAAAAGGTGAAAGAAAAAACATTCTTTTTAGCATTTAATATTTATGTTTTCTGTTTGGTAATATCTTTAATTGTTATAAATATAAACAAAAAACTATTAAACATGGTAAATCGAAACATAATTTACCATATGATTCAATTTTCTTATATTATAAAAAGCTTACAGATTTAAATTCTCTTTTGCATTTACTTCTCTCTGCAGCTTTATATTCATTTTCACTCTTGCCATGGTTTTGTTGTCCGCATGACTTCAGTTAATTTCGCTGGCACAATCTTCAGCAATTCGATTACAATTTGCATTTCAAACCGCATTTTCCACTCGACCTTACAGATTGTACAAATACATATATATATTTTTTTGTGTTGTGTTGTTGCATGTCTGTCAAAATTATAAACTAATTTGGTGTTGATTTCGTCACGCGCTTGCATCCATCAGCGCAAAACTGTCAACATTTTGCACTCAGAACACGAGTACATACGTTAAAAGGAAATTGCGGCCAAGAGCAATAAGAGCTGGATAAATTTCTCTGTGTGTGTGTGTGTTTGCTGCTGCATTAGAGCCAAAAAGCGAATAGCGAATAGCGAAGAGCCGAAAACCCAATGTCAACCATGTTGCAATGCTGCTGGTCACCGTGGCGATCTACTAATTACAAACATGTCAGTGGCCAGCCAGGTCAGCGGAATCAAAGAGAGAGAGAGAGAAGTCTAACCCGGACACGGATATGTATGAATGTTCCACTCACTACTCATCATAATCAAGAACGGTTTGCTGGATGCTTGGCATCATTTTTCTGTTTGCATTTGGTCTGTTGTAATTTAGCTGCTGCGCATTTCGGGCAAACACGAAATTTGATTTTGACGCTGAGAAAACAACTCATAACACACACACACACAAACACTCACACACACACACACATACTGCGTTTTGATAATCATGATGCATGTACGTTTGAGTGTGGCAGGGGGTTCATTGACTCGGGAACTGTTTGCTGGCTGGCTGCGTTCGCAACACGCTGCAGGGGCAGGACAATAGAAGCATCTGCCTTTTGTGACATGCCAAGCCAAAAAGGACACAGACAATTGTAGTTTAGAATTTATTAAGTGCTTCCTGCTGAGACAGTCAAGATGAGCTGCCAGGATGCACTTACAACTGTTGCCAGGCTTTTAACTTCATGCATGCCCCGACTCACTTCTCTATCTCTCTCACTACAACTCCCTATCTCCCTCGCACTCAACTTCAATTCTGTAACTCACAAAGTGCAAACTGCTCATATTTTAGCCAAAACTTCATCCTTCCTGTCATATATTGTTAAGTATCCTCATATCTGATACCAAGAGCTCTTAATGCAAATGTCTGCTCTTTTAATTGACATACTCCATACAGCGTATTAAAAAATAAAAACTGGAATTTCATTTCACATATGAAAGTTCAAAGCTTCAAAGTATTGCCAGAACCTTGATTTGCCGTTTGATTCATGAGTCATATTGCATATTATACTGTGTCCAAACATACATTATCCTTGCAATCGTTTTTTCCAAGAACCACTTCACTTCTTAAAATAGTTTCCTGAAAGTTTTAGAATTGGATATTTAGAAAAAATTTTATTCAATGTTATTTTTATATGTAAATAGTTTTCGTTTGATTGCAATTTATTTTTTAAAAATAACAAAAATGATTGAAAATATATTAAACATCAATTTTATACAATTTATTTTTAAAAATCTTAACTTTTTTATTTTTGAAAATTTTATAAATTCAATTTAAATCGTAACAAATGATTTTTAAGTCGAATTTGGAATATGAGAAAAGAAAACTTTAGTAAAAAAGCTTTTTTAATATTTCAAATATATTCATATAATATTTATCCCAAATGTTCTACATGCAACACATTCGCCATTTATTTTTTGAATAACATAAAAGACTGAAAAAAAACAATATTTAAAATATAAACACAACAATACCTTCTTTTTCAAGTTGTATAGATATATAAGATTTAAATTTGCTTCGAAATGGAAATTAATTAAACTCTAAAGTGCATAATTTAACTGTTTCCAACAAAGTGAACAATTTGTTAATGACTGATCGACCACACGCACACCCACACACACAAGCAACAACCAACACACCCACTTAACAGCACACACACACACACCCACAGAGTCACTTTAGCACTTTCGCATTTGCATTCTCTCACCTAATTAGTTGTCATTTTTGGCTGCACATTTGTAGGTTCAATGCGCTCAGCTGCATGTCCAAAATCTGAATGTGGCTTTGGAATTAGCATGACGTTTCTGCTTAAATATTTATGGCAACTATTCATGACAAAAGTTGCAGCTCTCGTTTCCGTCTGGTTTTTGTTTCTGTTTTAGTTATGTTTGCCTACTTTACATACATATATATATATATTTGTTGTGTTGTGTTGTGTTGCTCTCTGTGTTTTTGGCCATGTTAAATTAGTTTAGAAATTGTTGTGGCAATAAATATATTTGCATTTTCGTCGTAACGGCAATCTGTTCATCTACGGAACACGTATACAATATGTTTCTTCACTCAGCTCATTGTGTGGACTCTAGCTGATGAGCAGAACCTAACGAATCGACTTGCGGAAGCACAAGTTTAATATACGTTTTTACTGAAGTGATGAAGAGTTTAAAAAATAATCTCATTAAAATTATTTCAAGCCGTTAAATTTATATAAAATACATAAATGGAAAATATTTTCTTAAAATAAAAATTTCTATAATATTTGATTTTTTTTAATATGTTAAAAACAAGGAAGAAAGATTGACAGGAGGTTACCCTGAAGGTCATTCCTGCCTGATGACTGAACTGATTTCGATGAAAATTTCTAAAATTTTGTATTCTTTGAAAAAAATATTTTAGTTCCACATTTTCGCACATACTCCGAAATAATCATAGCTAAAATAATTTATTATAATTAGCATGCAACTTTTTCTCACTGGGCAAAAAACAAACATTAAGTTTTACAGTGAGTATTTTTCAAGTGAGTATTTTTTTTTTAATCCTAAGAGATTGCTCTCAACGAAGAGTATAACTTTTTTTTCACACGATATTTAGAAAATATTTTTTTATTTTTGGGAAAGTGGTAAAAGCATGCGAAAGAAATAACAGCAGCAAATTTACTTTTTTAAATATATATATATATATATATATGTTTAATATATTTTACTTATTACTAAAATTATTTTATTTTTTTTATATTTTATTTCTTCGTTCAAAAATAAATTGGCAAAATTTGTATAGTAGTTGGTCGTAAAGTCCATAGTAGAGTTGAAAAAGGATGAAATTATCATAAAAATTTATATATTTTAAAATTTTCATAGTAAAGCTCGTCGATAGGTTAGGGTTTTGATACATAACACTTAAAACGATAAAGATAATGCTAATGCAAGTAATAGTGTGTTTCGACCTTATTTCTTGTCAAAAAGTGCTTCAGTTGTGGTCTTTCAGGACCTTCAGACACAAAGCTAAATGTCCTAACTATATGAGCGCGATAGCACAAAACATTGCTAATAACTCAGAGAACATACATAATTTTCCAGTTAAAGTATCAATTAAAAACTTTTACTATACGTTTAGGGGAAACTCTAGCATTATACAAAAAAAAAACTGTTTTGAAAAAATTGGCAAATTTTGATGTATGCCAAAAAAACATTTCTTTTTGACTCACAAAGCACTCCTCAAATACGCTCCATTAAATGCATCATTTCAAAATATTGTTTGCCACGCAATCACAGCTACAATTGAGTGTGCTCCGGGCCCAAACGCCTTGAGGTATGCAACAAGTTTTCTCATGCGCCCCTTATGCAATTATATGCTAGCATTTGCAAGAACTTAACACGCAACTTTGACTTTTGCCATCCCTTCTCCCCTGCCCTACACCACTTGAAAGACCAAAAAGTGATTTTTTTTTTCGTCTTCTCACCGATTACACTCCTACTTACTTTTCTTGGCTTCTTATGCGCGTTTCCATTTCACGTGGTTGCCCTGCAAAACGTTTACCAAAGTATTTGTCACGTGCCATTTGCGAGAGTTCTTTTTTCACGCTGCAATCCTATTACTCTTGGCAAAAGAGTTAAGCTACGTTAACAATATGCGGATTATTCAGGAAATTGAAATCAATATCTTTTTGCCAATATTTTAGTTCTAAAAACTGTTAAGCAATAAAAGAAGGTAATAAAAATTCTTACTTAGACGTTCAATATCAAAAATATCAAAATATCAAAATTTTAGATACTATCTTAAATCCGTTTTAAATTTATAATTTTTTGAATATTGCGGAAAGCATTTCTCCTTTTATAATATTCACCTTTGTGCAATAAATTCAACTTGTTTTGCAGGAGAAGCTTCTGTCGGCAAAGCAGTTGATTCGTTTGATTTCCCCTCCCATAACTCTTAGTGCTCTCTCAGTGCTTATCCGGCACACACTTGTTGCTTCTGTGTGGTGAATATACACTTCGACCACGTTTCTGTGGTGAACATAAGCTAAGTTTCATCCCTTTAGCCCCACTGTGAGCAAACATGCGCAAAAAGCGTCAACAAAACCTATTTGAGTCGAATTTTTGGTTAGCAAATATATTTGCTCATTGCATTTGGAACTTCGTGTCCCATTGCATTTTATACAGCTCCCAAAAAACAAATGTCCCAAATCACTGCAGCAATCGCAAGTGTTTAGCAATAAATATATTGTCACATTATTCGATTTTAAACTGTTTTCAAAATATTTAAAAATTTAAATTAAATTTATTTAAAATTCCTTAATATTTTTATGTATATTTTATGTACATATGTTGCTTTATTTTTGTATTTGTCGTGTTTTTCCGCGCTTAAAGCAAACATATATATTTTTTTTGCTTTTCTTCATCACTCTTTAGCGCTTTCAGGCATGTTTCTGTTTATGTTTTGCCCCGTTTGTGTTTTGTTTGGATGTCTGACGCGAAGTTTTGACTCTGTTCACATTCATGAGTTTATTTTTGTTTTGTGTATATATTATATGTGTATGCGAGACTTAATTGTACATTTTCCCCGTTAAGCTATGAAATTAAAGCACAAAATGAATTTAATTATGCTACCTAGTTGGCTTGTCTCACATTTAAATTTAGGCATTATTATCATCATACTTGAAGGTTTATTGTGCATTAATTCGAAGTCTAAAATCAGAAATATTCAATTAAATTGTAAACGACCAAATAATAATATAACTTTCCATTGAGATGTCAACACTTGAGCACCTCTGCAAAAACTCGAACTTTTTAACAACAGTATCAGTGAATGATAATACAATTGCCATGGTCAGAGTGTCATTTAGCGAAAAGTTTTCTGTTTCAAGCGTTTTCCATGCATTTATTTTTATTTTTAATTTGTTTTTTTTTTTGATTACTCGTTTTTTTTTCGACAAACTAATGCAATAACATTCAATGGGCAAATACAGTTATTATTGGAGAAATATGTTTTTATTTTATTGTTTTGGTTTTTAGCTCATTCAATGCTGTTGTTATTGAGCTCCGGTTTTTGTGCCTTCTCTCCGGTTAGCTGCGTTTATATTTGTTCGTTGTTTACTTTTGTTACTTGTTTTGCCAATTTTCATAGAGTACATAAAAGCTTTTCGTTGGATTGAGTTTTTTTCATTTATATAATACGCGTTTAAATTCGAAATAAAGGCCACTGCCGTGTGTGTGTGTGTGTGTTTTTTGTGTGCTTTGTTTTTATTTGCCAATTAATGGACATATTGTTTGGTGTATATACCTTAAAACACAAAACCATTGAGCATTATCAAATTTAATTTTTGTCAATTATTGTTTTTAAATTGCTTCTATTTTTTTGGGCCCATTACAAAGTTATCGGTTTGTGGGATTTTCAATTAATGTCAGCGCATGTTTTCAATTTGTTTAAATCCAATTTGCAATATTATGCAAAGGTGTGTGAGTGTTTTTTTTATTTAGTTTTTTTTTAATTCAACGATTTGGCAAAGTGCCAGATTTTAAATGGGTTTTCGGTTAAGGCACAAAAAAAGGTGGGCAATATTAATAAAATTTATTAAATAATTGCTGTAGCTTATTGTGCACTCTTAAAAGCATTCAAGCTTAACGAACTCGAGTGAGGGCCAATTTAAAAGCGGAAATGTTATTTTGGCAATGAATGAAAAAATGTTATTTTATTTTTTTTTTTTAAGCTTTGGGTTTTTTAATAAAGTAATTTTTAAAATGTTAAAATCGGTAATGTAAACTTTCGTGTAAACGTAGTTGTCAGCTTTTTATGTTTTTGTAACTTCCCTTACTTAGATATTTATTTTAGCTCATTTTTTGATCATTTTCAACTTTGTAAAGTATAAAAAATAAATCATATTTCTGCAAATGAAAATTATGAGCAAATAATTTTGTAGATTTAAAAAAATATATATTAAAAAAGAGAATTAAAATAAAAATAAATTAGATTTCTGCAAATGAATATTATGAGAACATATTTTTGTAGATTTAGAAAAAAAAAAATATATAAAAAAATGAATTAAAATAAAATTCGGTTTATTGAAACTGAGTTGATTTAATCCAGTTTTCAAATAATAAAAAAAAATATATAAAAATAAATTTCCAAATAAAGTTTCTCGTCCTGACCTACATTCTACAATCCCATCCATTACGTAAATACTTTATCTAACTAATTAACATGCAGCCAAACCTTTAACTAGAAACATCAGCGATAATTAAAAACGCAATAAATCATTGAACGTTAAACAAAAAATTTTTTTCTTCTGCACATCAAATAGTTCTAGTCGAAAAAGTACTTATCGAACAAGCTGAACAGGAGCCAATGAATGATGTAGTATATATGTATATAAGTATAATGTGACGATGGCAGTCTCAAAGGCGCGCCAGTTGTAATCGTGATCATAATAATCCTAATAATAATAATAATGGCCATTAGGCAAACATTGAACTGGCAAACCATTTAGTCCATTGAATTCAAGTCGTGCGGAAATTATTCATTATAAATGTGGAGTACAAAAACAGAAATAGTTGGCGGCGGGTTGGGTGGGTTGAGTGGTAAAGTGGGCACAACCTGCACCCGAAATGCTAGCAAATCAATTCAGAAAAAAACGTTCACAACGATTTTGCTTGACTGAACCAGTTGCATAAGCGAAATCGAAAGCGAATGGCACAAGAAGTGAAGAGCAGAATGTGCTTGCTTGTTTGCCTGCTTGGGGGTTTTGGTATGCAAAAGTATTTGAGGAATTCTCAACGGCAAACGACATTTCGAGAGCCCGAATGCGTGTCTATATCGTATAACATGCAAATATATATATATAGTATATATATAAGACAAATTTAATACTGCGGCTGACAGCGCAACGAAATAAAAGAATTAAGTTAAGGAAAACTTTGCTCCTGCTGGCGAAAGAGGGGGAAAAACTTTAACCCAAAACAAGCTATAGGTAGGAGGGAGGGCAGGCAACAGTTTAGCAAATTATACGCAGCAAAAGTCAGGATTATCACTTAAGGGCTGCTTCAGCTAGTGCAAACAGGACGCACAGCGATGCATTCAAGTGCGAGAGTCTCGCGAAAGGCGAACAAGTTAAAAAGAATGTAAAAAGCGAGCACAAAAATACATACAACAAAAAAAGAAAAGAAAATGAAATGAAATAAAATAGAATTCCCCACTAAATCGCTGTAAGCGTGTTAAAAGAGAAATGACCAGCTACTACTACTACGCCCACTGCTGAAGGATAGCTTCTTTAGAACATGACAACTTATAGTCAAGGACATGCCCAGTCCACGTTGTCCTCATCATCGGCAGCTCTCGCTCTTTCTCTGCCTTCACTACATTTAAAGGCCACTTGTCAATGGGCCCAAAAGAGCTGCCGCTCTCCACCATCCATTGTGTTTGGCTGTTGCCGGCATTTTTCTTCTTTTTTTTCGGCTTTGCCTTTTAGTTTTATGCGCTTTTCGCATTATACTTATTTTGCTTCTATTTGCTTATCAGTATCCTTTTAATGCATAAAATGCTTATTTAATTTGAAGCATTTCTTTCAGTCTCTTCTAAGTTGTTAAACTTGCTCTGCGACTTCTGCATTGTAATCAAAAATAATTACTCAGGAATATAAAGAAACTTTTAAATTGTAATGTTAAATATCAAAGCTTTAAAGTTTCCTTTAAAAGTTCTTTCAATGCAAATATTTGTATACATATATATATGAAAATCAATAAACCAAAAGACGATAACTCAAATCGAGGCGCAAGTTAAACAAATAAAACATTATTTTTAACACTTTTTCTGGCTTTAGATTCCAAGTTTTCCAGTTTGTTTTGAACTTTATTGATATCGCTTATCTTACATCTGTCTACCACATATTTTTAATTATCTGAACTAATCATTTCTTTTTTTGTTTTGTCTATCATTATCGTCTTTCGCTGTATAGAACTGTGATTAAAAAATTATAAAAATATATAAAAAATCTCTGGTCACAGTTTTAGTTAGTTTTCATACTGGGAAGATTATAAAATACCATTTTGTCTTACCAATAGAATAGTAGAAATTTTAAAATTTTTATTCAATTATTCATATAGCTAATATTACAGAGCTTTCACTAGTTTAATATATAAACCAATTCTCCAACTGACTTAAAATGGTAATTGATATAAGTGATACATCTAAGAAATATTACAGTACTGCTTTGAAATTACTCTTAATCCAAATAAATTATGAATTCATAATTGAAATTTGTTAGTTTTAGAGAAATTATTATTTTTTTTAGTTTTAAAGAATTTTTACTAGTTAATTATTACTTATTTTCTGTAATTTGTCCTATGGAAAATATAACAATAAGATATTTTTGCTCTCAATAAACATTAATTCTTATAATTCTTGATTGATTTTCGTAAAGCATTATATATTTATCAGATACAACATATAATTATTTCGGATTCCTTTAAATAAACTTCTTCGTTAACGTTGCATTGCGTTTCAATTTGTGAGCTGCTGCTTGCCCCTCGCTGATTGATAGCTTTAAGACTTTGGAGATATCCCCTCACACCATCACTCTGCTACATGCTCGGCCCACTCGGCCGATAAACACTGCAACTGTATTGCAACTGTAACTGGCAGAAAACTTTGTAGCTGGTTTTATGCACACAATAACCGCAACAAAAAGTTTTTTAGTCCACTTGACTCAAAATGCGCTTTACCAGACGACTTTACAGGCGGCAGAGGCAGAGTCACAACAGTTACAGTGGCACACCTAACAAAAGACTAGGTGAAATATAGGGTGAGGGGTGGTGCGGAGGGGTTGGTTGTAAAGCATTGCACACAATTCAATTGAATTGAAGTGTTTTTGCACTTAAAAGTTTTAACTTTAATCCTTCAATAATATTATTGCCAGAGTGCAAAGTTTGAGCTTGAAACGAGCCACCTTTCCAACCGTTTCAAAAACCACCACACTACACCACCGAACCACCGAACGACACCTCACCACCCAGCCAGCAACAGCCCACATTTGCATGCTTTCAATTATAGGAAGCGGTTCGAAAATTTTCGCCTGCGGCCAGGAAAAGCGTGAGCACAAATTGCCGCTTGGCTCATTGGCCAAGTTAAGAGCAGCTTACAGCGAAATTTGCATTATTAAATCGTTGCATAGAGGCAACAGCATCTGGTCCTGCCCCCCAACTCAACTCAAACAGGACCACAATTGGGTTTGGTGTATTAACGCATTCAATTATTAGCTAACAAACCTAAATGCCCCTTTTGGCCGTGTTATATTCCGGGCCAAGGTTAATCCATTTAAGGACTTTCCTCTTAAGATATGAACGGATTTTTTGGCAACCCATGGAACATTTTCTGGTTATTTGTATGTCATTTCGCTGCTGTTTGTGCCATAATTAGCTAATTGATTTTAATGGCTGTATCGTGGTTTTTGTGTATACGTATATGCAACAATGTGGTTTGGTTTTCTGGCGATTCAGTGCGTAAGCCTTTCAACCCAATGGCTCTTTTGTGGCTTTAACGCTTGAGGTTAATAAAATGGCATTTTGGTTTAAATGAGCACCTTTTAGCTTATTGGCTAACGCGTTGTGATATTCAAAAGCTCTGCGAACTACATTTAAATTTGTTAATCCAATGAAACTCACAGTTAATTAAAGAATGTTGAAGAGTTTATGGAATTTTTTGTTTAAGAATGCAAGTAACTATGAAAGGATGCTCGTCCTTACCCACTCAAAACATATTGAGTGAAATAATAAGATCAATTTCTATTATACATAGTAATATATATATATATCATATATTAAATGAACATGTCCAGAGTCTTGATAGCCCAAAGATTGTGTTCTTAAATTGTGATTGGGAGGTGGAAAATCATTGTCTAAACTTGAAACCTCAACTAATAGCTTTTAAGCTTAAGTTTTTCATACACAAAATTTTCTTAAATCAAAAACCATTATTATTATATGAAATTTAACTTGTATTCTTTGACCCTATCTTATTTATAATTTTTATTATTATTGTTTATCCAATTACTTTTAAAGTTAAGACGTCAAAATTATTTAAAAAAAAAAAAAAAAAAAAAAAAAAACATTTTTTAAAAAATTAATAAATCAACAAAATTAGCTTCTTGATTTATTCATTTTTTTAAAAATGTTTTTTTTTTTTAAATAATAACTAAATCATGGAAAACCCACAAACCATCGTAAAAAAACAGACACAATATATTTTTTCATTTAATGAATATACGTAATATATTTTTTCATTAAATGAACATGTCCTAAATTATTCTAAAAAAAATATTATATATATGTAGAGAAAAACACTATTGAAAAAAATAAATTAATCAAGAAACTAAATACTTACTCATGGAATCCCATTCTAAACCTTTTCCTCTATTTTTTGCTTTCAACACATTATAAACTCCAATATTTATATACCCCTCAAACGAAGTTCTTCATTTTAAAGTCTGATTAAAGCTATCTCATCTGCTTGTAGATTAAAAATAATTTCTCAATTTCTTCGAACCCAAAAAAAAGTTCAGTCAATTAACAGTTTACACATTGAGTTGCTTTCAAACCTAAGACAATCAGCTAAAGACTTCGATGAATGGGTTTGAAACCGATACAGCATTAGCAGGGCTTCCAAATCAGGCAAACTGTATAGTTACCACAATAGTGTGCCGATTGGAACAAACTAGAGATTTGGCCAAAATGGGCTAGCAAATTGACAGCTTTGTTTCAGGAAAGGCACCATGCGTAAAGTTCTTTGGTTGTGTGCGTGTGTGTGTGTGCTTCTGGCTAATCAAATGCTTTGCTTTGTGGCACTGTATACCCTTACGGTTACCTCAACTAAAACCAACGTAAGCTGAGGCCTAAAGGCATAGGCCACTCACGGCCTTTTGGTTTTGGCCCCAGCTTCCGATGATGTTCCTTGCACCTTGCTCCTTGCTCCTTGCACCTTGCACCTTGCACCATGTTACTTGTTACTTTCTACATCTTCAACGGCTGCTTCTGTCTGGGCTAATCAAAAAGCAAAAATGCTAAAATCGTCTTTGTCATCATATGTCTAACGCCATGCCACTGCTCCAAAGCACACCCATCAAAACCCAAGCCTGTAAATTTGCATAGGCGTTGATTTGGGCTGCTGCTGCCTGCTGTCGAGGACGAGAGACGAAGGACACGCACACAACCTAACCTAGAGGTGTTGTGTGTGCGTATATGTGTATGTATACTTTGACGCTGGGCGCATCAATCAAAGGATTACATATCGAAAGCTTAAAGAAAAAAAACGAAAGAGGCATACACAGAGAGAGAGAAAGAGAGAGAGGGAGTGAGAGAGAGGGAGAGTGAGAGTGAGAGAGAGTGAGGAAGCTGGCAAGCCATTTGAATGCAAAATAGACCTGAAAACATTGCCATTGTATATACGTATATCCCACCTACTCTTCAGTCTCTCTGATAAAATGTCAAAAGTTTCGCCATGTACACGAAATTTCGAGGCTTTCTTCGCATGTGACAAACTTTCACCCCCCACACACACACACGCACACGCACACTAACGCATTTGAATAACAGACGCATCAATCACCAAAAAACTGCCACACTGAGCTAATAAGTGTTGGCTGTTGACGCGAATTGGTTAGCGGGAAGGGCAGGGGCATTGTTGTTAACATGCCACACACACCTACATGGAAGAAAAAACCACAATGCTACGCAATAAAATTGAGCGTTGAAGCATTAATTAAAATGTTGATAAAGGCCACACAAAAAAATGTTGCTAAAAATATAACCAAACAAATTTATGAAGAAATGTTAAAATGTTTATAAATCCATAACGCTTTGATTGATATAAAACCCAAAACAGAAATTTGCTAAACTATAAAATTATCAAAAAATTGTCGTAAATAATATTTACGATGCATTAACTATTAATACACTTATACACTATTAAAATATTAAAATATTATTTCGATAAAACTTCACAAGATAAAAAAAATATTAAAGAATATGTTTCACATTTTGTTTATGGTATATAGTAAAATAAATGAAATTAGATTCTGTTTGGATATAAATTTCTAAAATTTAGATTTTCGCATGAACTTTGAAATGAAAAACAAGATTAAAAGATTTTTTTTTTTCGAAAAAAAAATATGTTTACTTTAAAAGTTTTGCTACACAACTTAAACAAGTTTCTTTTTGTAAAACTCGAATATTAACAATGAAAATAAAAGGCCTTTTTGATTACTTTAATTACTTAAGTCCTTCAAAGACAATTTTCCCGAGCATCAAATCGAGTTTGACCACACTTTGATATCGACAAATTCGTGTGGTGTGTGAGTGTAATTGCTTTTATGTTAAAGTCGTTGTATGTATGTAGTACAAAAATGTCCAAAGACGATATTCCACACTGACTGGTCTTGGCAGAACGTTGCAGCAGTTGTCAGACGTACATATATATATATAGAGTGCGGGCATTAATCTTGTAATTAATTAAACCAAAGTCCAACCATAAGCACAAAAAGTGACTACTTAAGCCATTTTGTCTCGAAAGCTAACACATGGCCCATACACACACACAGTCTCTGAAGTTGGCCAGTCAACTAACTGGCATATGGACACGCGTGTCGGGCATTAACTTATGCCACACACACAAACACACACGCGGCACATTTACTGAGTGACAAGCCGTTGCCTCCACTTTCCGCAGTCGAGCTACCGAAAAACGAAATGAAACATTTACCGAGCGGAAACGGAAACAGCGGCCTGACTGCGTAAGCATGTATGTGTGTCTGTATGTGTGTGTGTATTGTGTTGTGTCGTGCTCGTAAAATGTAATGGTGTGGGCCGCCATCCGCTTAGAACCACATGCTATAGTTATGAGGTAGGTGGACAAACTACACAATTTATTTTGCTCTCTATGCCATATCCTCTTTATACACCTGTTGTTTATGTTGTTGTTGTTGTTTTTGTAGTTGTTGTCGTTGTTACGTTATGCCATTGTTACACACAATTAGTGGTCGTAAATGAGACCCGAAAGCTAAGTGAATTGCTAATTAGTAAACAAAACTGAAAACAAATCAATTTGCGGCCGAAACAGAAAACTTGAAGTGCGGATTTTTGGCGAAATAAGTATTTATTAAGCAGAAATTGACACTGGTTCTGAGCACAAGACAAATCAATTGAACAAGTGCCTTTTGAAGATAACTTTTTCATTTAATCGAAAGTGTGTACAACTACAATTGATTAGACCCAAAGTAATACAGATTGATTGGATTCAGTTTGGGTAAAATGATAAATTCAAATGAAAAACTTGTGCTTTTAACAAAAGCAATACACTCGAACAAAAAACATAGTACACATAAGCCTATTCATGGTTATTCCAACTATTGATTCAGCATTAAATATGAATATGCTTAACTTCACACATGTTTTGCACATGTTGAATCAAGATTTACTTTGTAAAAGCAAATAAATATTTTTCATAAATTTTTTTTATATTAATGCACAAAAATATTGACACTTGGAATATAACATAACATGTTTTGTATGCAGTTTGTTCTGACGAGGAAGCTTATGACCGGAACTAGATGTCTACTTCATAGTTGAAACCCGCATAGTAAGATTTACTATATTCTTAGTTGTTTTTCTTCTAACTTCTAACAAATGCCATAGAAAAACTGTTCAGGGTTTACCCCTTAACCGTTTCTCAACACTACCTTTAACACTTTACAACACTTTACCTATATTAACACTACCTTTGGGGCTTCGGGGCGGAACTAAAAGTCTGCGTCATAGTTGAAACCCGCATAGTAAGATTTACTATATTCTTAGTTGTTTTTCTTCTAACTTCTAACAAATGCCTTACAAAAACTGTTCAGGGATTATCCCTTAACCGTTTCTTAACACTACCTTTTACACTTTACAACACTTTACCCATATTAACACTACACAAATCGTCCATCTAGTTTAATAATGCCTTTAACTTGTTCATTGAAACTAGTTAGATATTGAATAACCTTCACTTACTGCAAACTCTTGAAATAATATTTCTTAAACTGTCTTTAACATGACACCATCATATAAAGTAGCCGTATCATTGTCCGATTTATTGTGGCCAACAGCATAAAACAAACCATCAGGCATCGTTTTCGTATCGTAATGACACTAACAAAGGCACACCGGGCAGCTTCAACAACAACAATCACCACAACAACAACTATAACCACAACAACTACAACTACAACCTCGACAACACAACTTCACATGTCCATTGTCACCGTTGACCATCATTTGCATATGTCTCTCAGTTGGTGTTTTTCTTTTATGCTTTTCTCTTTTTTCACTTTACTGGCCTTCGATACTGTCCGCCCATTATTTGTGTACACATCTTTTGTGCCTTTAACTCCGCATGCAACATGTAAAATGCATTCATCTTGAACTCGTTACGTACGCCCACTTGTAGGAAAAAGCGTTGTATTTAAAAATTGGCAAGAAGCTTTTAAATAATTATTTCTTGGCAGTGAATTTTATTTTATAGTATACGGAAATAGTAGGAACATATAAATTGTATAGTGTATTGAACTAATTGCTAGTTAGTTGTGGTTGAAGGTTATAGAAAATCAACTTTAGCATGAAGAGTTCAAAAAGTTGAATTAAGGATAATGTAAGAGGAAAAATTATGTCTTCATATGTCTCTCACAAGTAGTATGGCTTCATCAAAAGAGCTTTACAACTTCATAAAACTGTTTGGACAACTGATTTAAGGTCTTGTTCCGTTTTATGGCCATGTTTTAACATCATTTTTTGTTCTTACATTGTTTCGGGCATCCATTGAAATCAATTGCAGTTCGCGTCCATCATTGGCGTAAATATTTTGTTGTCGGAAATTAACACACTTTCCGTTTCCGCTGCAGAGCGCAAACAAGCAAACACACACACACGCACACACACTCGCAAACTGATATAATTTATTCATATTTACCCCGCCTGTCCTTGCCCCATTTTTCTTACCTCTGAGCGACGCGTAGCGGTTTTCTTTATTTTTCGGCATTCTTTTTTTGCGAAAATATGTGCTAAATAAAAATTAATGACTGCCGGAAGCGAATTGTAATCAACGGTCCGAGCGGCCAGTCGACCATGGCGGGCAATAAAAATATACCAAAAACAATCGCAAATAGTATTAATAAAAGCCTCGTACATGGCCAAAAAGTCTGCGTTGTTGTTGCGCTCTTTCCATTTTTATTTGCGCTCATTTCCGGCCGCCATTTGCACTTTATGTGTGTGCGTGCGTGCTTGCGACTTCATTTGCCACAAGTTATGAAATTTTAAGTCATCACTCGGATGATATAAGTGTATACGTATTTAACAGCTGCTTGCCAATAATCAATCAATCCGTTGCTGACGTCGCCAACAGACTACAAAAGCAACAGCTGAAATTGACAACCATTTTGTTGCCTCGCCTTGCCTTGCGTTGACTACCTGCTTCAGCGAACGGTTTAAGTTTAGCTACCCATTTCGCTTCAGTACTTCGTGCTGTCTGTTACTCAAGCTCTGCTTTTGATGCTGTTGTTGATGATGCAGATTGCTGACGCAATGCCGTCTATTGTTCTCGAGGATATTGCAAATTCTTAGGCGTTCTGCTATGCCAGCCGTTGAACAAATTGGATTTGTCCAGCGATTTCTAATCGAGTGCTCAGTGTGCGGCAATGTTCTAAAGCACTGCGGCCAGCAGCAAGGTCTTTGTCAATGCAAGGTTATTTAAGGCAAATTGTTTGAAATTAACTCGACAAAATGTTCACAATTTAAAGCAATGTAGTTAGAGTTATGCCAAACAAACAATTCACATTCAAATTAACTTATATTATATTTATGTCCAATCTTCAGAAATTATGTTTATCTCATTTTTTGTATGATTTTACAACCAATCTATTGAGGTTAAAAATTTTAAAATAATATTTAAATGTTTATAAGTTTATTTTCATTTTTCAACAACTATTTTTCGCACGCGTGCCATAACGTAAGTACGTAAGTGTATTCATAAGCACAAATCCCCACCCCACCCGGTGAATGTGCAACACGTGGCAATATTTTGGGCTAAGCCCAAACACGCAACACATTTTATTATGCATATCCTGAAAGAACGTTGTGTGTGGATTTACGCTAAAACGCTCGACGAACTACGCAAAAATAAATCAATTGAAAATTGTTGCACGCGGTCCGATAGTGTGTCTACATACATATATATATATATATATGTATATGTATGTATTTACAAAGTGTATAAGTTGTTGGCGACTTAACCCTCACACGTTTACATGAAAAAACATTTCAAAAACACACACACAGAAAACAAAATAATCGCATCTAGCATTTGGGGCAAAGTGTTTTCATTGCATAAAATTGGTTCGAAAATGTTGTATAATGTATTTGAGGAAAGGGAACAAAGGATTTTAAAGGAAACGAAGGATTGTGTTTAGGTTTAAAATACTTAAATGCTTAAAGATTATATTTCAACAAGTGGATAACAACAAAAAGTTTATAGGTTAAATATAAAATTTCAATAATGGTTAAGAAATTATAAAAAATATTGTTTTGTTTGCTAAATGATGAAGTCAACAAAACAAAAAGGTTTGTAGCTTTAAGGGAGAACCACTTCAACTAAAATTGTAGCCACTCTCAATCCAATTAATGAAGTAAATTCCTTCCTTTGTGATTTTTACATAAACTTTGCTTCATGTCGACGTTTTGATTTTATTACACTTCAAACCTAACACAATGTATGTCTAAAAGAGAAATGCATTTAAAATACACTTGACCATGTCAGCTGTTTTTTTTTTGTTACTTCCCATCCGCAATCACGGCCAGAGCAAGCAATCAACAAATATCAACAACTTTTACTTATACTTTGTGACGCTCACAAACAAAAAGCGCAAACGAGTCGAGCCAAATGGACAGAGCAAAGGCCAGTTTCACACAGCTCTGACTCTCTGAATATGATGGCCCCCTTTAACCCGCTTTTGGCTGCTCTAACTCTTAACTTTTGCCCATCCTCAACAGACTGTGACACTCGATGCAGCAAACCATGAATATTTTAGTAAACGTCGCGCTTTGACTTTGACTTTTCCACGTCCCGCACTTGGACTTGCCGCCTCGATTGGCTGCGCGGCCGGGCGGGCTGGCGGGCGGGCGGCTTTGGGTTGGGTTTGGTAAAAGGGTTTTCATAGTGAACCCGACAATTTACGCTATTTTCGAAGTTTGTTTTTTTTTTGGCGCTGCCCAGCCCCAGATTTGAGTTTTCAGTTTTTGGAAAAATGTGCAAAGTTTGCCGGGTGTCGACATCATCTGTGGCGGCAGCGGGGTGCAGTGGGGGTTTAGGTGGCATTTGAATTACGTTATTGCCTTGAAGTATGCTTTAGTGTTTTGCGGTTGAGAAAGTTTCAATTGCGTGGGTCTCCACATAGCTGTGTCCCCCTAGCTGCTGAAGCTGCTGCTGCTGCGTTCACACATTTTATTACATAAATTGCAGCGGGACATCGTCTCTGCCGCTGTCGTCACTTTGTTATGTAAAAAAGCCCAATGGGGCGCCCCTTCCAACTGCTGAAATGAACAAGAAAAGACACGTAAACACGCAAACATATTGAGAGTTTTTCCATGCGTGAACTAAGTTCATTTGAATATGAATGCCTGTTTGGGGAGTAAAAAGATATAATTAATAAATGATTTGAAACAAATTGTGAAACAGGAATAATCAGAGAAGATACCATTTAAACTATATTTTATATATAAAACTCAAAGCATAATTAAATTTTAATGTAATTTTTATATTATTAAGCTTTTACTTTTCATATAAATATTTATTTGTCTTAAACTATTTTAAACTATATTTTATATATATAACTCAAAGCATAATTAAATTTTAATGTAATTTTTATAATATTAAGCTTTCACCTTTCATATAAATATTTATTTCTCTTAACATAAGAAAGTCCACAAAGTTTAAAATAGTAAAAATATTTAAAAAATAAAATCCAATTTGCAAATAAGTTGTTAGCTTATTTTAAATCTATTTTATAATGTATCAGATAGAATTTATAAATTAATGAATATCGTATATTTATTTCATATTTGTTCGATATCCATAAATATGTTGCACTTTAAGTTATAACGCCGAGAATTCGAAACATTAAGGTCTAAGGCGATTATCATGTATTTTAATGTTAGATTATTAATAGCTTAAGGCCAGACAACAAAATGCAGTTAAAACATTTCTAAAGTTATTGCCATTCAGATCATAATCTGTGTGCTGACTACACCAAAAGCCAATTAGAGATCAAAAGGCAAACATTAACAAATACACATGCTTAAATGTTTAGTGTGTCAATCTTTGTTTTATTATGAGCTTATACAAAACTGCAGTCAAATAAATATAAACACATGTTTACATACATATATGTGTATGTAGATACATCAGTTCATTTAATTTCATTGTTTGTAAGCAACAGTAAGAAACAAATAGTACAAAGCAAGTGAACTAGATGACCTTATCCTAGCAGAACTCTGCTAAACAATTCAATTACTGATATAACAACTTCAACAAGACGGACTGAAGTATATATGTGTATGTGTGTGTGTGTAAGCCACAAGTATAAATTGGCAAACAAAGCAAACAATATGAACAAAATGAAAACAAAACACGACACACACAGACACAGAGAGAGAGAAAGAGTTGAAAATTATCTGAACATTTCGTGCAAATGGAAGCAGAAAATTCATTTTTGCCGCAGTCAGCTGTTGTTATCTAGGCCTCAATGGTCCCAGCCGTATCTGACTTCGCAGCTGCATTCCATGCTGCCCTGCATTTAACTAATTACAATAATTAATTAGGACTAACAACTGAAGTCGTCGGCTAGCAACAAAACGGGCGAAAGCGGCAACTGAAATGCAACCAAGGCAACAAAATGCCGCAAAAACAATGCACAGCAAAGAACTTCCAACAGGGGTAAAGCCAACACCAACACACACACACATATCTGCTAAAATCAGGCGATAATCCCAAGAAATATAAGTTTGCATTTGGTCTTATGCAAAGTACGGTTAATGGCTCTTGTAGAATTAACGCCATGTTTGCCAAGAACATTCTTAGCTACATATATACTATTTCGTAATTATTGAGTCTGAGTTTTAATGGTTAGAAATAAGTATAAAGTGTTAAACTTACTTTCTTACTAGTGCTCAAAGTTACTTTAAGGTTTTATTTGGAATTAAGTTTGTTTTTATAGTTAGAATTATAGTTATAGTATTAATAACTAAAAAGAAACAAATTATAAGCATCTTTTTACGCTTTTATATCCAAAAAGATAACTTTTATATTAAATCAGGTCCAAATTTGATTTAATTAAAATATATTTAGTAAAATAAAGTACCGATACATATAAAAAAAATCATTCAAAACTTGTATCTTCTACCACAATTTTTGTTTTGTTAAAAAAAAATTTTAATACAAAAAAAAAAAACTTTTTATTATTTTTTTTTGTTTTGTTTAGTAGAAGATTGAAAAAAAAAAAATTTTTAATACAAAAATTTTTTAAATTTTTTTTTTATATTTTTTTTTTTCTTCAGTAAAGTTAAAAATTTTATTTTTTTTTTTAAATACTAAAAATTTTAAGACTTTTATTATTATTATTTTTTTTTTAGTAGAAGAAAAAAATGTATTTTTTTAATACATAAAATTTTAAAACTTTTTATTATTTTTTTTTGTTTTGTTTAATAGAAGTTAAAAAAAATTTTGTAATCCAAAAAATTTAAAAAAAAATTGTTTATGTATATTTTTTTTCTTCAGTAAAGTTCAAAAATGTATTTTTTTTAAATACTAAAAATTTTTAAACTTTTTATTATTATTATTTTTATTTTTTTTAGTAGAAGAAAAAAATTAATTTTTTTAATACAAAAAATTTTCAAACTTTTTATATTTTTTTTCTGTTTTGTTTAGCTAAAGTTATAGATTTGTTTTTTTAATACAAACATTTTATTATTTTTTTGATTTGTTCAGTAAAGATCAGTTCAGACACAATACAAAATTTTGTGACTATTTTTTAATTGACAGTAAGATACAAATAAATAATTGAACGCTATAAATATTTAAAGTTACTTTTGAAGGTTGCTTTAAAAAACGTGCTGGGATAAACTCGACATTTGAAGTATTTGTTGCAAGAATTAACTTGTTTTATCAGTTAGAACATTTTTAAGCAAACCACAAAGAGACAAAGAGGAACATTTTTTTTCGGAGTAAGCGAAAAACAAACAAGAACTTGCTACATTAAATGCATTGTTCAATGCCACAACTATTTGGTGTAGCTTTCTTTTTTTGCAAGCAAATGAAATCAAGGCAATTGCATTTGGAATGAAAATCAGAGCGAAGAACAAGTTGAAAAATAACATAAAACATCAGTAAACAATCTGCATTTTGCGATTGAAAGACAGAGAAAGAGAAATGGAGAGGGATAGGAACAGGGAGAGCGACATAGCAGACATAGACAATGAATAAAGCATTACCAAAGGATATGCCAAGCAAAAGTCACGAATGAGTGCGTGTGTGTGTGTGTGTGTGTGTGTTTGTTTGTGTGTGTGTGTTTGTTTGTGTTTGTGTGAGCATTTTTTATACTAAACACATGAGTGCACTGAACAGAGTCAGAGAGAGTTTCAGAGTAGCTGTAAAAATCTCCACTGATAAATAATAAATCTCCGACATCAGCGCGTGTGTGTGTGTGTGTGTGCAGTCATTTTTCACCCTACTTTCCCTACGCGTGGATTCACTGGAGCGTAGAAAACTAAGCTTTGATATATATATACTTATATAGTTGTATTTTTTTGCATGCGAATCTTTAACTGGGAGATTCTTGCAGATGTTTGGTAATGAACTTTAATGTTGCGACAGCCAAACAACTCTATAAAGATATATGTAAATGTATATAAAATTTATATATATATGTGTGTGTGTGTGTGTGTGTGTGTGTGTGTGTGTGTTGGTTGTGTATATGGTAAATCAGGGCATGTCTTTTGCAGCATTAATAGCATTTTTGTGTTTGCTTTGTGGCCTGGCGCTGTAATGTCGATAAGGCGTAAGGCATCAAAACTGGAAACGGGGCAAAACTTTTGCATACGGAGCCATGTCGAAGGCAAGTTAAAATGTCTTTGCGAGTCCTTGTTATTATTATTGTTGTTGTTTTGCAATGCGATAGTTGTTATTGTTGCCGGCTTGTTTTGACACAAAGCGGCAAAAGCTGGCCAAAAACTTTACGCTGCGCTCAACTTTTGCAACAAATGCACCCAAAATGGTTGTCCTTATAAATGTGTGTGTGTGTGTGTGTGTACAGGACATGTGCAGTGCGAGGCATGGCTACAGTCTGTCCAGCCCAGAGACCACAGCCTGCTGGGACCCACTTTTTGGGCATCCTTTATGCATTTTGCTTATAATTAAGCCTCGTCCTAAACAGCAGCAGCAGCCGCCGCCTCTCGGTTGGCATTAAGTGTTGGCATGTGGTTACTTTTGTTGGCCAGTTTGTGTTGCAGATTTGTTTTTTTTTTTTTTGTTTTGCAGCTTAATTTGCACAATTAACGCTGCAATAAAGTTCATGCGCAAACATTTAAGGGATTCAAACGTGACCAAGTGTCTGCTGCAGCCCAAAACCGGCTGAAGCTAAAATAAATCTAAGTTAACTGTGGTGTGAGACACCTCGCAGGTGCATGCTTTAGTTGTGTTAAATAATTAAAGATATCGCCGGTGATTCATTGTCATTATTTCTCAAAGTTTCCAAGATCTTATTGTAACCATTTTCAATGGATTCAGGGTTTAAAACGTGTGTAAGAAAAAGTTTTTGCAATAAAAATCATTAAACAAATATTTGAATTGCACAAAATAAATCAAAGGACGAGAAAGTTAAAACAACAAACATTAAAATTTAACAAATAATGACAGCAAAAATGTGTTTGGTTTACCAGATATTGCTTTTCCATAAATTGATGTGGCAAAGCGAAGAGATTTTAATGCCAGAGATTTCGAAAAGAACATAAAGCGAAGCAGCCTATTCTGGCTCATTTCACATAATGGTTGCTCAAAGCCAATGCAACCAGTCATGCAGCTTAAACACACACACAAACACACACACACACACACTCATAGTTAGATGTGTATTTATTGGCTCTCTTTGGTTTCGGTATTAGGTGACATCATTTTCAACGCTCGACAGCTTTTTGCAATAAATTGATATTTGATTAATTAAAATATTTATTTAGCTGGCAATTAAATGGTCAATGAAATTTATGAGCTACCCAAAAAGCCAACGCATGCCGCAGGAGATGCGTTAAATGTATATTTAAGTTGTTTCCGTGCATGTGTGTGTGGTGTGTGTGGGGGGGGGGAGTAGTTTAAGAGGTTGTTGTAGGGCGCATTAATAAATATCCAAGTGTTTGAATTCACGTACATGGTTTATTTTATGGCTGGCTCAGCTTACCACGCACATGTGTGCCAGTGCAAGGATATCTGGCGGTAAGATATTGTCCTGCCGTGCGTGTGGCCATAAAACACTGGAGAGTTATTGTCCTCGGTTCACAACGAGAAACAGCAGCAGTTGTAATCGTCGTCAGCTCAATGCTAAATGCATTGGTATGCGTTGCGTAACGAAAAACAATTAGCTGCGGCCAAAATAAAAACCTACCATTCCAAGCCGGATACGATACGATTCTCTCTCTGTGTGTGTGTGTGTGTGTGTAAAAAGTTTTATATGGCTTGTTGTCGTGTTCCTGTGCCGTGTCCGCCCGCTCTATCTCTCTTTCTCGCTCTCTGTGAGCCTTATCACTTGTATACGTTGTTATCCAGCTGCCGCCCTTCGTTGAGTGATTGGAGCTTGCCAATTGAGACCACGTTTCTCAATTTATATATAGTATGAATTGTTGGCGCTTTACTTTCGCCAGACGCAATTAATTGAAGTTTTATTGGCTGATTGAATTTGGCAAGGACACAACAACAGCAATATCAAAGTGAGTGTATATCATACGTATAAAATAGATTGATTGTTAACGTGCTTGAGCAAAGTTCACTAAATGTGATAGTCAAAGGAATGCGGCGAACTTCACAAAGTGAGCTAACTTCATAAATGAAGTGGAACTTAATACATAATAAAGTTTGGAAAGCAATTGATATAAATATAGTGAATTTAGTAAGTAATTTATTAAATTACTAAAACAATTATTACATTTTAAAGA